>OZ038495.1:7071867-7236867 GCA_964036315.1 Acanthosepion esculentum
AACGCCTTTTCCAAGACAGTGAACAATTAACACCCACAGGCGATAAGCATGCTCAAACACAGTCGTTAGACCATATATGTTGTGCTCGACTATTCATATATGCATGTGGACTGACGATTGTGTTTAAGCATGAAGCAGACTGTCTACTCTGACTTTTTGTTGACCTCCATATCCACTTCTATATTTACATACACACTATCCCTGATATTAAGCACTTTAAACCATAAATATAGCATAACTTAAAACTATATTTTATCATATATATATATAAATATATATATATATATGTATATATATATATATATATATATATATATATATATATATATATATATATATATAGATAGATAGATAGATAGATAGGTAGGTAGGTAGGTAGGTAGAGAGAGAGGGGGCCAGAGACTGATAAGGAGAGTGAGGGACAGAGGAGAGAGAAACAGAGAAAGGAGAATGAGAGAGAGTGAGTTTGAGAGTGATAGTGATAGTGAGAGATGGAGAGAACGATAGGTAGAGGGAGGGAGCGACGGGGGAGGGGTTTAAGCTGAAGGAGATATAGGGAGTAGAGGAGAGAGAGGGAGATAATAGAGGGGTGAAAGAGAGAGAGAGAGATCGGGAGAAATGGCAGAGATTAAGAGAGAGATTGGTATTATATTTAATATGAGTCGTTTCGTATTTTTACGCTCTTCAATTGCAGTTAATATTTTATAGTAATTGTTGCTATTTACACTATTTACATTGTTCGGAGAGTTGTCTACATCGTTCCGGTTGTTCAACCAACCGGCCTTCTTCAGATTTCCGAGGACATATATTCCATTAGATAAAAGCATAGGTTGAATCCAGCGATTTGAACCAAAGAATTGTGAGTTCAATACCTGGTTACAGCTGGATTAAGTTAAAAAGAGATAACTGATGCTGAGACATCCAGAAAAGGTATGGATCATTAAACTAGAACAATCAAACCCGGAGGACGAAATAAAGGGTACAGTGCGAAATTCAAATCATCTGAATAAGGCCGGAGCTTACAATGGCCGAAGCCTCGTGAATATGGCAACAAAGATGAGGACAACAGCATCAACAGCGTAAATAATTATCTCAGAAATATATACATATATTTTGGTATTATCTAGTAATATTTGTTTTATATTGATAGTTGTAGTTTGTTTGTGATATGATGAACGATATATAGACAGATTGTACTAAGTATCGACATGTAACTTTTATACATACGATATCGCGTGGCACACACACACACACACAAACTCATATATATATATATATACACGTAAGGAAAAGTTTGGTAAATCCCTGTGGATAATCTGAAGGAGGATGTAATCCAGAAAGCTCAATGTCAAACCAGGGGCAAATATTAATTTAATTTAATTAGAAAACAGACAACAACAAGGTGGCATTGATTATATTTTATTTCCCCACAAAGGTGTTTTTTTTTCTCGTTCCACAAATCGCTTTTCAAGCATAAATCATGGTTCTTAATTTACGTATTAGTTTTAAATACTTTTGAGGGGTAGTTTTAAGTTGATGTATGGTGATAGAGAGAGGGAGAGGAGGATGACGCCGGTCAAAATTACAGAAGGAAGGGAGAGATAGGAATAATTTTAAATCTATTATTATTAAATTACTTAAGAGTAAGTGGGGTAAGGATCAGACATTGACCTATGTGATAAGTCATATCACAGGAAACGAGACAAAGAGAAAAAAGAGAAGAAAAGATATAAGAAAGCAAATGTGGAAGCAGGAGTGTGAAGAAAAAGTGGGGAAAGAAGAAAAGGAAGAATAAATTAACATATATGGACATATTGCGGTTAATTTTCAATAAAATATATATTGGCATATTTTGCAGTTAGCGTTTGTTATTAATTTAAATTTTAAAATTTTAAAATTATCATTAAAATGAAATAGGAAAAATTAATGTGAATGTAAGTTAAACAAAAAATAGTAATATTATTAGTATTATCAATAACATCTAAAGAGTAAAAAAATACTTAAAACGTAAAATTTCAAATTTTTTTCCCCCACTTTCACATATACAAATTTACATAAAATTTGTCATTTAAACCTGGAGAAATATTTTCTGTTTCCTTTTGGATTTGTAGGTCTGATGAATTGGGTACGTTTTTACGACCCTAATGAAATAAATATAACCTCATGAAGTTTAAGTGTTTTTGCCTTTTATAATAATATTTACTGCTCTATTTCTAGCATAGAGCTCTCCCTGGATTTGTATGATTTTGGAAATTTCCATATTGATCACTAATGTTATTGTTACATATTTTTATAGGTTAAAGTGCTCAATATCAGGAATAGAGCGTATGCAATTTTAAAATTGGTATTTAAAGTCAACACGTAGAGACGACATTCCATTCTATGCGTAATGCAATCGGCAGCCCATCTGATGTTGTCTTCAATGTCCACTTTTATAATTGCATACGCTTTATCCCTGATATCGAGCACTTTGACCCATTAATATAGCCTATCTAAAATATATATATGTATCATATTTAGCTCCTGATAACAGGAGAGCACTTTCTCTACATTTATATCACATCATGCCTGTATATGTGTGTGTGTGCGTGCGTGCGTGTGATCAAATGAGGTGCGCCAAGTTTTATTGATTTTGATAAATAAGAAAATAGATCCTGATTAAGTGAGAGCTAGACAAACAGACGAATCAGAGGAATAGATAATAACCCTTTGAAATTTAATCATAAGAGTGTTTGTGTGTATAAGTTAATTGTGTTGGTATTAGTAGATGTTTCCTTATAAGGATATATTCGACCTTCGAAGTGTAAATCTGTAGTACATTTAAAAAAATATTTCAAATTAAAATATTCCACTCATCGCACTTTTTCTTGTTCGCCTAAAAAATTGAAGTCTAACAAATTCTCTATATATTAACTGTAACAAATAATGTCTAAAGTGTTTAATGAAGTCAGAAGTAGGATGAATTTAAATATATATATATATATTTATACTGTCTTCTGTGATTTTAAAAGGAGACAGAATTACACACAATGTCCATAATATTAATCGAGATAATAGTAACTTTATTATTTTAGAATATAAACAGTTTACTGTTCATGCCTTAAGAGAAATACTTTAAAGAGAAAGGTTTAAATTTTGAGAAATTAAGAACTTTCAAATCATATCAGAAAAGCAAATGCACTTGATAGAGAATTGCACGAACGCAGATGTAACGATAACATTGATCTTCATAGATTTATTACCATAACCAAGCTATAGATGTAATCGCTACCTCAGCAAAATCTTATAATCACAGAGAGACTCCTACCATTTTTTACAAAAGAAAAGAATATCGTAAAAATTGTTTCTTCCTCTTTTATGTAACGTGTCTCTTCAGGACGTACGCGATAATGTCCCTCCACATTTTCTGCCGCTTGTAGCTATTAATGTCTTTTTGTTATTTCTCCCAAACCGTGTTCTACCATCCATTTACTTCAGCCCAACAAGTATGTAACTGCTGATTTTGTTTGTCCATTTTCCCCTCAGTCTGTCCTGTGAGTAACAGATTTTCCTGGTCCTCCATCCTCATTACATCACCAAGAAATTTCAACTGCCTTTATGTTTCCAAATTCTCAATAAAACCTCGCCTTTGTTTACATGTTCGGTTCATCTTATCATCAGTAACTTTCTGTAGAACGACATTTCTGTTGCTTCAAGTCTTTTCTCTATCTTTGAGGAGATTGTCCTGCACTGGCTGCCATATAGAAGGAAAGATATCATGTAACAGTCTAGTACTCTTTTCTTTTCGAAATGTCTCTTAATGGCATGCTTAACTTTAGAAATGCATCTTTGGGCAAACCAATGAATCTTCGGAACTCATTGTCGCACCTACCGTCCTCTGGTAGAACCAATCCCAAATATTTTGTACTTGTTTGATTTTAATATGCCTGATTTCTAATTTGCATTTGGTGCCATACTTTTGCCGATAACCCTACATTCTGTCTTCTTGTAGTTTATATTTTGTCATTATTCTCGCTTTCCTTTGCTACTTTCTGTAGAAGTTTTGTAGTTTCCTTTTCGTGCCTGCTTCCAGCAGTGTGTCGCCTGCATATCTTATGCTGTAAAGATTGTGGTGGCCAATAATTAATGCTGGTAAAACTTCTAATTCTCTCAGAAATGGATCAGTATAGATTGAATAAATCCGGTGGGAAGACACATCCTTGTCTTACACTCCTCCCTAGTTTTATGCATCTGCTGAACTCATTATCTATATGTATCCTTACTGCCCAGAATTGGAAAGACCACACAGAAAATGGTGTAATATGCAGTAAGTTTTAATCAACAGCAACAAACAGTTTCCATCCATATAATTCTATCCTCATATGGGATCAACAACACAATTTAATAAACCGAGATATAATATTTTGCGACACCGTCCCAGTTACTAATTCGCTAATATTTCTTTAAAAGTTACACATTATTTGAAAACAAACATGTTTACTAATAGAGGAAAAAAAGAAAACGCCTTAAAAGGCTTGTTTGGTGGAAGGTATTGAATCAATAATATGATGTGCCGGTATCTGTCTATATTTCTGAGATGAGGTATTATGTACATTATTTACATTTTTCGGACAATTGTCCGCATCTTTGTCGCCATATTTATTACAGCTTTTCAGCCGTTGTACACCCAAGCCATATACAGGTGGTTGGAATGTCGAACTGAACCCTTTATTTCGCTCACTGGGGTAGACTGTTCTAGTTCCACTTGCCATGTTTAATGGATGTCAGTTATCAGTGATCGCCTGTTAATTTTCCTCTGAAAGTTCTCCACTGCCTTAGCCGGGTATTGAACTCACACTCTTTGGGTCCTGTCACTGGATCTAACACCTTTATCCACTGTGCCATTAGCGTTATTATCAAGTATAATCGTAAAAAAGTGATTTTTATATAGAAAAATAAATGTAATTAATAAAGTTTAAAGGAGAAAATTCTATGTAGATTATTGTCATCCGGGTAACGAGTGAAATAAAATTTGTTCAAAAATCAGTCCATTGGTGGTCAAACTGGATTGAACTCTCCAAGACATAGGCCAAGGCAATGGTATATTTATGCTCTGCGCTACCCGGACTACATGGCCCGGCTCCCGGCCGTAGCGACAATATCCAAACGAATACAAGGCATCACATTTGAATAGGGCTTCACTGCAAGAATTGTCAAAGAAGTTGCCAGAATTGACAGCCAACCAGCCTTCGGGCAACCATTCCGGGTATTCTCTCTGAATTTGCTTCCAGAGACTTTTCTATGTTCAGCTTGATATGGAGGCAAAGGAGAGCAGGGTTAAAATGAGGTTTTTGCCTTCCACTAAATAGACTGGCGTTCCGAGTCTGAGGCGCTCCATCTACGCCAAACAGCACATAAGGCGCCATTTTGACTCCTTCCACAATCCTTCGACAATTCTACGGCTTTAACAACTGCATGGTTATCCCATTGAAGGTCGTTTATTAACAGGACAAAACAGAAAAATGCGAGAAAAATATCCTGACATATTCCCTTATTACCCCCCTATATATATATATATATATATATATATATATATATACACAAACATATATACACAAACATATATATATATATATATATATATATATATATATATATATATATATATATATATATATATATATATATATATATATATATATATATATATAAGTTGATAATGATGTCAACACCCAGCGGTGACAGTGTATTTCAAGCTTAAAGGTTATCGTAAGGCCATGAGAGCTCAATGTACACTTTTATATTTACATACGCACTCTTCCGGCTATGGAGTCTTTTAACTCATAAATATTGCACCTCTCAAAATTATATCATACCATATATATATATATATATATATATATATATATATATATATATATATATATATATATATATATATATATATATATATATATATATATATATACAATTTCTAAAGGATCAATGTATTTTCTATTTATTAATCATTAATATTTTTATTATTCTAAAATTTATTGTTAGTTGGTATTCCTATTTAAGTCGAAGCTCTGTTTATATTTTAATCAGTATATTTATTTTCATCTACCAATCTGGATATTCGAGTAAAAGACACCTCCGGCAAGATGCGAACTGTTTCTTCTGCAAAGTTGAGAAGCAGGTTCGAATCCTGGATCTGAGTGCCTTATTCTTCTTCAATAACTTTCTTCGAATATTCAGGTCGGTAGATGAAAATAAAGAAATATACTGTTTAGAAAATAAACGTAGCGTCTATTAAATGTTGGTACCCACGAAAAATAATGTTTAAAATGTTAAAAACGTATAAAAATATATAAAGAAAATAAAGGAGCCGGTTATTCTTGTTTTCATCGATTTTGTTTTTCAGTTAAATTTGCAATGTTATTGTAAAACGCATAAACTATCTTCATCTGTTCTGGGCTAAATATCAGGTCACGCTGATCCAGGCTAGATTCTCTTGCCACAGATTGAAGTCGGTCTCGAATAGGGCATGTTGTAAAATAATATTCTGTGATCAATTATTCTAAAAGGCGTAACTAGTTCACCACTATGAACTATAATCAAATATTCTTCGCGAATAATGTGGTTGATTACTTTAAAGATATGTTATTTCATATATTAAAATCAACGGTTGAGTTTATATTTACAGGATACAACAACTTTGACGTTATTTATTAAATTTAATTGAATAAAAGTGAATGACAGTAGTTTAATATGAGTTATGATTAACTATGACTTACGCATTCAGGAATGATTAAATCTTAATTTCGTTCTAGGGTAGATAGGACGACGTGGAGCAATTGATTGGCCAAGACGATGACCAGATCTATCACCACCAGGCTTTTTTGTCTGGTGTAATCTAAGATCTTGTTTAAAGGCTTAAAACGAAAACAGTCCTGAATTAAATTTTAACAGTACGATTTCTCAGACATCCTTAAGAGATAATTAGATAATTTCCTTTTCCTTTTAAGTCCACTTAATTATCTGATTCCCATTGATTCACTTTAGAATGTGCGTGATATGTCGGCTACTGCGAAACATAGTATCAGGTTATCAACGGGAAAATTTACCACATGGAAATGGAACGTCTGCACACTATACGCCCCAGAAGAACTCACGAAGTTATCCAGGAACTGAAACGTTATCTTTGTGACATCATTGAAATGTCTGAGGTCAAATGGATTTGTTTTGAAGAAACAATTACACAAGATAGACATAAACCAATATGGAGAGGTATTTATAGTAAGGAAATAAATTTCACAGTATCAACAGCTTTAATCCTATTTCAAGCAGACATATTTCCATGCATCTAACAGCCAGAACATACAACTTGACCATTATTCAGTCCTATGCATCAACACTAGGGCACGATGACGAGGAAGTTGAGGAATTCTACGAATTATTAGATTTTATGTTAAGAAAAGTTCCTCTGAAAGACTTCAAAATCATACAAAGGGATTGTAATGCAAGGTAAGATCGGATGCGTACACAAACCGGGCAGTCAGTGTCGGAATATTTGACACTGGGAGACGAACGCGAGATGTTTTAGATTGCTCGAATATGCCATAAGTCATCATTTCAACCCAGCCAAAACTATACACACTGTTAAACTGTCTCGAACCTCAACTCACCTAAAAATCCAAAACCAGATGCTTTTTATTTTGGTTTCGCAACGCTATATATCCAGCATTGACAAGTCAAACCAAGGACATTTCCTATTGCAGACATCGGCAGTGATCAGGATTTTGTGAAGACGCCATTTTAATTGAGACAGATAATTAAGCGCTGTTCAAAGGACTTCCGCATCCCTCAATCTAAATAACAATGACACCTTTGCAAATCCCATTAAAGAAGTGTTACTACAGCTGAGGAAGTTTTGGGTAAACACCGAATGAAAATCCAACCGTGGGTCACGAACCAAATCCTGAATTTGTGTGACAAGAGGAGACAACTGAGAGGAAAGAAACAATCACGTTACGAGGTCTATACCTAATATCAGGTAGTGCACAATGGCATGAGGAGAAAAATGCAGTCGATACGATATATGTGCAAAGCCATTGGGATGGATATGCTTACTGGCAATAACAAACAGGCTTAAAATAACCTGAAATCCCCCACTAAGACCAGACAACAGAAAGCAACAGTCGTTGAGGATGAGAATGGTAAATTTTTAATGGACACTGTGGAGGTTCTCCATAGATAGACTCAATACTGTCATGGTTTATACAATTAACAAATTCATTGTAATGTCTCTATATTGCAAAGTGACCAGCCACAGGCGTAGACGAGCCAGTCCGTCAATACTGAAATAAGACGTTGAGTTGACATTATTGAGCTTGACACCTAGCAAGTCACCCCGAGCGTATAATATTATCTCTGAGCTGATAAAACATGAAGGTGTTGAAATCATCATAACAACACTATACCAGCAAATTTGGGAACAGAACGTAGCCTAACGAGTGAAGTCAGTCATTGGTAAAGAAAGGAAGCCTTAGACAGTGTCGAAATTATAGGACAATAAGCCTGATCAGTCATCCTAGTAAAGTCCTGCTCAGTATCATTTTGAATCGTTTGAAATCCAAGGCTAAAGAATTGCTATCAGAGGAACAATTATGTTTTAGTACCGGAAGAAATACAATGGAACATGTTTTCAATTGTCGGTTCCTTGTAGAGAAACAACTGCAAAATCAGTTGGACGTGTTCCACAACTTTGTTGATTTCAAGAAAGCATTTGATCGTATATCGCATGACGGTCTTTGAAAAATCCTTAGAGAATTCAATGCAGATAACGGAATTATCCAAGTCATCTAGGCTCTATATAAAGATTCCACCCCAGGGCAGTACCTCTGGGAAAACGAATGGGAGGATTCTTCCGGACAAATATTGGCGTGTCACAAGGATGCGTACTTGTTCCCACATTGTTCAACCTATTTCTATAGAGAATCATCAAAGAAAACTTGAACGACAATAATCCATCAATAGTTATGGGTAACTTACGTTTTTTTCAGATTACCAACAAACTTTTAGAATAAGCAGGAGCATATGGAATGTATGTTAGCTCCGAGAAATCCAAAGCAATGGTGAATAGCAAAAACTGTAACACCTGTGTCAACATTACCATGAATGGAAATTCACTTGAGGAAGTGTCCAGTTTTAAATATATAGGAGCAATCTTGTCTAAAGATGACACCTGCAACTCGGAAATCCGTACCCGGATTGCACCCAAACCATTGCAGCGATGACCAAATTGACAAGAATATGGAGGAGTAAAATCAGCTTTCAAACAAGGTACAGACTCTACCGATCGCTATATGGACATGTTGGAAGGTACAGAGAGAAGTATCCAAAAATCCGAGAACTAATGCATGATAAAACTCCATGTCTACTTCTGGGAACAAAAAACAATTAGATTGTGTGGTAAAGGCTTGAAAATTTTGTGGAAAACTAGCATTTCTTCTCGTCACTGTCAAACAAAAAATGGTGTTGTTTGGACAAATTACAAGGCACAAAGTCCTGTGCAAGACCATCATGCAAGACACCGTTGTAGGTGGACGTAAGAGAAGATGTCAAAGCAAAAGCTGGCTGGACAATGTCAAAAATTGGACAGGTATGACTGTGCCACAATTGCTGATGGCTGCCGTTGATAGACCGTTGTGTGGTGTGGCTTCTGTATTAGGATACGCCCTACGATTGCAAAAGTGAGGGGGATGATTATGATGATGATGATAATGATGATGATGATGATGAATTATCTGAGTTGCTTAGGAATTTCATCTCCAGCCCATCATTTAGTTGTCAGGACTCCTGACACAAGCCCACCTTTAAATTGGCAAACATAACATTTTGTAAATGATTTTAGATAATTATAAAAGAAGAGCACTTTGAGGAAAGTAACAACCCACCCAGCTTTTTGGATGGTGTACCTTTCCGGAACACAAAAGGACGGATAGAAGTTGGGTTCCTAGCCAGTATCCATATAAGCTAAGAGAGGGAGGAAGGAAGTCAGCAGTGAGTGAGTAGATGACCAGCAGCTACGAAGGGACCAGCGAGCAATGAAGAATCAGATGTTGCCTCGACGGCCAGTGAATATAAGGGTCATCTTTCCGTGGACGCCAATTAGTACGATGGCAGTTCACCACCTTGAACATTTGAAGGATGAAAACTACGGTGAAGTGAGAAATGTTATTGTTTCTATTCTATTTCTCAATCAATTTCGTGAAAAACGTTTGTCGTTTATTTTTTGTTAAATACGATCACGCCCAAGAAGACAAATCTGTGAATAAAGCGAGCTGTGTCTATATGCAGACACAGCCGACATTTGATGTCACTACTGGTTGTGCAGTGAATGGCGTGCGGAGTACGGCGTCATAAAATCAAAACATTTCTGATGAATTTTATGAAAATAATCTAGAAATCTGTCAAAAAGTTCGTAGAAGTTCTGATGACAGGCTTCTTGGCTGTATTGAAAATGAAGGGAAGAATTTGCAAGATGTTAAATAGTTTGATTATCATTACAAATTATGTTGGGCACGACGTGTTTTATTGGTTTGGTTTGGTTTGGTTTACGGCATCTCAACCACAATGGCTATTTCATGCCGACAAACTTTCCTTTTTTTTCAAAAATGTAGAGCTGATAATATTTTTTTAAAATGTATAGTTTAGTTAATTTTATTTTGTGGAATATTAACCTCAATGGATTATTTAATGTAGACAAGATTTCTATTTCTGGTAATATTTTATTTTTTCAAATATTTGTTGCTGATATTAATTTTATTAAAAAGTATTTCTGGTATTAAAATCTATATTCACACTTTCATAGTATTTTGAGTCAGGTTGTGGGGCTAACTATTTGCCCATATAGAACCCTAACAGGTGCTACTACCCCGGGTAAGGCTGGACCTGGGAACACCAGCAATTAAGAGGTGGTTCCCCGATCCTCAAAACCTCCTGATCCGAGAGCTAGCTGTTGGACGTAGTTTATCGTCTTGCCCAGGACACGGATGCAGTTTATCGTCATACCAAGTCGCCGTGTTTTATTGGTTAGCAAGCTTGTCACGCTAGATGAACTGACAGCTCTACACATTTGACCTAGTGCCACATCTAAGCTCGATTTAGAAAATCATTTAGATACTTCAACCTGGTGTAATGTTTAGCTAGCTTGTCTTACTCAATCACTTACGACTGAATAGTTCGATTTTCACTGGGTACCCCATACTTTCGGCATTGTGCCCCATCTAAGCTAGGCTTAAAAATCACCATAACGAATCTTATTGTTTTGATGTGATAATACTTACTAATGTTCTTACTATAACTTATTTTTGCTCAAGAAAACTTTATAAATAAAAAACGGCTTGACATATGATGTCGCCTGTACGAAGAAATACAAAAGGCTTTCCATTTATTTTATAACATAAGAAGATAACTAATATTTCTTGAACTCGGAACGAAATATTTTGAGCGCTATTAATTCGTTTTCAGAAGGTTTCAGATTCTAATGCTCGGTCTGTTGGACTGCAATATATGGTCACAAATCAATTGATTGATTTCTTGATTATCTCAACTACTGAATCCAAATATAAGTCAATCGACACAAAATCAATGAATGTTATTGACGAACCAAGTTTACCATTTGTATGGGGGTGACTGCTAATAGCGTCACAATTCCATAATCAGTCATCTTCATCAACATTATCTCACTTGAATATCACTATTGATAAAGGATTCGGTTGGCTTAAAACAATAAATCTCATGACAGAGCGGCTGGTTGTAATACTGAATTAGATGCTCAGATAAGTTAACTTCAGAAGTTAAACTTTTTATATAGTTAAGAAGATGTAAATGTCAATCTCGTTGATACTTTATGTAATATATTCACCCCAATCACTCAGTTATATGAGCTATGGTTGCAGCTACTGTTTAAAACTGCACATAATGTCAAAAGATATTCTAGAATATTTAAAGATTATTTATAATCCGTGGAATCTCAGGTAAGCTTCATTAAGTATATCAAAACATTTCATTCACTTTATTATGATTTATATTTAAGGTTATGTAATTGGGACACAAAAATATAACTGGAATTGTTTAAAAAAAACGTTAGTCTACAATCTTGCCTCGTGGAAGTAATTATGGTTTCGGCATTTTTGTTACTCATTGATTCTATAAATACTGTAATTTTCCATGTATAATACGAATTTCTTTGTAAAAAATAATAATCAAAATTAGGAGTGCGTGTTATGCACAGCAGCAAAAAAGTATTTAAAAGATTGCCATTTCATAGGTCGATTTCAGTTTCGAAATGACTACTCGCCAAAAATATACGAAAATTTGACATTACCTTTCGATTGGTACCCCATGAATATGTCAAATACTATCATATGTACCAAACAATACTTATAAATGTAAAATAAAATAAGAATTATCATAAAAAATAGTATAAAATTATTTTATGATGAAAACCATTTTTAATACGAGTAGGAAACGATGGCCGTAATGAAATTGAAGAGATACAATTTATAGGGTTTGATTCCCAAACAAGGGGTGCATATTATGCGGAAGTAGAAGTATTTTCCAACATTTTCAGCAGAATTTTAGTGGTGAGTATTATGGATGAAGGCGTATTATACATGGGAGATTCGTTATTCCAAAATACCTTAGTATTATAGGTTAATAATTTCCTGGGAGAAAAAATAAATATTTCCAGAATTAAAGAAAATTATGATAAAATTAGGAATTTTGCCGTAATTTTCTATTTCAAATTTTTTAATAAAATTTGACTGATAATATTATTGTTTTGATTTAAAAGATATTTATAAAAAATTAACACTGGTTTTTCTGACCGAATATCATCATCATCATCATCATCATCATCATCATCATCATCATCATCATCATCATCATCATCATCATTATTATAGCAACTAATAGAGTTTCAAAAAAGATGTTCTTCGCGATGAAGCAGTACAGACTTGTGGTAACATTAATAAGTCACTTCGTTTCCTTACACGACCCCTTTTAAAATCTGGAGAGGAATCATATTTTAACCAGACGGTAGAAAACAAGATTTAGTCAAATCTCCTGAGCAACCCTATGGGGAGATTTCATCAATTGTAACTTTTATTTTCGACATGATCCAGAGAAAATGGATTGAATATGATATATTTTCTCACAGTCAGTAAGTATTAAACAAAATCGAGTTAATAATATGAACTAAATTTGGTAATTCTTTAAACTAAACTTGGTAACTTGGCAAGTGTTCATGATGGACATCGCCATATTTCATTGCATAATCTTCTTTGTTTACAGATAGCGCGCTATATTGAACGAATTATATTTTGTTTCCATAATATTCCAAGCAAGTATTGAGTGTAAAGGTTGATAGTTTTGCCAGTAACCCAAAATAATAATTTTTATATTGATTAACAGATTATATGTTAAATTATATGTAACTAAAGTTTTAATCTTGAACAATTACTTTCTCATTTCTAGACAGCTTCTAAAATTTTATTGCTGTGAAAAATTAGTAATCCATTTCAGTAAATTTTATTAGCGTGGAATGAATTCATTATAAAATATATAACGTAGAAAAAAATCAGATATTTTCTCATAAATGTGAATAAAATTAATTCTATTTTTCGTTGTTCATTTATAATGGCATTTTTTTTATTAACGTCTTACTATAATTAAGTTTTCCTACGTGAAGCTTTAAATGTGTTTTCCCTTTTAATTTTGACATACATCATTTAGAAATCGGTTATTTAACTTCCCAGGTTGGTAAACATTTCCGAAAAATCCAACATTCTTATAAAATGAGTACGATTAACTGCTGTCGCCATTGTTACGGATATATTGACCAGACGTGATATGTTTTATTTATTTATACATAACACAAAAATCACATCTTTTTTAATTTTAAATAGGTTTTGCACTGAATTGGAGAAATTCGGGAAAATTCTAAATTTGAAACATTAATAAAAGATGCTATTGAATTATTACCAAAAGTTTTAACAGTAATCAGGCATATAAAGTGAAATTCTGCTTGTGTCACTTTGCATCCATTTTGGAAAATATGAATACAGTTCTCACTTTATTTATATGTTACTCGCAAGGAAATTGCCACCGAAAAACGTTTATTTTTGCCTCAGGTTTGGTACATGAATTTGTAAGATTTCATTTTCTAGGAATATAATTACAGTACCGCTCAGATTGTGTACGATTCTCTACTCTACATGGAGTCTAAAAGAAAAAATAGATAACCCATAAAAATATAGGGATTACAGCATTTTGTACGGATTGC
The DNA here is from genome assembly GCA_964036315.1 of Acanthosepion esculentum. Taxonomy (NCBI): domain Eukaryota; kingdom Metazoa; phylum Mollusca; class Cephalopoda; order Sepiida; family Sepiidae; genus Acanthosepion; species Acanthosepion esculentum. The sequence goes on from OZ038495.1 coordinate 7,086,179, forward strand.
CCTCACATTGAAGGCAACAGAGCAAGGGGAAAATTCATAACCTAGAATGGCGAGTAAATGGATGGCTGTCACGGTTTGGGAGAAATATCAACAAGACAAAATTTATTAAGAGCTACAAAGGATAGAAAATGGTGGAGAGCCATGATTTCCAACGTTTGAAAGGGACACGATACAGAATAAATGTTCCAAATCGCTAGTTAGGTGGCACTGTTTGAGGACTATACAAAAAAGAACTTGAACCTTTCTCGTTATCCCTCTTTTTCTTTCTTTTATTGTGGGTGTATATTTCTGTCCTGAGGATACTTGGACATTTCACTCTCTCGCCCTCGCTCTCTATCTATCTATCTATCTATCTATCTATCTATCTATCTATCTATCTCTCACATACGGACACTTTTTTCTTTTAATCTGCTTACACGCGCGTGCGCGCACACACACACGCGCGCACACACACACACACACAGACACGTATATATATATATATATATATATATATATATATATATATATATATATATATATATATTCAACTATCGGATTGGTGTATACGGAATAATTTCCACAAACCAACAAATACTATTCTTAAAAGAGTGCTCAATACAGAGTAGACCAAATATAATTATTTATTCGAAAATTACAACATAACTATGTTATAAAATCACTACAAAAATAGTCATTTTGTTTCAACACTTCTGGTGTCTTATCAAGTGATGGTGTTGATTGATATGACACCAGAAGTGTTGAAACAAAAAGGTTATTTTTGTAGCGATTTTATAACATATTTATGTTATAGTTTTCAAAAAAATAATTATATATATATATATATATATATGTCCTCTCTTTCATCCATTATTAAAAATATCTCCAGCTGTTGAAATTTAAACTTTCTGAAAATGATGAATTCAGTTTGCTCGAAAATTTTCAACTTCCGATAAAAACATTTCGATGTGCATTCTTGTACACTTTAAATAATGATAAGCCTCCAATAGAGCCATTGCTAAAAAAGTAACTCTCTAATGTAGTGAGTCCAATGTTCATAATTTCCCCCATGAATTTACACACTGGGAAATTACTTTACAAGTAAATGATATCAATCTATTAAAAAACAGCACATATATATTAGTTTCAGTTATGTGATTCGCGTATTTATTAGGTGGTTGTCTTTATCACAATCTGATAAATTAATTCCAAAAGAATGAAAAAAATCTAGGCATGTTTAATAAACCTGTATCGGAAAGAAAAAAATGAATATGGCACTTGCGTGTTTATATGTATTCTACAGGTCGGAAAGAATTTAGTACTTGCACAATGTGGTTTTTCTTAACAGTGTTCATGGCGACTTCTAGTCAATGTTCGGAACGAATTCACCGTCTTTGGTGACAAATTACCTTCTCTGCTGTATTATTAAAATCTCATTAAGCGACACCCAATCATTCTAACAAACGAAACAAGCGTGATTAATCTGTGCAGAATTATCCCCCCCCACCAAAAAAAATTAACGAGAACAAACAAACAAAAACCCAACAATCTTTCAATTTTGCACGTGCCTATTTTGGCAATCGATTTCTTAAATGATTGTTACAGTCTGGGGAACACAAGTGCCGTCTATCATCAATCGGATTGCCAATAACTTTTCTATCAAACTTTTTTTCTTTTTACGTTTCGAAAACACGTCTTTCTCGTTTCTTTCTTTCATTACATTAATATCGATATATAATAATGTGCTAATCTTGTCTTTGTTTCGGGACTAGGCCAGAATTAAGCGGTACCCAATGAGGATCAACACTCCAGTCATGATGCTACAAGAAGATATAGATATTCTATCTAGCAAGTGTTGCTTAGTTTGAAGCAAGTCCACCAGTTTGAGGAGCCCTGTGACATACCGTGCGACATATTTTACACTACAGGAAACACATATATTCTCTTCTACCTCTGAAGCCGCAAGTAGCTTACATCCAGTTAGAATTGACTCAGCAGCACAATGACTAGACGTACATGCTCTCTACTAAGCATAGTGTAGTTTTGGATCAAGGTCAGCCCTTTGAGAGTTATGACCACCAGATATTACACCATTAGAAGAAGCAAATACATTATCCTTTAAGCTTAACATTGGAACAAATCTGCAATTACTGGACACCCGGTGATGATCGGATCACCAACGTTTAAAACATAAGTAAATGAACACATGTTATCTTCTAGGTGTAGTTAACTTTGGAAGAAAGCCAAAATTGCAGCATCGACTCTGTATGATATGACAAAGAGTTAAACTATGATGAAATGCTTTAATTTCTTAAAGGCTGCGAGTACAGGACACCCATGGAGAATTAAATTCAATATTCAGTTCCAATGATCTGTGAGATTAGCTTCTTAAACAGGAGAAGATCTAGGGATAACCTTAATCGCGAAATAATAATTATATTTAAATGAAGTAGATCTCTATAGGGAGTTAGTTTCGTATTTTGCATAAGCACGGGTCGGTATTAATACCAGCAAGAGAAATTATTTTCTTCAGTATTACGGCATAAAGTTTTTATTTGTTTGAACGATAATTCACTACAATTTTCCATGTATATCTGTCTATATTTCTGAGATGAGTTATTATGTACATTATTTACATTATTCGGACAATTGTCCTCATCTTTGTCGCCATATTTATTACAATGTTTCCAGCCCTTGTACACCCCGGCCTTCTTCCGGTGGTTGGAATGTCGAACTGAACCCTTCATTTCGCTCACTGGTGTAGACTGTTCTAGTTCCACGTGCCATGTTTAATGGATGTCAGTTATGAGTTATCTCCTGTTAATTTCCCTCTGAAAGTTCTGCACTGCCTTAACAGGGTATTGAACTCACAATCTTTGGGTCCTCTCACTGGATCTAACCAACGCCTTTATCCACTTTGCTATGTGTCCTTGAGCGAAATAAAGGGTTCTGTTCGACATTCCAACCAGCTAAAGAAGACTGGAGCGTACAACGGCCGAAACGTTGTAATAAATATGGCGACAAAGATGAGGACAATAGTCCGAATAATGTAAATAATGTACATAATACCTTATCTCAGAAATATAGACAGATACTGAAGGGGTACATTTCGACATTCCAACCACCTAGAGGTGTACAACGGCCGAAACGTTGTAATAAATATGGCGACAAAGATGAGGACAATAGTCCGAATAATGTAAATAATTTCCATGTCTAATTTCTATCTTCGCCTATTCTGTACTCAGCTACTCTCAGTGAATATCAATGAGTATTTATTCTTTTCTTCTTTCTGTCAATGAATTGTCTTTAAGACATAATAACTTATTTTTCCTCTCCCTTGTTTTTTTCTCAGCTATTTTGATTTCTTCAATAAATAAATAAAGCATTAAAACACGAAGAAGACGAGACATTAATGCTGTTTTTATTCAGCGAAATGAAAAGAATACACAACGTTTTTCTAATCTTGCATTAATTTCTCTTTCTTTTATCACTTTGATAGTTCCACCACACTTCCTTCGTAATTGATGACAAATTAAGATATACCTAGATTTCAGGCACGCACGTTACTTCAGAGCAGCCCGAAGGATAAGTTGCCATTTTTGTTAACTTCCTCCATCTAGCACGGAAACCTGAAACATTCGATCTTTCTTGACAAAACCCACCTTTTTAAAAAGTCAGAAAAATTAACTTACTGCCTAAGACTGTCTAAAAAGTTTTAGAATTGTAAATAAGATTACTTCCTCTTTTGCAGTTACAAAAACGGGTATCGCAAATTTTACGATTAAGAAAGTATATAGTTTTACCGAATTTACCATTTTCTCTTCCCTAAAATTTTGTGCATAAATCTATTTTCGATGTACCCTTCAGATGTAAATAATATTTATGTTAATGATGTCTCGCGTTTCATACTAATTTTTTTAAAATTCTGAGCAAACCTCTAACAATACGAAAAAGAACAATAAGTTGCTGGCCTTGAAGAATCTATTACAGTTGTTCCCGACCTTTTTTACATGACGTCACACTATTGAGTTCTTCAAATTTTCGCGACACACCTATCACAAAAAATAAATATTTTCCACTCATAAATCCTTTTTGCAATGAAATAATAAAAAACAAAGAATATTATATAAGTAGAATTTTTATTCACATAAATCAAAATATCCTGTATTCAATATCGGGTATAAAATAATAATGGTGAATGTCAGTGGGACAGTTGTGCCTGGTGCTTCTTGACTACTGCTGCAATATTTGGGCGAATGTGAGAGAGACACACTCATAACTCTTCTTCAATATTTTTAAGGATTTCACGTTTTTTTATTTTTAATGTTGTTTCGGTAAGAAAATCCCAGTTCATATAGATACGAATTTGAGAATTGCAGTAAAATTTTGATGGCTTTTTTACTTAGAGTTGGATACCCTTCCATAACAGAAATCCAAAAGGCGTCCAATGGCAGTTGTGCGTACTTCAATTTGAAACCATGATCACTGGAAAGACTTGCTAATTCTTCCTCGTCACATAACTCAAAATTGAAAAGGTTGATGACTGATAAATCTAGAAATTCGGCGATTTTGAATTGTGCGGTGTCATCATGATTAAGAAATTGAATGTCTTTATTAAACAAAATGAAATTAAATGGCTTCTAGGTATTATCTCTTCGCGGCACACCAGTAATCATTCCACAGCACTCTAATGTGCCGCGGCACGGTGGTTTGGAACCACTGATCTATTCCTTTGAATGATTGTTTTAAGAGAAATATATTGTACAATTCAACCGACAGTACCCTTGGCTGCTCCGTCAATGAATGTCGAATGATTGCTTATAATTAAACGGCTAATATCATTGATAAAATATAATATAGCGATGATAACATGGATCTGCCTGTAAAAAATTTGCAACATCAGAATTTGATGGTATATATTCCCGGGTATAATTTGAAATTTTCAATGGAAGCAACTCGTGTCAAATATTATATTAAGTAACCATAATCATATTACGGTCTTTACTATTTATTTCATTTTTACTTTTACTATTAGAAATAATCCATTGTGTAATAGTAGCATGTAAATATCAAATACTTGTGTAGAAAAAAGTATTAAAATGCGTAGGAAATTGAATTTTCTTTCAAGTCATTTTTTTTACATAAAGCTTATCGTCTCACTAGTTTTTAAAATACATTCTATTTTTTAAATCAACTCAGTACAGATGCTTAAATCAATTTAAAAAACAACAAATCTTTATGAATAGATTTAAAAAAATAAATATTTAAGAAATAAAAATATACATTTTATCTTCGAAATATATTGATAAAAATTTAAACAATTCTTAGTTTATTTTCTTTATGAATTGCTGCTATCTGTTTACTTCCGAGATGGAATAACAATTCTAAGGCGGATACCCTTTTCAATGTTTTTTTGGAATAGCTAAGCTATATAAATATAACTGTCACATAAAGATCGAGAGGTACATACTTCATTATTTAATAACTAAGTAATAATTAAATAATTAAAACCTGATTTCCTTGATATGAATATTTTTACTCTCGATTTTTCTCAATATTGCAATGAAATGTCGGAAACTATAAATGTAACTTGGAAAATGCTACCACAGTCTTCTGAATATTTGAAAAGGAAATAAATTAAGTTGTGTGTCCGTTAAGGCGATTCACAAACAAGTTTCATTATTTTTTGTCAAATATTGATTCATTTTCATGCTACATTTCAACCAATACACTTCTCGAGAGCCACACAATTTTATGGTTCCTGTTGTAATGTTAAAGTATGGAGACAATAATTGTCTTCCCTTGGATTGGCGGTGGTGGTGAGGATATTGCGTGTCAGTTGGTCACGTGAGAATTCAGCCCCTTACCGAAATTTAATTTTAGAGGATTTTATGCTTTAGTTCTTAAAACGATTAACACGTCATTTTCCTTATTATGTGGAAAACGAACATTATGTTCACTGCTTTTGGTTGAGTGGAAACGAGACCTTTGTTTGAAAATTCGCCGAGGCATTTTATTTCACCTCGTCCAGAGAACCAAAAAAGTAAGACATTTTCTATTTATGTTTTACGTACCTCATTTAGACATTCTCGTTTTGGAGAAATGTGTATTATATTTGGGAACACATGCAATTTTATATTAAAATTTATTAAATGTTTTCATTGTGCACGTCTGTATTTCGACTTCCATTTCCTTTTATTCAGTGTCACTGCATCAATAGATACACTAATGCTAATATTAGTACTTGGTGAGTAGGAAAATTATTAAACATCTTCCGAGCACCAAATTGTCGGTAAATTATGACTGGTAAATAAAATTATATTAATAAGTGGTACTAATATGTAGGTGATGAAAGAAAGAGGTTTTGTTAAGAAGTGAAGATTAGGAGTATAGCTAGGATTAATATCTATTGGAACTAGACTTAAAGAGATTAAGAATGTGTTATTTAAGAAAGCAACCAGACGGCAATCTATTGCATAATTAGACCGTTCTTGGACGAAACGTGATCTGAGAAGAACTTTCACCTGGTATTAGTAATGCCGGGTACATAAAAGTGATTCGACTACTTACATGTAGCATGTTATTTCCCAGCTGTAAAAGCCTGAAATAGTAAGCTAAACGGTGGAGCTCATTGAATAATTTCCATGGATACAGAGATAGATTAGCCCTAGGCATGCGGTGTTGCGTCTGTGGAGAAAGAGGCTGCAGAGTAAAGAAAGAGACCTCCGCCACATGACTGCCTAAATGATTTTCAGCATTATCAAGGCTAAGATGTGAGGCATATGAATCGGGAAAAAATATACATCTTTGCTTTAATTAATGTTCAAAGAAAGTTCTTAAGAAAATGTTACATGTTATTAAAGCATAGAAAGGCTATATGTCGGATCAGAGTATTCATCATCCTTTTCAACTTGTTGAAAACAGACACTCTACTCGCAACACTATGTTTATTGTCACTGGGTAGTTTATCATAATAAATGACTTAATCTTGCTGAATTATGCTAAGCGTAGCTAGAGTTATTATATAAAATTGAGACTTATGCTAGCAATCTGTTCTTGCAATTCTTTATACTAAACTTAAAAGACGTATTTAGTATTCTTCTAAGTATACGAAGGAAGAAGATTACGGAAGACATTTTCTAGACCAATATTCCTGTGCTTAACTAAGTTAGTCTCGCTAAAAGAAGTATACGTGGCAGTTGAAACGATTGGAACAATGCTAACGGCAAATCTGCTTGAATCCAGATACAAGCTAACATTTAGAAAGCTGAATTAATGATAAGTGAATCCTTTTCACTTAGCAGATAACATTTTCTCTTTGTATTTCACGCTGCGTGTCTCTGTTGCATTTTCTCTTCTTCTATGTACTGTGTTCATCCAAGACGTAGGCGACCATAGCTCTATACAACTACGTATACATTATAGCTCTTAGCAACTTTTATCTTCTCACCATTGCTCCAAGGCTTTGTCATGTCATTCATTTACCAATGCTTTTTATGTAAGCTACTCGCTGTTTGCCTCCTGCCTTCAGTATAGCATGTGAGTGTCAAATTCTCGGAACTTTCTTTCCTCATTATTTATTCGAGAGAATTCAATTGTTTCTTTCTCATTCTAAGCATAAGTTTCGTTTTTGTTTCCATTTTTCTTACAACCTAGGAGTTACCTACAGTTTCACTCCATAGAATTTTCTGCATTCTTCTGTAGAACCAAATTGCTGTTGACTAAAATTAGTTCTTCATCTGTGAGAACTTACTCAGCATTCATTGTCATATAGGTTGACCTATACGACTCAGTATTTTTTATTTGTTTCTAGAAATAGTGTCTGTTTCTTGACTCATGGAAGAATTATTTTCAATATTGTAATGTTCCTTCAGATGTAAATGACATATTTTCCCTCACATTTCTATATTGAAAAACTTCCCATATATTAAAATTTAGTATCTTCTTTCGCTGTTTGGATTATGGAATATTCTACTTTCAGGCAATTATCCATTCGGCTTTCTTAAAATTGATATTTCATCCTTTCTTCTAAATCTCCTTTAATCTTGTCTGTATAAGTTCTCGTAGTTTCCTTTCTGTCTTTGCTATCAACACTACTATCAACACTGTATCAACCACATATCTTCAATCTGTCCGTCAATAATAAATGCTTGTACGTCTTCTAGATCTCAAAGGATCACGTCGCCGTAATGGTGGCAGATGTCTTCTATAGAAGCACATGCTTTCCTTACAACCATTTCTTTTTAAATTGCCGAATTCATTTAATTCACGTGAAACAAATATATTTCAAATACGGAAATATTGTGTAGCGAGTATGTATTCTTTTGATAAGAAGTTATAAGTTCCTGGTACATTTGACCGGCAAACAATTTTTGGTGGACTTGTATAAATCCAAAGGAATAATTAGACATAGAATTTGATCAAAGAAATATTAGCAAATATATTGTCAGGACATATTAAAAACGAAAAAATGAGAAATGATATTAAATGTGAAAAAGTTCAAACCACTTTTAAGTATGTACAGTTGATTACTCACATTTTGCAGGAGAGAAAAAATATTCTTTCCGCTATGAAAAGTCAACGCGAAAGAGACCGAGTCCTCAAAATTTCGCGCCGCCTGTAAATCTGTACTTTTTATTTTCCCAACAAATATAAAAGGTTATGTTTATATGTCAGAAGGGATATTTCGTAGTATTACGTTTTAAGTTGACAGAAGAACTGCTTTAATAGCGTAACTTGAGATGTATTGACTCGAAATGATCAAGGCTAAACAAAGATTGGACATTTCCAAGTGTCAATTGTTTTTTTCGGGTCGATCAAAAATCTGTTGTTCTTTATTTTATTACAGTGGATTGACGAGTTAAAGTAGACATAGTATACGAAAAAGATCAAAACTGTATCAGAATTAAAAGACTAGTTCTCCTTCTAGTCACCTATCTTCTTAATCTTTTTTGAATGTCAACAGATTTGTTCTCGGTTGTCTTTGTTTACCTGCAAATTGCTGCTATACCTGGCAGGTGCTACCTTTCCCATGGTTATTTGCGCGTAAGAACGAACCCAACTGGAACTGGAACTCGGTTTCCAGATTCGAGCCGTTAGACGAACCACACATCAATACTTACAGCAACTGGTTGTTAGCCATCTATATACTGACCAGGCTTGACGTTATTGTGCGTGAACTGTTTTTACAACGTAATATGGTCTTGAGGCACGAAAATTATTGGTAAATATATATTTAGATGACAAATTGAGCACTGCGGGTAATGGGTTTACTTGTTAATGCAAATAGCCAATTCGTACAAAACACTTGGCTTTATATAACAAGTATTTCGAGTCAAAATACAAGTACATACACAGACGCGCGCACACAGGAAGACACCCCCACTCACCATTGTCTCTGTCTCTGTCTCACTCTCACTCTCTCTCTCTCTCTCTCTCTCTCTCTCTATATATATATATATATATATATATATATATATATGAAGAACAATAGTTTTAACGTGGGCTATATTTATGGGATAAAGTGGTCAATATCAGAGATAGAGTGTATGTAAATATAAATATAAAAGTGAACATTGAAGTCAACACTCAGAGGCGACAGGCTTTTTCATACTGGACGCAATCGTCAGGCCGCCTGTCCATTGTTTTTTTCGGGTCGATCAAAAATCTATGTTGTTCTTTATTTTATTACAGTGGATTGACGAGTTAAAGTAGACTTAGTATACGAAAAAGATCACAACTGTATCAGAATTAAGAGTCTGGTTCTCCGTCTGGTCACCTCCCTTCTTAATCTTTTTTGGATGTCAACAGATTTGTTCTCGGTTGTCTTTGTATACCTGAAAATTGCTGCTATACCTGGCAGGTGCTCCGGCTATATATCCCAAGACTCTAGACAACATCCAAAGACGTTTCGGTAAATTTATCGTTCCTCAGCTGGCATCTCGACTTCACTTGCATTCCCACCATTTGACATGGCTTCTCTCTGTCTTTTCTATAAATATTTTCATGGCAGTTTTTTTCTAATGAGATCATCCTACTTGGTAACTCGACCGTGTGCATTTGAGCGTATTACTTGATTAGACCTCATCGTTTTGCCGTTGACATAACTAGATGTGACAGGAAGTTATTTTCTAATATTTTCTTTTTAGCACTTCTCATCTGTAGAACTATCTTCTGATATCAAGCTTCCCTGCCACTTAAAATCTTCGAAATTTTAAAATTCAAACTTAATCACCATTTTCTGTCTTCCTTAACCCTGTTCTGTTATTGTCCTTTTTCATTACTAAATTCTACTCACCCCCTTTCATTCAACCCCTTGCGCCTAAGTAGCACTACAGCATTCCCCTTTACTTGTTGATTGCTGTGGATGCTATTGTAAGAATTCTGTAGTGGATAAGACAAGGCTGTACAGGTCTACGTGCTGTAAGTTTATCTATTTTAAAAGCTACTGTAAGAACTTCGAGTTTATTTTTCTCAAGTCACATCACATGTTGTGTAAGTAGAAACAGCCTTTCTCTGAGTTTTAACAATACGCTGATGTCGATAACAAAATTTACACATGACTTTCTTCTATCTTCAAATAAAATAGCAATCTTTCTGCGCCGAACATCGTGCCTTATCCTTATTAGTGGCAATGTCTTGATGGCGCCGCTTTACTTATCTTTGCTCTCTGACTCGTAACTATGTAACCATAACTATCTATCATTAAAAAGATATTTTCAGCACTTCCTCTTTCCAAAACAGAAATTCAATTACAGTCTTTGCATGCAATGTGTGCTAATTTTATAGCCATTTTGAATGTGACGTACGGGTTGGAAAGAAAATGTTCTATTCCAAGACTTCCATACATTTTAGAGTATATATCTGAAGTTATTTTGAATGTTCCTTGTGTTGAAATGGATAACGGTTCTGAATAGGTAATCATAATGCCGAGTTCCAGTCAAGTTCGTTACATTCACCTATGCGAAAAACCTTTGGGAAAGGCATGAATCCATCTATTCTCCCAACATGCTAGTTATGGATTTAATAGCAGGAAATGTTGAGTCTTATATCCTGTGATAGCCTTGGTTGTCAACCATTCTATCGTAGAAAGAAACGGCAGGAAAATCTACCTAGTCAGTCATGAATCGAAAGATACATGATTACTCAACCTTTTATAATTTATGTCACTTAACTACTCTGAAATTATAGAATATGTTTTTCTGAACTTTTTTGTCTATGCGCCCGGTTTTTTCAGAATATTGGTAATCATGCCAATTCACAATTTCCTCTCCTATGTTGCTTCTTGAACCCTGCACTGACATCCAATTACACAAGCTCTTTACATATGTCATGTGCTCTTTTCCTATATATGTCTGCTCTTCAATATGCATTTTGAGTGTTAAATTTTTCAAACCGTCTTTCCTTATTATATGCCCTAAGTATACAAACTGTCGAAATTCAACTATTTCTGATGTTAAGTTTAAGTGTCTTTGTGTCATCATTGTCTTTAAAACCTTGTCATTGTTCACGTGTTCAGTCCATGGTATATCTATCTCTGCAAGTTTCTGTATTTGTGGTCGAACGTTCACTGCAGGACTTATATTACATACGAGAACTGTATATTTTTTTTGTTTCTAGTGATTTTTTCTGTTCATTAATACATTTGTTTATTTTTGGAAGGCATCTATCGTTATCCCAACGCCTGTCGGATTTCCGGGTTGCACTTTCTGTCATTCTGTACTTGCTTGATTTTGGTCTCGCCAATTTGTAATTTTCATGTTTGACTGTTCCATTTGCAGACAACCATACTTTTTCATTTCTTACTATTGATTATTAGGCTTACTTTTCAAATTAAACACATTTTTTTCAGGTAGATAATACCATTGATGGATAGAAGTTTAAGATAACATGAGGTAAAATCTTAAATAACGATATATACAAGAAATGCATTCATATTAATGCTTAGCTCTACAATCCTGGCCTCGCAAAGTCAAAGGTCAAGCTATATCTAGCCCATATATCCTCATAATATGTACCGTTTCTCTCTTCATTTTTGTTATGGTCCAAGGTTAGGACCAGGGAAGAACAACACGAACACAAGAGTAGAAATAACAAAGATATATTACACAGAATAATAATACAAGATGTGGAAGGTGTTAGTATGACTGTCAGTCTGGTTTGGAGTGAACTAATATTGGCTCGACTCGATTCCGTCTTGTCCATCTCGTCTGGAGAGGCGCAGTTTACATAATGTCAGGAAGAGTTCACTCTGTCTTTATAGGTAAGGTCCCATAACAATTTTCCATTGCGATTATACGACAATCTAAATTAATAGACCTCTTCCGTGAGTGGCACTTTTGATTTGTATTGTGCATAAAAGTTTTCTTAAGAGAAAGGTGATGTAACGCAATCCCATCATATTAAAGTGTTCAATAAAACTACTATTACATCTCTTTTTTAAATGCCAAAATACTTTAATGTAAATATGTTTAGTTAAATGTTCCACAAAATGAATGGTTTAAAACTCTACTTTTTAAATTATTTTATTTTCATTGAGGTTATCATTCTCGTTCATTTAAAAATATATAAAATAATATTTCAGGTTTAAGATCACACCGTAAATCTGATAATCATATTTATACAGATGTAATAATCTTTTGCATTTTTCAAATTCTATGATTGGTGGTTAATCTCAAAATATAATTATTCATAATCTACTTTAAAGGAATACTTAACCTGAATATGCAATTAGCGGTTCCTCTTCATTAGTACCTACTAAATACTTTTATACAAAAATATTTGTCGCGTCTGTAAATGCACGCTTTAGTCTGTTCATTTAGGTCTCGGTCGCATTTTGAAAAATAAAGTTGTTTTAAGATTTTAATCACTTACAACGCCTTATGGTAATAACTTCAATCTAACTTCATTAAAATGATTTATCGTATAACTTAATTGGCTCGGAAATATTCGATAGTGTCGATTTTAATTTAAAGCAAATATTTTTTGTTTATTTCTAGACTTTGAATTGAGATCCATCTAAAATATTTCTTTAATTCATCTTCTAAAGCCATACCGTATTCGAGCAATCTGAGTGAACAACAGATATGTATGGCGAAATCATATTTCTTATTTGCAAAATAAAATATACTTATTAACCAAATTTTTTGTCAAAGGTTTCCAAAAATCAGCAGCAAAGCATCAGATTACATACAAACGGATACACCAGAGCTGAGTTAAATTCAATTATAGAGAAGATGAGTTGGACCTTTCTTTTCATAATTATTCATTAAAACAAATGTTGCTGAAAGTATCCGATTTAATTGGGACAAAATATTTCTTTCAATGAACTGGTTTTACGTACGGAGATATCCTACTGATGTACATGATGTGGGTTGGTTTCCTTCATCCTTCATTTTCATTTAATAAACTGTGTCTGATATATATAAAGTGTGTCTGATAGATAAAAAGGATAGAGAAATAACAAAATGAATGTATGATCATTTTTTGTTGAATTATTCAGACCATTATACAGAGATTAAGTGAAGCAGGAGTTGTAACAACTGCGGATATCAGACACACTTTATTAAATGAAAATGAAGGATGAAGGCAACCAACCCACATCATGTACATATAGTTGGCTTGTATACATCAAGCCAACTAGAGAATAAGCTCAGAGATGAGAAAGTATGTTTTAAGTTTTAAAAAATTAGATACTTTCAAAAGGCTCTCTATTGTTCAATAAAAGTTTCTTTAAAAAACAGTAAGGGTCAAAGTGCACGTCCTTTGTTTAGCAGTTTAAATTCCTTCTCTTATTTTTTTATATACTGAATTATATATTATTATTTATCTATTCGCAGCCTAAAGACCTTATTTTGTTACGTATATGTTAGAGAAGGGAAAATTAATAGTAAAATAATAATAGCAGCACCTACTAGTCAAATTATTGCTCATTTGAAGATTTTTGGATGGTCACAGAAAGAAATGAATCAGGTCTACATTTGCATAGCAGCTTTGTGGGTGAGTTAAAGAAACGCAAAGAAGTAAACATTGATGCTACTTGAATATTAGGCAAATTGAAACAAAATAAATCGGCAAGTTCTTTTGTTTTCTTTCACCGTGGGATTCAGCCTGGACAAGGCCCGAGAACTACTCGAGGTAGAGGGTTACAGTGTAAGAATCAGTGTGGTTAAGATAACGGTTATGCATCGAAGAAGTTAAGTTTCTAGTGATCAGGAAAGCATCTTTTCAGGTGATGGTTCTACAGTGAAGTGAATAAGGGGAAGTGAATCTTACTACTCACCAATGAAATACGGAGAGAATGAGTAATGTTCGTTACAATGGGTGTGATCTGGCGTGTCCTAACTGTAAAGGTTTGAACTCCAGAAACTAAGAACATAGTTCGTCCGAGCACTTTGAAAGGAAGTAGCGATAGAGCAGGTAGAGGTTTGCGACATTTCCTATGTGGGAGAGGGGTTGTCGTGTGGAAAATAGTTTGTCAACCACAATGACGCAGAGACGTTTTTCGGACGCTGTTAAGACGGGGAAGTGCAGCTCATACTCTAGTATGACAGCAGTACATAATTTTAGACCTGATCTGGCAGTTGTAAATATTGCGGGTAGCACGAGGGCTTACTTAATTATTGAAGCGGTTCATGAGGCTGAACATTTTCCTGCATCTTTAGCGATGAAATCTGACTTCAAAGCCGTCTAGGTTGAGTTTCCCGCCCAGTAATCGCTTAAGCCACAGAGAATACCTTAGGGAACATCCATTTTGAATGGTGTTATTCACGATCTGATCGGTGATGTTGGAATGTAAACAGAATTTGAATGTACATGAGGTTTTCGGGCCATGAATATAACCAGTCAGTTTTTACCCCTCTGGAATGTTAGAGCTAGATCGACTACCAATTTCTAGCCATGTCGTGTTTTGGAGGTTCACCATATACCGTTGTGTCCTTGTAAAGAATATGAACTCAGGATTTCCATCTGATCTGCTGTGGCATACAACTGGAATACTCTGAAATAAAATATCCAACAGAAAACCGACAAAATTGTAGCTTACTACCAAATGTTTGATACGAAGGGTGAATTTGATCAAGCGCCTACCAAGCCGCCCACCCCTGCATTTTAAGCACTAACTCCCTCTTTTTTGTGGATGATTCCACGAATCGCAGGGATTTATGAGTGGAGAATGATAGAAAACTAGAAAGGAAATAAAATAGTCCAATTATTCAGATGAAAGTGTAGTTATTTTTTTAGGTGGATTATCCGTGGGTAAAATGGTTAACCGGTTCACTCCTGAGCAGAGGACGGGGGGGTGTCTCAAAAGGCAGGTGAAACCAGAGAAACCACGGCCAGTTGACAATAGATAAAGTCCTCACGGAAAAGATAAAAACGTTATCACTGAATTATCCCTCCCAAGAATGGCCATCACATTTGCAAACAAATGATATTAGATAACGCTGTTTACTGAGACAGCTCAGTGAAACTGAATCCACTAAGGAGAAATGCGTGTGGCAGGTGTTGCCTGAACGTTATCCGTTGACTACTCGCAACAAAGTTAAGATCACAAGGAGAACAAGGAATGTTAGAATACAGAACAAATCGGAAAGATAGAAAATGTGAAACTCAACATTGAAATTAAAATTTAAGTTTTACGTGAGACAAGATCGAAAAAACTAAAAATGTTATAAGCGACCATCAAGTTATCATATAAGTCATTGTATGAAAAAAAATTTAGAGGAGTTAGATTGATACTACAAGGTAACCAAAAAAGTTCTGTACGTTTTTTGATTAGTCATTGAATGAAGTTGAAATATATACGAAATGCGTGTCCAAATTCGGACAGCCGGAAGTAGGAACATAAGACGTTATAAAATACACGCGCACCGTGCCCGGACATTAGTTATAAGCCGGATAGCTGTGAGAAGGATGGAAGTGCCTAGAAATCTCGTTCGGAGCTGTTTCCTTTACACTTAAAATGGGCTTATTATCAGCTGCATCAAGTCGCCGCATATGTCAAGCGTTTGGGGATAGTGCTGTGGATGAACGTACTGCAAGGCGTTGGTTTCGAAAATTCAAATCAGGTGATGAGCTCGCAGTGGACTAACACAGGTCTTGAATGACGGAGTCCGGAAGGCGGCCATTGAAGAGACAGTAGTCTAACGTGTGGTGAACTTGCAAGACAGTTCAACATTTCCGATGAAACATTTAGACTTCACCTGCACCGCCTAGGTAAGACCTAAAAACTGAGGAAGTGGGTTCCGCAAACGCTGTTGGAGGTCCACATGGGACAACGAGTGGCAGCCTGCGTATCGCTGCTTTCTCGCCACGGTACCGCATCCTTATTCAATCGAGTGCTTACCAGTGATGAAAAGTGGGTTCTGTACGACACTCCCAAGCGTTCCAGACATTGGTTGTCTCCTCAGGATGCTGTCCCTCATAACGCACGACCGCCTATGCACCCACGCAAGATTATGCTTTGTGTCTGGTGGACAGGTGGTCAAGTTGTTCATTATGAACTGCTACCAACGGGCCAAACGGTCACTGGAGATCTATACTCGCAGCAATTGAAACGTGTGCAACAGACATTGCGCCAGAAGGAGCCAGCAGTGGTGGATCGCAAAGGTGTGCTTTTCCTCTATGACAACGCCAGGCCGCATGTCGCGCGAGTGTTCAGGGATACCATACAGCAACTTGGGTGGGAGACTTTGTGCCATCAACCTTATTCGCCTGACCTTGCGCCATCCGATTACCACCACTTCCTCTCCCTTCACCAATGGAGCGGACTTGAACAAAGCCCTCACGGACTTTATTGCATCAAAAGCAGTGAGTACTACCGCAAGGGCATTGAACAGCTGGAGACACGTTGGCAGAAGGTGCTGGATGCCGATGGCGATTACTTCAAAGTCTAAATATAAGTTACACATACTGTGAAGCGTTTTCTTTTTTTCCTTTAAAAACTGACAGAACTTTTTTGGTTACCTTGTAGATAAAGACAAAAGTTGCCGTGTATTGCCAACTGTTAAAGTTCTCCGTGCGAACCTGAAATGCAAGATCATCAAGAAGTATTTATGCATCCAAGTAAAAAAAAACAATCAAAGAAATTGTCAAGTTTACAGCACTTTCAAAAATACAAAATCTAATAGCAAAACTTGAGGACTTAATTAATTAGGAGACTTAAGCCCACAACTATGGGGCTTAAGATGATAGTGAAGTTATTCTTTTTATAAGATTAATTTTTAACTGATTATCAAGATTTGCACGATATTTAAAGCGATATTTATGATTGTAACAATTTTTTGAGATACTATCCATTTACTGCTACAAGTACTACTAATAAAGCTAGAGCTCAGTGAAGACTGTTTAGCGAGTATATATTTTTTGATAAGAAGTTATAAGTTCCTGGTACATTTGACAGGCTAACAATTTTTGGTAGACTTGTATAAATCCAAAGGAATAATAAGACATAGAATATGATCAAAGAAATATAAACAAATATATTGTCAGGGCATAGTACAAAAAGAAAAAATGAAATTAAATGTGAAAAAGTTCAAAACACTTTTAAGTATGTACAGTTGATTACTCACATTTTGCAGGAGAGAAAAGAATACGTCTTTCCGCTAGGAAAAGTCAACGAGAAAGAGATCGAGTCCTCAAAATTTCGCGCCGCCTGTAAATCTGTAATTTTTATTTTCCCAACAAATATAAAAGGTTATGTTTATATGTCAGAAGGAATATTTAGTATTATTATGCTTTAACCTGACAGTAGAACTGCATTATTAGCGTAACTTCAGATGTCTTGACTCGAAAGTGTCAATTGTTTTTTTCTGGTCGATCAAAAATCTATGTTGTTCTTTATTTTATTACAGTGGATTGACGAGTTAAAGTAGATTTAGTATACGAAAAAGATCACAACTGTATCAGAATTAAGAGTCTGGTTCTCCGTCTGGTCACCTCCATTCTTAATCTTTTTTGAATGTCAACAGATTTGTTCTCGGTTGTCTTTGTATACCTGCAAATTGCTGCTATACCTGGCAGGTGCTACCTTTCCCATGGTTATTTGCGCGTAAGAACGAACCCGACTGGAACTGGAACTCGGTTAACCGGTTTCCAGATTCGAGCCGGTAGATGAACCACACATCAATACTTACAGCAACTGGTGGTTAACCATCTATATACTGACCAGGCTTGACGTTATTGTGCGTGAACTGTTTTTTCAACGTAATATGGTCTTGAGGCACGAAAATTATTGGTAAATATATATTTAGATGACAAATTGAGCACTGCGGGTAATGGGTTTACTTGTTAATGCAAATAGCCAATTCGTACAAAACACTTGGCTTTATATAACAAGTATTTCCAGTCAAAATACAAACACATACACAGACGCGCGCACACACGAATACACCCCCACTCACATCTGTCTCTGTCTCTGTCTCTCTGTCTCTCTGTCTGTCTGTCTGTCTCTCTCTCTCTCTCTCTCTCTATATATATATATATATATATATATATATATATATATATATATATATATATATATATATATTAAGAACTATAGTTTTACGGTTGGCTATATTTATGGGATAAAGTGGTCAATATCAGAGATAGAGTGTATGTAAATATAAATATAAAAGTGAACATTGAAGTCAACACTCAGAGGCGACAGGCTTTTTCATACTGGACGCAATCGTCAGGCCGCCTGACGATTGCGTCCAGCATGAAAAATCCTGTCGACTCTCAGTGTTGACTTCAATGTTCACTTTATATATATATATATATATATATATATATATATATATATATATATATATATATATATATATATATATGTGTGTGTGTGTGTGTGTGTGTGAACAAGAAGTATTCCGTTAACAAAATATAGGAGAAAGCATTATTCCATTAACAAAATAGTCGGCACATGATACATGTCTGCGCCCAGTCCTTCAACGTTCCTATAGGTATATGTTTGTGTGAACTACAATAAGTCCACATATATGTCGGCGTACAGATGAGTGACATCCCGAAATGGACAGAGAGGATAATCTTTTCTACACTACTATCAAACTCCACCATACATAACCGTAGATTCAAAAAATTAAAAACAAAAGGAAAACTTTGAAAAATCCCTCAGTGGAGCAAAAGCGTTGTCTAAGAACAGTTTTACCTCTTGTCTTATATATATATATATATATATATATTTGTCATCCACAGACAGACTGTTTCGCAGCTCATCAGTGTGGCTAGATGTCCGGTTGCCTCTAGCTAGGATCGAAACCCGACTGAATTTGAGTCAGTCCGAACTTCTCCCACTAGTCCATCAGCTTACGGTACGGGATGAAGTTGAATTTTAGCGTGTTTATTTTTAGATTCAGATAAACACACAGTGACTGAGAATGACTCAATTCTGTCTAAGAGTCGTGCAGTATTAGCTTAAATAGTCACTGTTTACAAATTCACACCTCAAACCAGAGGGCTCAACCGAAATTAATTTTTCAGGAGTTAATATATATATATATATATATATATATATATATATATATAAAGGTTAACGTTCATAGTTGAATCAGATCAGGAAGCTGTAGAATTAAAAAGTGGTCAATACGTGTGAGAAAAAATATATGTCAATTTATAAATAAAATATAGAGCTTTTAACTTTAAAAATCATGCAGTGATTTAAAATACGCGACCATGGTTTTGACCTGACGGCATCTTCGGTCCTTTTTAAAAGTATGA
Source organism: Acanthosepion esculentum (assembly GCA_964036315.1). Taxonomy (NCBI): domain Eukaryota; kingdom Metazoa; phylum Mollusca; class Cephalopoda; order Sepiida; family Sepiidae; genus Acanthosepion; species Acanthosepion esculentum. The sequence goes on from OZ038495.1 coordinate 7,105,874, forward strand.
ATAAAGCGTTAAAACTGTTCATTTTAAAAGTATAAGTGAACATGAATTCGATTAGAAAAAAATCTAATTTAAAATCCAACTGTTACTCTTTAGACACGCTAGCCTCCCCATCCTCCTTAACAATTAAGTTCACTCATTTCCTTTCACTCTTTACTGTATACATATTCTAAATTCTATTCCCATTACACTCAATGTCCTGTCTTTCAATCATCATTAGCTTTTTTTTAAAGATAATTATGTATCGTTCTTTGTGTTTTTTTTAAATGCCTGCAAATAATACGTATCTAGTATTGTCCGGCAGTCACAAATCTGGGTACAGACTAGGCTCGTACGGGGACCCGTGTTGCAACGTGATATGGCCATAAAGCAGTCCGAGTATAACACAAATAATACTATATATATATATATATATATATATATATATATATATATATATATATATATATATATATATATATATATATAATTACATAATGTAATATATATGGTCTGTTATAATAAGTACATTGAGCTCTTTTTGTGGATCAGTTTTGATATTATATATTATTAGGATTCATTCATTTGGATTGTATACAAAAGGATTATTACCTGCATATATATATATATATATATATATATATATATATATATATATATATATATATATATATATATATATATAATGGATGATTTGATCATTAGATTTTTATAGGTGAATATCCCGACGATACATCGTAGGACTGCAGCATGCAATAATATTTAGCATATAATTTTCATAATTTCATTCTCACCGCAGCTCAACAAAATTACGTGGTTCAATATAAATAAAAAGTGAAAGGAAGAAGATGAAAAATGATAACATTGATCTTAGAAAGACCATATATCGAGCAGAAAAATGAAATATGCGAGACAAGACACCTAACCTTCACCCTATACGATTTACCAGTGTAAAAAGTTGCAATAAGTTAGGTTGTAAATAAGGATTTTGGTTGATGTAAGTCGCTTGCCACTCGAGATTCCTGAGTCTAAGCTTTCGTCCCTTTTTCATAAATCTCTAAGCAATACGCTTCAGAAGGTCAACTCTGACGGAAAGGTTATGTGCAACGACTTTCTCCTCCCGTGGCTAAATGAATGAGAAGACTGTAATAAAAAATACGGCTTAAATTTGAAACTATGTCTGTATTTATCTTCTATAGCTGCGTCTCTCTGAATATCTATCTATCTATCTATCTATCTATCTATCTATCTATCTATCTATGTGTGTGTGAAGAAATATAGTTTTAATGTATGCTATATTTATGTGATAAAGTGGTCAATATCAGAGATGGAGCGTATGTAAATATATATATACATACAGACATATATATATATATATATATATATATATATATATATATATATATATATATATATATATATATATAAACACCACCAATGTCTACTCATTTTCGCACATGATACTGCAAACTGTGTGGGGGCGAATTTTTCGTATACAGCATTTACGATATAGCCGTCAGGAATTTGTTGATCCCATTATCTATTTGTCACTGGCCTGGGGAAAACGAATGTGTTAAATTTACAATTGCCAACTCTAAGTTGGCAAAATTTACAACGAACCTATATACTGCGGAATGATGTTGACCCTACAATTAATGCAAAGGAAAAGGAATGATTTCATTTTCAAATTACGTCCTACATCTTAGCGTTCTAATACTCCTGCCATATTTGGTTGTTTCTCTATCTTCAACAATCCAGGAAGATCATCCTTTCCTGTTTCTAAGGCCAGTGCACCTCACTTTGTCCAATTATGTGTGCGTTTATAACTCAAGGATGGTAATGTTGTCATTGTATTGACATCGTTAAAGGTCCGCTTCAAGAAATCGTCAATAACAAATATAAGAATCGTTCAGTAGTTAGTAAATGATTTTGTTGGGTTATCTTTCTGTTCATTTGTGGACATCTGCTGGGTCTACTTAACTTTGATATATCTTACAATTGCTGCAATGAGGTTACTGAAACCGAAATTTAAATCTGTACACATTTTCATTTCATAATACACCAGTTCTCAATTCACCTGATATGTTGACAGTTGATCAAAAGCACACAGAAATTGGTTTCACTCATATGGCTTTCGACATTATCGAGATTTCCTACCACTGCATAATCATGGTTGAATTCTGTATTTGGTAGTCTCCAACTTTCATCATGTAAATGTATGGAATTTAATGGATCCAATTCGATGGTCTACCTCTGCTTCGTATGGACATCATTATCAGACCACATTTGGCCATACTTCCACTTAATATTTATCTGTAAAAAATGCAATAACTTCATATGTCATCAGTAGTAAGGTATAAAAATTCCAACATCTACTTCTGATGTCGTAGACAAACATAATAAAAAGTAGCCAATTCGAACTCTCTGTTTAATACGCCTCAGTGAAATAAGTGAATTGATAACATAATATAATTATCTTTAAAATAAGAAGTATTTGTGTAAAATATAAACACATTTCCATAGTAGGTTTCTGGTTCAAGCACAGTTTCGCTCAAAGGAAACACCTTATTCTCGCAGAGTCCCCTGTCTGAAAGATTGCTGATGCTAGATCCAGAGCCTTAAGTGGTTCCAACATTCAAAAGAAATGAAAATAATTATTTGCAAACACAATATAAAAGACCATATTATGACAAAGTTCCTTTTCCGAGAGCTTTCTTAGAGGCTAATTGCAGAGTATTATAAGAAATGAAAATTGTGACACGTCTTACCTGTCGATACGGTACCAGATTTACACTTTCCAGTCTCAGTGTAACTTCACTCATCTGACACGCAGTAATCGAGCTTTTCTGTAAGTAATTCTAGTCTTATTGGTCGTTCACACCAAAAACTCCACGGAATTAATTGTATATTGCACAATGAGTTGAATAATTCTGCAAAACATTTAAACATTTCATGCCTCTTCATCATTTTCCTTGCTTAGTGATTACTTCATTCTTCCACCCATTGTGGTCATTCTTCGAGGAGAGATTGAAATCTATTTCTAACCCGAACAATCAATCGACTGTCTAATACGATGAAATATTTTTCTGCATATCGTGACTGTCACGATTATCACAATTTTGCTACTTATGTAGATATTATCTGATAGAATGTTACAGAATTCGATAGGGACTTTTGTTTCCAGTACGGCAAGCAGAATATTCGTATACACATTCCACGCAGATCATGAAGATTCGCCTTTATAAGTTGTGTGTAAAGTATGAAATTGACATAAATAGCAAAGAGTTACCAACAATGATTTCGTCATTTAGAAATACTTTATTTCGTCATTATCAAATTTCATTATTATCATGTACCTAATTTCGTCATTATCAAGTACCTAATTTCGTCATTATCAAATATATAATTTCGTCATTATCCAATTATGTTGTTGTCAATAACCTTTTCTAAGAAATCAGGCACTACATCGTGTGGACGTAGCTTTTTAAAAAAAATTATCCTTACTTTTTAATTCTCAGATTAAATTTGCATTTTCTAAAATTAAGAAACTAAAAGAAAAGTGGAAAATATAAATTCTGAAATCTTGGATTTTGTTACTGATATCCAACAAGCTGAACTGGTATGATACTAAGCTAAAACACTGAAATCCCACAAAGTTGAACACTCTACGCAAGTAATGAACCTTGAAAGTACTGTTTAGTCTCCACGAGGAGATAAATAAATAAATTGTTCATAAAATATATGCAACATTTATGAAATATATTCAATTGATCAGTAAGCGCAGATTACTTGTAATTTTATATTACATTTTAAGTAATAGCACTTGAAAATATATTTCAATTGAGCACTGTTGAATCGCAAAAGCTGATTCTATTAGGTCATAAGTTCTGTCCGAATTTTGAATTTTGAAACAAGTGACCAAATGTTACATTTAATTACTGCTTCAATCAACAATGTATTTCCCTGATTATGTATGACTTCCTTCCATCTATTAACAAGCTTACTAATTGCATTACTGTAAAAACGTTTTGGCTTTGATTCGAAGAACTCACAAATGTCAGTTTTAAACTCTTCCTGTGTTACAAAACCTGTTTCTCCCAAATGATTCTGTAAGTTATTCTGTAATGGTAGTCTGAAGGAGCAAGGTCGGGAGAATAAGGTGGATGAGGAATTTTCTCCCAACCAAGTTCTTCGATCATTTGTGATATGATTCTTGCTGTGTGTGGTCGCGCATTGTCCTGATGAAACATCACGGGTTTTCGATTCACTAGAGCAGGTCTTTTTTTCTTCAAAGCTTGGTTCAAACGCTCTAATTGCTGACAGTATAGTTGAGCATTAATTGTTGCATTAGGTGGTAAGAATTCAAAGTGGATTATTCCTTGGCAATCCCACCAGATTGAAAGAAGAACCTTTTGCCCATGCAGTTCCCTTCTCGGCTGTGGCTGGGTCTTTCCCCTTTACCAAGCCACTGTTTACGAGGCTTAAAATTTCGATAAAAGATCCATTTTTCGTCGCCAGTCACAAGTCTATCCAAAAAAGGTGAAACAAGTTGGCGAGAATGAAGAGAAGATCAGATGTCAACTCGGGATTTGAGGTTGTTTTCAGACAATACATGAGGCACCCATTTTCCAAGTTTAGGAACTTTTCCAAGATGTTGAAGATGACGATGAACAGTTGTATGGTTTGAACTGAGAACCACTGCCAATTCCTCAACTGATAAAGCAGGATTTTCTTCAAGGGCTGCTTCAAGAAGCTTTTCATCAAACTCAACTGGACGTCCTGTTCGATCTTACTGTTCGATGGTGAAATCTCCACCTCTGAATTTCGCAAACCCTCTTCTGCAAGTTCTTTCATTCACACATTCCTCTCCATAAACTGAGTGAATGTTTCTAGCCCCTTCGGCTGCTGAATTTCCTTTCTTGAACTCATAAAACATTATGTGCCTCAAATGATTCTTGGGTACTTCCATGTTAGCAGGGTTTTAATCAAACAAAATTTAATTATATTGTTCACTGAAATAAAATTTGATCAGTTTAAATGCATCTAAACCTAAAAATAATGTTCAACCCCATTAGACATTATAGAATAATCTTTAAATTCCGTTGATTTTAACAAAAAATTAAAATTCGGACAGAGGTTATGGGATGACCTGATATAAACAACAGCAATCTGCCTTAATGCGAATCTCTTCAGTAGAATGAATGGAGCACTTCGGCTGATTCACATTTATTTACATTCGTACAAAACAATACTATAGATTTAGTTGTTCCATTCTGTCGAATGAATATAGCTCAGTGGTAGAAAATCTGACTAACACCAAATCGGTTGTATTTCAATCCTGGCTTGAGGCATTCGGATGTCTAGTCGCACAGAGGTACTGTGATACATCAAAACAGAACTATCTGCGAATTATATATATATATATATATATATATATATATATATATGTGTGTGTGTGTGTGTGTGGGGGGGTCTATGTATGTTAAAATGTTATTTCTAGTGGATACGCATATTTAAACAAACCCTTCGTTAATTTTGAAGATTATTTATAATTATTTTCGTCTACCGCCTTGAATAGTATAGAAATCTTATTCAAGAAAGATGCACTCTTCGTCAGGAGTCGAACCTGCGTTTCCCTAGCGGAGAAATAATCGTTAATTCCTTCTGGCTTCAGAACAACTCGATCACGAAGAGTCTTGCATATCGAGAAAAAAAAAACGAATATTTCCTATAAGGGATAATTTTTCCATAGATTTTCGAAACATTCATATCTTCCCTTTTTCGTATCCAGACATAAAGTAGAGAAGTAATGGAGTTTTTAATTCGTTAATCCGACAAATTGTATCAATTAAACGCTATTTTTAGTGGATAATCATAATTGGGTAGAAGCTCGTTTTATTTGTTAGAAAGTATGTTTATTTATTTTCATCTAACGCCCTGGGTATTAGAGAAATCTGATTTAATTAAAGATACATTAAGTAATGTTTGACTGTTAATATCTAACGGTTTCAATATACAAAAATAATGACACTTCTTTAGATGTTGCAATATTTACGTTAGGATAGAAAGTGAGCAGAACTTTGAAGTAAGATTTCGCGAATACGCTGCTCGGTAGACAACAAAAAGTAAATGTAATAAGTAAAGAGAGCGTCTACTCAAATATGAAGTATCGACTAAAATAACGTTTAAATGATAAAATAAATATAAAATTTAATGAATAAAGTATCTATTAAAATAATGTTTAAAAAATCTGACGCATTAATAAATTAAAAAGGAAATCTAATAAATCTAATGGAGAAATATATTTTTAAGGTGTGCTATATTTATGGAATAAATTGCTCAATATCAGAGATAGAGATTGTGTAAATATGAAAGTGAATATTGAAGTCAACACACAGGGGAACAGACTGTTTCATGCTAAACACAATGATCAGGCTAAATGTGAATTGATGTTGGCGTTTATCATGAAGCAGTCTGTCGCCTCTTAATGTTGACTTCAATGTTCACGTTTATATATATGTATATATATATAGAGAGAGAGATAGAGAGAGAGAGACAGAGACAGAGAGAGAGACAGGCAGACCGATGGCGGAAGAGAGAGAAACTAATACTGCCACCACCTCTATGTTGATGAACGGTGTAGCAAATTTCTTACAGAATTCAGAACTTACAAAATCATTGCACGAAAGTTCTAGAAAATGCTGATATATATATATATATATATATATATATATATATATATATATGAAAAAATATAGTCTTAAAGTGTGCCATATGTATGGGATAAAGTGCTCAATATCAGAGATAGAGCGTGTGTAAATATCAAAGTGAACATAGAAGTCAACACTTAGAGGCGACAGTCTGTTTCATGCTAGATGCAATCGTCAGGCAAGATGCCTCACGATTGCATCTAGCATGAAACAGACTGTCGCCTCTAAGTGTTGACTTCTATGTTCACTTTTATATTTGTCTGTGTATATATATATATATATATATATATATATATATATATATATATATATATATATATATATGATAAAATATATAGTTTTCCGTTATGGCATATTTTTGTAAAAAAAAGTGCTCAATATCAGGAATAGAGCGTATTTAAATAAAAACGTAGACATTCAGTTCCACAACCATCGGCAACTGTCTGTTTCATGTGACAATGCCTGTAGATTTTGTTTAAGAGGCACGATGTCAACTCTGTATAATAACTTCTTCATGTTTATTTTTATTTACTTTTGTCTGTCTAATTTAATTTTTCGTCTTTTTTTTTTTCACTATTTCTTCTTTTCTTTCCTGTTTTCTTACCGGACCGACGAATAAACTCTATATATTTTATTTTTGCTATTTAGAGTGAACCAATCAAGAATCAAATTTAAGTGACTTCGTCGCAACTTTTGATTCACACCCTTTCTCAAAACCTCTCGGCCAATCAATGTAGAATTGCAATGATTGCATATAAAACAAATGAGGAAAGGCGCTAACTATATCAACAGAATCGTTGCAAGAAGACAATTGTACAAATGATATATGAAATATATTTTTCGTCTCTTTATTTTCCGTTCGTTTTTACTTACTTCTTTTATGGGGGGAGGGGAAGTGATGAATTCTAAATTTGACTTTTCAAAGTTGGAGAATTCCAGTGAACATTTACATAAATGTGTTGAATAACATAGACCATTTGATAAATCGTTCATTGTTATAATCTACTTTGAGATAGCTGATATTATTATTATTATTATTATTATTATTATTATTATTATTATTATTATTATTATTATTATTATTATTATTATTTTATTTTATTTCCTTTGATTTCTGGTGTGTACAGATTTATTTCCGGGTCCCTCCCAAAGACCGAAGATCAGAAATGTCATCATGATATTTTCCGCTGACCAATTAAAAAAAAGAAAAACAGACATAAAATATTTTACATAGATAAAGCCCTTCGTAAGGTGTAGGCGGTACTTACACGGACAATTGTTTTCTATTTCTTTAAGGCATGAGCTTCCAGGAATCACTTCAATGAGTCTATTGGAATCTTTTCTAACCAATCCGAGGGCTACAACTACAACAGGTATTGTTGATGTTCTCATGTGCCTCACTTTGTTATTATTATTATTATTATTAGTAGTAGTAGTAGTAGTAGTAGTAGTAGTAGTAGTAGTAGTAGTAGTTGTAGTAGTAGTACAATTATTATTTTTATAAGGTTGGTGTCGCAAATTGACGTAGTCAAGGGGAATTCTGTTCTTGAATCATGGTGTCAACAAAAGTCCTCACAGCTCAAGAATTTGTAGGACAAAATATCTCTACTTCGCAGAAGAAATAATGCCAGTCTTCTGGAGGTATGCAAATTATTTGTTCAGTAATTAGTGATTCACCAGCATAAATTAAATCCTTGGTTTGCGTGATATCAGGTATCTGGACTTTCTCCAGAATTTTATCAATTCTCTTTGGTGTGATATGCAGCCGATGTTTCTGAACAACTCAAATTTCCAGCAGCCATTCTTTATTAACGCGCACGGAGATTCCTTACAAATTGCCGACTATCTCCTTCTATCATCATCTTCAAGGACTTTGCCTTCCCCTAATTTTAAGCCATCTTTTTCTTTCATCAGCTGAAAAAATACTTGTGTCGTACTGTTTCTTTGTTCCCATTCATGAATCCTGTCATACTCTTCTAAAAGACGACAATCCCCCAATTAAACCCTCCTCGCCTTCACGAAATGAAAGAAGCCAATCCTCTTCTGCAGATGAATTGAAATCATTCCTTTCATTGCGGTTGTCTTTATTTATTTCAAACTTTATCATGATTTCTTTCAATTCCATTCTAGATCACCAATTTCTTTTTAACAATTTTTACTTTTTATAGGAAAGCTTTTGTTATTCTACATTGAACGTACGTAGTGAATTTAATTTTGCCCAACCACCTGGACATTTATCGAGAAAGCATCTCCAGTGGGGCTGCTAATCAATGCTAAAGCGCCCCTCTAGAAAGCTAGGGTTATAACCTACCGGACCTTCACCTGAAACTTTGAGATAACGATTTTATTATTATTATTATTATTATTATTATTATTATTATTATTATTATTATTATTATTATTATTATTATTTATTTATTTATTTACTTTGATTCATGTTGTATACAAATTTCTTTTCGCTCCCAATCGGAGACCTAAGGTCAGAAATGGCTTCATTATATTTTTCCACTTATCATTTTTGTAATAAAAACACCTCAAATCTTATACAATTCATATAAATAAAACTTTTCGTAATGTTTGAATTGCACTAGTGTGTAATTCTTGTGTACTTCTTTAAGGTATGGGCTACCAGGAATTCATTTAATGAGTCTATCTGAATTTTTCAAATCAGTTCGAGGGCTGCTATTACAACTGGAAATATTGATGTTCTCACGCGTCACATTTTTAGATTTTCCTTTTTGAAGATACTTGTATTTTTATAATTCTTTGAAAATAATCAAAGACATATTACAATCTGCAGACACTGCAATTCCCATAAGTAAGCACATTATTATTATTATTATTATTATTATTATTATTATTATTATTATTATTATTATTATTATTTCCTTTGATATCTGCCGTTTACACATTTCTTTCCGGGTCCCGCCAAAGGGACCTATGGTTAGAAATGGTATCATGACACTTTCCACTGTGTTTATTGTGTAGTCCCATAGAGTTGTAACAGGTCCTATCTCCGTAACCGGGCCTGGTTGGTGTTCGTACCAGTTTCTTTCAGTTTCTCATAGAATTTGCAAATTTTCCAGTGCAGATATCGGCCTACTCTGTCATGCCGGTTTTTATATTCAGTGAGTGCCAATATCGTGCAACCTGATACAAGATTTTTGGCTCTATCATCTCTCATCAATTCATAAAACTCTAGCACAACCATTATCAGTGCTAATATGTAACCCCAGGGAAATGCATCACTGAAGGTAATACATATCTCCTACCAACCGGGTGAACCAAATGATAAAAAAATATATAGTCCAATGACATGTCGGTCCACCACAAATAAATTGATCATGTCTGTCCTGACGAGATGTACTTTACTCTTTTCCCGATGAAAGCAACATTCTTCATGTGGAACAGAAGGAATGTCAAAGAGGTTCCTGTCGCTGCAACTATCAGCTGCTAATAAATGAAATGATCCTGGAAATTGCAGGAAGAAAGGTAGAAATCTCAGCAGAACTTGGATAGATTACCGTAGAGCCTTTGATCTTGGTTCTACACTCTTGGATCCTCAAGGCTTTGGAAATTTACAAAGTTTCCTCATTGATAGTAAATATTAAATTTCCTTAAATATAGCATGAGACTAAGGACGACTAAATTATAGCTAAATCATACAAAAGGTACTGCACAAAGGTTTGAATATCCGATGAGGAACCTTTCATGGGGATTCCTGTCGCCATTCTGTTCTGTGTCCTTAATCCCCCTTTCGTATGAAATAAGCAGTAATAACTATGGATAAATATTAAAAGAAGAAATTGTTTAAACACCTATTCTACATTGGCAAAGAGTTTGATATTGCCTAAGATGACAATAAATTGAAGGGTATTCTCAATTCTGCAAAATGTTTTTATTGATGACATGGATTTCGGATTAGATAAGTAAGCAGAATTAACACTCAAGAAAGGAAGAATTACAGAAACCCCTCAATACATCTATATTCTATCACAAAGATTAGGTAAGCGGAACAAGAAAAAACCTACAAATACCTCGGCTTCAGCGAAGGAGATGAATACAGCATACCCAAATGAAAGAGAATGATACAGGCCTGTGCGTCTGGTGCGATAGATAGATAGATAGATAGATAGGTAGAAGGATAGATATATAGAAGGATAGATAGATATATAGATAGAGAGAGAGAAGAGAGAGAGAGAGAGAGGGATTATTTTTAAATTTTTCCAGAAGACAATTGATTGTTCCAACATAGATTAACAGAAATATATTTGCAAATATCCTAAAACATATTTTAATTCATTCCATATTATATTTATATTTTATATCGGTGGATTACATTAAATAATCAGATATAAAGTCAGTGCACATATTAAAATAACTTAAAGCTTTGACAGTTCCCCAATCATATCCTATATATAGTATTTGAGGATAGGATCGTATATCAAACTGATCAGGAAAACTGTGTAACATATTGCAGTGTAAGAGCATTTTGAGTAACTCGGTCATCATGCAGAAGGGAATTCTCCTGCTAAAATGATATAACACCTAGCTGAGTAATTGGTGAAAGTCATGCAAGTGTTCCAGTCGTACATAACTCTGTTCAGTATTCCCTCCACAAACAGAAAATTTTGATCATTATCTTAAATTGTAAAACCACAACACCGTTTTGGCGTGAAAAATATAATCAATTCGCTTGTCAGATTCATATTCAAAACTTTTTACCTTGTTAAAACTCTTTATTTCATATTTACGATGTTTCGGACATTGTATGCTCCTGCCTTCTTCAGGTTATTAGAATTTTGAAATGAACACTTTATTTTATCCACCGGGGTAGGTTGTTCTATTTTCACGTGATAAACCCCTTCTCGATGTCTCATCATCAGTTATCTCCCTTTAACTCATCTATCTTTGTTTTTTTTTCACCTCAGCTGTAGCCAGGTATTGAACTCAAAACTCATTGTGTCAAGTGACTGGATTCAACCAAAACTTTTATCAACTGGGCCATGGCAGCTTCACATTTAAAACCGTTTAATATCTTTCATTGGATATTTTCTCATTGGGACATTTACAAACACATGCTACACATGTGGTATATTCAGAATGCAAGAAAAAAGAACAATTACAAAAGTATTTCAAAGTAAAAAAGAAGAAGGTGTTAACCATTAACCTTAAAAGATGATGCACGGTGATTTTCTAAGCGCAGGTTAGATATGGCACAAGGCTGAAAGTATGGGGCACACAGTGAGTATCTAACTCACTACTCAGTCCTAAGTGTTCTACCAAGTCAAGTTTGTTAAACATTGCACCAGGAAAAGAAGGTGACTTCTAAGCAAAAAAGGAAAGCGTAAGCTGTTAGTTACAGATCAGTAATATCAAATCAACTTTGCGTAATATCTAATCTGCAAGTCAATGCTGGACGGTTGTTTGAGAGATTATAATAAGCGACTAAAATGTGGTTCCTATGCTGAATGTTAACATTTTCTGCTATGTGTTGTGACCCTTCAGGTTGATGCCAATAATTGTTCTCCACAACATCTTATCATTTGTAGCTCTAAACAATATCCATTTACTAACCCTCCTTGTATCTGTATTGAATATCATTTGCATAAGCTCGCTACGTAGGTTACTCATTGGTTAGCTGTGCCTGACTTGCCATAAATATGTCCTGTGAGAGTAATATTCTTCAAACCCGTTTTCTTATGTATCCCAGAAATATCAACTCTCTGATTCGAATTTTACGGACAGGTGTTATATTTTTCTGAAAACCTCTATATTGTTCACAATGTTTTATCCACGGTGCTCTCGGCATCCTTATAAGGAAGTCTTACGGAGAATATGTACTGCAATGAGACTACTTGTCACAATCATAATCAATAAGATTGGTTAATATATATTTGTGGTGAACAGCCTCGTAGAAGCAAGCGAGCAAGAGTGGCTTGCACCTGATGCATGGGACAATAAGGGTCTTACCTTACCTGGCGTCAAGTTTGACCCGTGAAAATGGCATTAATCTCCCGTCTAGCAGTATGTGCGCTAACGAGGGTTTTTGTACAGTTTGGCATGATTCCACCAATAGCAAGTCGTGTGCTGATTGGTCGAACTGGAGGAGGCTATTTGCCTGGGTAACTGAGTATAAAAGCGAAGAACGCTAATTTGTTGGTCGACCGCAGTGTTGACCTCATATAAGAGGGCTGAAGCAGTGAAAAAGGCAGAAGGAGAGACGGATATACGTTGTGAGGTGTTCAGAAAGCAAGGACGGCGAATTGAACCATCGGTATCTTGATTTGTACAAGTGAGGTCGTAGCAATACAGACTTATTTAAACTACAATGATATAAGCAAGTGAAGGTGTGCAAAATAGCCAATGATCAACCTCACAAATTGGTGACAGAATAAGGACGATAAATGAGAAATTTGTCGTAAAGGAGCAGTTATATCTTAGACTAAGAAAATGACAGGATGTTGCCCAGTCATAATTTCCTACCTCTTTGAAATATGCTGCATGGAGAGAATAAGGAAATCACAATGAAAAAGACAACCCCATTAAACATAACATACTTTAAAGGGTCTTAAAATACGAATAACATGTTCTGCACATGCTACAAATTTATGGGACTACATAGGGATTAATGAAAGAATTAAAATATATATCCGGCAAATTCCTATACATGAAGTCGTTTACATTCGATACACGCACATTAAATAAGACTGATTGTGTTTCGTATAAATACCAAAATTAAATTATCCTTACGTGTTTACTCTTTCAACCTGATAATATCAACAATCTTGGTAATGAATACTGATGTTTGAAAGTGCTCCGATGAAAATATAACCTTCATACCGTTTCATCTTAGAATCAATATGAATGGCTGATTAGTTATATGCAAATTGAAAAAATGTAATAAAAATGTCAGTTGATTTCACTTATAATTGAATGGATTATTACTGCCAAAGTATACAATAAACACAGGGGTCAACATGAACGCTGCCTTCATGCCGGAAGTTTGCGTTCAAGCATGAAAAAGATTATATATATATATATATATATATATATATATATATATATATATATATATATATATATATATATATATATATATATATATATATAATTTTAAATGTACTTTTACAAATTTGAGGCGGGCTCCTCACAACAAAACAGGGACAAAAGTATATATAAACATATGCCCGCAAATGCTTCCTTTTTGTATTATGAAATTTAAAGAAAGTTTACGGTGGAGTGTGCGTATTGCTGTCTAGACAAGGTTACATTTGTCATTCGTGTACATTTGTGGCTCGTCTGACTTCAATATTTAACGTGTGTAATAGTGAGTAAACTCAAAATGTTCCGTTTAACAATAGCAGAATATTCGTTGAGCAGGCAGATACGGCTTTTACATACAGCCGCGCGAATGGTAAAAACCGTGAGGCTGCAGACCGAAGGCAACCGAGTCATCCAAACTTTGCTGATGTGTATCGTCATGTTGCTGAAGCAGGGTTCGTGGCACGAAAATCTATGCATTGAGGAAGACTGAGATCCGTTTTCGGATGAGGCAACATTTGGAAGAGATGGAATAACAACCAACATCCCCTTGGTAAAATACAGACACAAGTATCAATTAACGATTAATGTGTGAGAAGGGTTTGTGTAAGTGTTTGATGAATAGTTTCCCTACGTTTGTGTTTACGTTTTTGCTGAACCATATGATGTTTCTCTTTCTGTTGGATTTTTTGTCTGTGGTATGTATGTAAATATTGCTGGGAATCCATTACCTTTTAGGGCTCTTTCATAGTCTTTCTTAACTTCGTTGAATAAAGTTTCATTCGAAAAATTGTCGCAACGCCTGTGGTCAATTCTTTTTGGTATCTGCTTTATTATAGAGTGCCTGTGATTAGAAGATGTGTGTATATCCAACACTTCCCCGAATTAAGCACTCTCCACGAAATATTCAACGAAAACACAGAAAGAAAATCAGCTACAGTTGCACCAAGAGCATGACGCAAATAACAAATTCGCGCTTTCTTAGCAGAGTGCTCGGCCAGAATTAAATTTTCCGGGGGGGGGGGGTATATATATGCTTTTCATACTTTTGGTCTAATTCAAACTTTAAAAGATGCTTACTACATGCACACACTCAAACACACACATACACATACGCACGCAAACACCGACACAAACACACACACACGTGTATATATATATATATATATATATATATATATATATATATATATGCACACACATCTGGTTGATATAGAAATTTCATAATAGGAAAATATGTGTATAATCTTTCCAAAGTACCTGTCTTTTTTTCTTTTTTTTTTGCTATTTCTGTTTCAATAATGTTGGTTTTTACGAAGAAATACTAATTTTATAAAATACAAAAATATACACACACTCTATCACCACACACATATACATATATGTGTGTGTATATGTTTTTCTATGCATATATATATATATATATATACATACATATATATATATATATATATATATATATATATATATATATATATATATATGCGTGTGTGTTTGTGTTTTCTATATAAAAACATGAACAGATTGATTGTTTTTTATCAACTTATCTGGCCTAATTCTATATATTTTACAACAAATCTCCAGAAATTACACTTCCAAGAAATAAATAACATCCCTTTCTAGATCTCTTTCATTTCCCGTCTTACGTTCCAATCACGTTTCGATAGTGCATCATATTCGCTCTCAGACACACATTAGCCTTTCTTAAGACAAATATTCAACATGATGTTAAAACTCCTGGGTAAATAAACAGTACGTTTGTTTCCTTAGTTACTTAGTATTTGATTGGCGCTGCCAGATATAGACTCACGTTCTTTCTGTGCAAAACTAGCTGGAGGCCTCGAAGCATCTATACAACTTGAAAATATATATTTTCCGAGATTTGAATCGCGAAAATCTGCCACAAGGAATGTTTCTCCTAATCCGAAAAAATTGTATTTTTGAATTTAACAACACGGACTTCCGCGTTTAAATAGTTTAAATACTATTTTTGTCATGAAGAGGCCGTCAAGGATTTGGGACCATGAGGTATTCGCCTGATAATATGAACTATCTGATTTCATAACGAAGAAATCTACACTATTTCTCTATTCGAATAGACGTACTCTCTAATGTATTTATGTACATTTACTTATGTTATATATATATATATATATATATATATATATATATATATATATATATATATATATATATATATATATATATATATATATATATATGTTGTTTGAATAACCCCAAAGACAATATGAATTAAGATAACATAAATACATTTAAAACAAAGCATCTATGAATGCAAAATAGATCTCATACTAACAAGGTAACAAATGCCCTATTCATACATAGAAATAAATTCAACCACAATTTTGATTTTATAAATGCTAAACTGTGTAAAACTAGCTGGAGGCCTCGAAGCATCTATACAACTCGAAAATATATATTTTCCGAGATTTGAATCGCGAAAATCTGCCACAAGGAATGTTTCTCCTAATCCGACAAAAATTGTATTTTTGAATTTACCAACACGGACTTCCGCGTTTAAATAGTTTAAATACTATTTTTGTCATGAAGAGGCCCTCAAGGATTTGGGACCATGAGGTATTCGCCTGATAATATAAACTATCTGATTTCATAACGAAGAAATCTACACTATTTCTCTATTCGAATAGACGTACTCTCTGTAATGTATTTATTTATATACATTTACTTATGTTTATATATATATATATATATATATATATATATATATATATATATATATATATATATATATATATATATATATATATATATATATATATATTGTTTGAATAACTCGAAAGACAATATGAATTAAGATAACATAAATACATTTAAAACAAAGCATCTATGAATGCAAAATAGACCTCATAATAGCAAGTTAACAAATGCCCTATTCATATATAGAAATAAATTCAACCACAATTTTGATTTTATAAATGCTACACTCAGGGGATATTTAAACTTATATAAGTTAAAATATTATAGTTAACATTATACCGTAGACGCTCTTGTGGAGGGTATATGGATATAAACAACTGAACAGTCAATCATCAAATGACAAAAATGATTTCTGAGTCGTAGATTTCGCGCACCATTCCGGTTAATAAATTAATCATTTGAGAATAAATATTTAAATTTTTTCAAACAATAGTTCGAATCCTCGCCGATATTAAAAAACAGTAAGTAACAGCAGCAGACGACAGCTATTCACAACGGACGGCGCCGCTTCAAAGAGATTCCCTTGTTCATTCACGCGTCTTCGTCAGCAAGTTACATGACACTTGCACTCTTCCTAGCCATTCTACGTGATATATACTCTCTTCCACACTAAGCTACGTGAAAATTACTGTTTCCTCCACACTTTCTCCTTTGCTATTTTTTCTCAGACATACACGCGAAGAAATCCCATTTCTTTTCATCTAAACAAACAATTGCAAACAACAAAATTTAGAATTCATACACGATAACTTAGTTCTAAGAATACGAAAATCAAAATAATTCATATTTTTATATTTAAAAACCTTTTTCGCCTTTTTGTCTGTTGTGAGTTGATTCCAATCTAAAAAACCCTAAATAAACCCAGGACTGCCACTGATACATAGATTAAGAGATCAGGGTGAAATATAAATGGAAAGAGGAGGGAAGAACCGAGAAAGAACCGGGCAAGACCTTCACCGTCTACCTATCTCACAGTGATCATAACCGACAAAAAACGTACCCCTTACCATTGTATGAATCAGTAGAAACGTTGCTATCTGCCATTTTTCTATCAAGCTACAGCGTAACTTATCAACTTCAAATTCATTTGATGACTGAATTCGTAATGATAACACGGCTAAATATCTAAGCCTACGCGCCGTGATTCGATCTACTAACCTTTGTCTATTCATATTATTTATATATCTATTTTAATAGGAGTAAATAAGTTTGCCTGTCAGTAGATTCTTACACATTTTCCATCTTTAGAACATCTTTAAACACTATCGGGTTTATGGTTCTTTTTTCTGTGACTTTAATAATGGTGGCTGTCAGGAGATTGTGGTGATATGAGGTGGCAAAGTCTACTACTCTTCATACTGAGGCTGCCGTGTTTAGCGTTTCACTGATTGCTACATCCCAACCTGTATTATGGCACCCGAACACTTAGTCTGCTTTGATAAGCATTCTCATAATATCGGGTTCGTGCAGCGCTACGTCGCTCATGCATATTTGTTCCTGCAATCACTCCCTCTGTGCAACGCAGAGGATACATTATACTTCAGTCTAAGCCAGCCTCCAGCCAGATCATCTATTCTTAGAGGGCCGGCACCTAATATTATCCTTGATCTTTTCCACTTATAAACAAACACTATAACTGAAACAAATAAACGAAATAAAACTGAGGCAGTTTGAAAAAGTCATCTAAACCGCTTTCTTTCTCCAACATTTACGGATTTAGTAGCAATTTCAGCAGAAGAGAATCCATTCACTATGATTGTCTCCAGGCATTATAAATTACAATAAAATTAAAGTAGAACCTTCAATGTCTTCCCATGATTTCTCTGCTTCATCTCTTTCAAAAAGACGCTATCGTTCATATGCATGACACTGGCGTCTATCGCGAGCATCTTCCCCGGGTAAAGGAACTGTCTTTTGAGTTTCCTGATTATCCTTACACGAACATTCGACTTTCACTAATGAACGCTGTTATCTCTGCTTCTTTTATCGTTCCTATTCCTCTCAAAACAGCTTGCTAGATAGAATTACTGAGAGAATAGATAAAGTCCTCGCTCTATACTCTTCTCTTTTCGGCGACTTCACTGACCATCATGTCAATTGGCTTCATCACACTAACACCACTGATCTCGCTGGTATCCAGATGTTAACCTCCTCGATCACTCACTCAATTAATTGACTTCTCCTAGAGTTTTCCTAAAAACTCAGACAAATAGGCGTCTCTGATTGATATTCTACTTCAGACAACGCATAGATATATCTTTCTGCTCTCCCATTACACACAACCGCATATTAACAGAACATATTCCTGTTATCAAAGCACTGATTTGTAATCGTCTCCTGATTTCTTTCGCGATGTCCCTTGGATTGATATTTATAATAATTCTGTTCAGAAATAAGTGACTGAGATCCCCTACTGGGTGAAAGCCGGAATATAAACTTTTGTGCGAGCACAGAAAAAACCAAGTGAAACCATAATCTTTGTTTTCTCCTGCCTGTTCCACCATTATAGCCCACTGGAATCATTTCTTCCAGCTATACCTGAGAGACAATTCTGATTGTAACATACGACTCATTTTCATTGCACGTAATGGATATAACCATGTCCTCAAAGAGAAAAAACAAACTGTTCTCTGATAGAAAGAGACACCGTATTGCCTCTTGCATGTTTTTGTTCTAGAGACTATTGTCGGCTCCGTAAGAATGAACTGAATGAGAGTAAATCCTAAGGCTGAAAGCAGGGGTCACACAGTGAGTATAGAACTCACTACTCACTCGTAATAGTTCTAGCGAGACAAGTTTACTAAACATTACACCACGAAATGAAGGTACTTGATTATTAGCAAAATGTAAAGCTTAGGGTATTTGTTACATATCTACAATATCAAATCAAACTTGATTTTTTACGTATTATCTAGTCTCAAATATGGAAGGGAATGTGGGGCGGTTTTGTTCAGATTATCATAACAGCTAAAATAGGGTTCCTATGGTAAATGTTAAACATCTTCTGCTATGTATTGTGATCTTTCAGATGATGTGATACTTACCAGAGCGACAGGTCCGATTGTAACATAGGTCTCTTTATCATCACTCGTAATAAATGTAAGCATGTCGTTAAAGAGACAAACACACTGTTCTCTGATAGAAGGAGGCACCGTATTCTGTTTCGTTCGAGAGGTTATTGGCGGCTCTGTAAGAACGTACTGAACAAGAGAAAATCGTCATTTCCTCTTCTCCTCGTTTCAATCAATTTGAAATGGTGTCATTACTGCTGATAAAGCAGGATGATTTCTCCTGCTCTGGAGTATCCCCCGAGAACAGAGTCTATACGGAATTCATATGGACAAAAATCCGTCCATGTTTTTTGTTATCATTTCCAAAATAGATTCCTCAGATAGCTTGCGGATGTTACGCTATCCCCGGAATTATTCCTATATAAATGTGTTCCTGAACTGACTGCTAATCTCTTCAAACTTTACAATAAATGTTTTGTTACTTCTTGCTTTACAACCTTTTGGAAGTCCTCCTCTGTATTTCTCGTCTTTAAGTATCTAGGTAAAAAAGGTCACCCCTCAAAGTATCGACCTGTTAATATTTTAATGTGTAGAGTGAGTGACCATGGTTAAATGCAGGACGCCCAACAAACAGAATCGACAAAATTAGCAATAAATAATAAGAAGAAAAAGTAAAGGGCAAAAGATAACATAAAACAAGCAAACAAGTCAAATTAACCGTTATAATCAAAGTTTGCAAAGTAAGATTTGGGGTTCTAATTTGCATCATATTAAGGCAGAAGTCTGGCAGAACACCATCCTCAGACAAAGGTAGTTACTGATCTTTATCAACAACCTTTGCGAGGTTTCCCAAGTAGCTATCTATGCAAATGCCACAATTATTTACATTTGCCTTAGTAGAAATTTCAAAAGCAGAATTGAAAGCTACTACAAAAAGGAAATTCAATCAATTAGTAACTGGGGAAATGAATGTCTTGTACATATTCCCGCCTTCAAAACAAAACCGCTTTCATTTAATCACCACAGAGAATCTGTTCTGTCTACTATCAGTATAGCTAATGCTAACCTCCAATGGAGCAACACTTTCCGTTTTCTTGAACTCAAACTGGCATAATGTGGAGTGATTATATTAAATCAGTTGCTAGGTCTTCTATAAAAGATGGTTCGCCAAACATTTCTTCTCATCACAATTCCTCTTGCACATTTATATATCTACGATTCATCGGTGCATTGAATACTGTTGCAATATCTGGTCTAGAGTTACTACTTCTTATCCCCGGATTCTTGCTAAAATTCAAAGAAGGGTCTCTAACGTAATCAATCCTTATCTATCATCTCGACTTCAGTCACTTCCACACCAATATTACGTGACTTCTTTATGTTGTTTCTATTATTATTTACATGGCAATTTTTTCTCAAGAGTTGTTCCCCTTGGTGTTACTTTTCCATGAATAGAAAGCGTGCTACTAGATGGGTATCTAGGCATCACCATTTTACTGTTGAACAAGCTAGAGGCAACAGCATGTTCTATTTTAATATTATCTTCCTTGTATTATCACTTGTGGTAATTCCAAATTCATTCTTGCCTTTCTGTCACGTAAAATGTTAAAAATTTAAATATGAAGTCAATCGCCATTTTCTGCTTTCCTAAATCCTGTTCTTTTATTATTCCTTTTCCTCACTTCTCTACACAAAAAAAAGATTTTGCATACTCTTTCACACTCTGTAACACATGCATCTTTTTGGTTGGGGTGAAACTAAAATTTGATACGAATAACCTCATGATAAATCGTTTGCATCGTCAGTTTCGTTTTGTATAATGACATTGATAGTAAACATCCTCGTTATAAATTATATAATTTATGATGTCTTCTGTGTTTGGCTAATTAAATGAATGCTATCAGTGTTTTGGTTATAAACACAATTAATATTGAAGTTTGCATTATGTATATTTTATTGCTACATAACGGAAGATGTACATACGTGGTCATAATCTTGTAAATTAAACAAATCAGTCGTAAAATCATTGTTAATCAGGGTGACATCTAGATATAGAAATACTAATGATAGGTTTAAGGGGCAGAAATATATAAACACACAGAAACAGACACACACACACACACACACACACACACACACACACACACACAAGCACAAACCTTTTACCATGATCTAAAAATAAGTAAAAAAACTCAAGCGGCCATAGACGCTGACACTATCAAAAAGGTCAGCTTAACACGGTAAAAAGAGGTCAATCCGACATAATGCATTTAAGCGATCATATATATAAACACGTTCAAATATGGTCAGAACAATAGAAAGGAAGCAATCTCCAAGAAACCATGCATACCAATCAATTGAAAAAACTCAAAGGCTCACACAAAGATGTCAAAATACACCAAATTATGCATGAATTCAAAAAGTTTGATAAGTAGCATTACAGAAGCTAATAGCCCTGAGGAGTGAATGCATTACAACAATGTGATCACGGCATGACAGAAATAATAACATTCACTATATATATATATATATATATATATATATATATATATATATATATATATATATATACACATACATACATATATATATATATATATATATATATATATATATATATATATATATATATATATCAGTGCGACTAGACTTCCGAATGCTTCAAGCCAGGATTGAAACAACTAATTTCGTGTCAGCCAGAGCTACCTTCACTCGGTAGAGTTACACAACTAAATCTAGTGTATTGCTTTTACAAATGTAAACAAATGCCCATCGGCCAAAGTGGTCCATTCATTTTACTGAAGAGCTTTGCATTAGTGCAGGTGGCTGTTGTTTATAGAATTAGCTTATCACTCAACAGTGCCCAATTGAAATGTATTTTCAAGATCTAAATTATATATATATATATATATATATATATATATATATATATATATATATATATATATATATATATATATATATATATACCAGCTGAAAGATCTCGTCTGGTCTAAGAAGTCTTTCCCCTAAAAAGACATGGCCATTTTAATCAGGAATTGAGCCAAGATATTTTCTTCTTGTCTGTGTACATGTATGTTCCTCAGTTTCTACAGACTACTCTAAAAATCTTGAGAGGAAATTGTGGAAAGATATTATTGTGGTGATTTTATTTATTTATTTATTTGTTGTATAATTCAGTCTGTTCATTATCTAGCTTAGCTATCTATTACAATAGTACAGAAAACAATTCTGACATCTTCATGTGACAACTAAACATCGAGCAATGCCCTGGCGCGCTAATAAATAATAGCTGAACTAAATTTTGTTTGGACACTCGCTCTTGTCAATTTACTTTTCCCCTCTGCTAATGTCATTACAAGAAAAGATAAAGGTCGTTGGAAAAAAAGCCAACCTTTTAAGATCTAATAAATATTCACGAGACTAGAATAACAACGGCTGAGAATTTCCGTTTTAGCTGTTCTTATATATTTCCGCTTCGTTGAAAAACTATCTCAGACATTTTTTTTTAAATAAATACGTTTTAGCGTACGTTTCCTTTGTAAATTATTCCTACATTTTTGTCTGCTCTGATAATGGAGTTAATTTATAGATCATTAAAATGGAGTTCGATTACTTAAGCGGTAACATCTGCGACCTTGGTTTTAAACAAATCCGTGACGTGTTTTTTTAACCTTGATAGATATGTATTCAATCCTCATTGGGGACTACACTACCCTACTAGATCAGGCTTTCTCGGACGAAATTGATATTTTCCTTTTTTATTTTCGTGTTATATTTTTGTAATAGAATCATTAATTATTGTTTATTGAGGTTTTATTTATTTATTGCAAAATCGAAACTATGCGCTTATACACACGAAGATTTTATTATTAAAAATGATAAGTGTTTCCAAGAATTTTGGGACAGTTTTGACTGAAAAAAATTATTTTCAATCATATTTCTTTCAAATTGTTCTTCGGAGAGAACATTGTTTTCGGATTAGTTCCATTCACTTAACAAATAATTTTTTACTTTTCGGTTTCGAACTCAACATTTTATACATTTTTTTAAACACAATATTTTATACATTTTTCAAAGTCAATAATTTATACATTTTTCAAAGTCAATATTTTAAGCATTTTTCAAAGTCAATATTTTAAGCATTTTTCAAACTCAATATTTTATACATTTTTCAAACTCAATATTTTATACATTTTTAAACACAATATTTTATACATTTTTCAAACTCAATATTTTATACATTTTTCAAAGTCAATATTTAAAGTATTTTTCAAATTCAATATTTTATACATTTTTCAAAATCAATATTTTATGCATTTTTCAAACTCAATATTTTATACATTTTTCAAACTCAATATTTTATACATTTTTAAACACAATATTTTATACATTTTTCAAACTCAATATTTTATACATTTTTCAAAGTCAATATTTAAAGAATTTTTCAAATTCAATATTTTATACATTTTTCAAACTCAATATTTTATGCATTTTTCAAACTCAATATTTTATACATTTTTCAAACTCAATATTTTATACATTTTTAAACACAATATTTTTTACATTTTTCAAACTCAATATTTTATACATTTTTCAAAGTCAATATTTAAAGCATTTTTCAAATTCAATATTTTATACATTTTTCAAACTGAATATTTTATGCATTTTTCAAACTCAATGTTTTATATATTTTTCAAACTCAATATTGTATACATTTCAGATGAAAAATGGAGATTTTTAATTTCCTTTTTTTAAAACTCTGAAGGTCATGATGATCGGTTTTTCTGTTCTTGAACAAAAATATATTACTGTCTTTGATTAAAAAAATTACGTATTTTCCAAAATATATTTAAATTTACTTCGATTTATTCCGAGTAGCAGAATACACGAACTATAATTATACAATTTAGTATCCCGGGATGTATTAATGAATATATAGTTTAAGAGTTTTCATAAAACGTCAAGGGATCTTCTCAGCAGTTGTGTCTCGTTTGAAGGTATTTATGCGTCTGGTATTCTGTAGTAAAAATGGCAAATGTTTGATTGCAATGGAAATGTGCGAGTTAATTCCGGCGTAGAACGTTGTCACTATAAATTTATTTTATAAAAATGACTTACGACTATAAATTATCGAAATTTCTGTTCTAAATTACGGTTTTGTTCTTTTTATGCACCTGTATAGGCAGATGTTTGGCAAATAAATCACGCAATTTCTACACGAGATTTCGGCCCTCATTAAATTATAACTGAATAAAACCTGATGCCAGAAAAGAATGTAATACTTTAAAGTAATAAAAATGGCGTACTATTTGCTTACTTTTCTAAGTCGTACGAACGTTTGTCTCTATACATGTAGTGCAGTATCTTCAATGAGTCATGTGTAAACCAGGAATTACATCGAAACGGCAGTGAAAAATACGTATTACGATGGTTGGCTGAAAAGATCATCGGCAAATGTACAACAGCTAATCAGTCTGCTATTGTAATAAGGTATACTTGCATGTCTTTTACTCTACCATTTAGTGTTTCTATTTACATTTATATAATGGTCAACCTATGTAATTTTCAAACAATCTTCATGGAGTAAGTCATTGTTTCCGCGAATAAATTTGCGTTATATCTAGTACATAGCTGTCTATAAAAATCCATTTTTGATTAAAAACTATTCACAACATGTAGCATTATAAAGATTACATGTACGGAGAAAAACTTTTATAGCCGTTCATCAAACAATGTCGATAAAATAATTTTGCAGGTCGACACCCTCTTGACACTATCAGTTTCTTCGGAAATGTATATGAATTGTTAATGAGAATAGAAATGAGAATTGATAGGTCAACAGAAGTAGCATTTGATCCAAGAAATAACAGAAGCGACTTTACTGTCAATAAGTAAACGTTCTTCTAAGAGATGATCTCGAATAGCCCAATATGTGTTGGTCTCGCCCTAAATGAAACTTAAGAAGACATGGCACTCAGGGAATCAAAGATACCAGGTTTATTATAGGTTTCTCTGGAAACAGGTACTGATTCGGTCTTCGAATGTTAGCGGTTGTCCACGACATATAAACAATTGCTTAATACTTGCTGTCTTTAGAATGTGCATTTTGGACAGTCGTATGGCAGGAAGATATGTAAGCTCCCCAGCGGATATGTGAAAGACAGATTGTCATATAAACGTTCGAAAAGAGCCCCCAAACACACACACGCACATACTCCGATATTATTCGATGAAGTCAAGAGTTGAATAAACAATAATTTTACATATGAGAAATTTAATCTCGTGTTTCCTAATTTTCTTTGCAACAATAGCGTGAGGTTCTACAATATTTCGACGGTATTTCCTACATTTTTCTATGAAATAAAAAGAACATCTAATGGGCAGAGAATAAAGCGAAAAACAAACAAATAACTCTCTGATTGGTGTAGAGGAAATAAATATATTTAGTTCTGATGATTAATCCAATCTGAACAGCATTAGTAGCAAACCCAATAGACGAGGCAGAAACGGGATACAGTAACATGTATAATATTTAATGTTCGGAAAATGGAAACGAAATACACTAGATCTGCCAAAGGATAAATCCCTTTGACATATAGTCTGATCAAATTCCACCCAGAATATATCCGATATACTGAATTTAATTGGTATAGATATCTCACAAATTTTATTTGACTGAAATCCAAAGAAGGATATGCCATTTTATTGGTCAGAACCTGGCATCCCGGATTCAGTCACTTCCCAACCGCCGTAACGTTGCTTCTCTTTTCCTTTTCTATAAATACTTCCATGGTAATTGTGATGTTCTTAATTCAATGGTACATAGATTTTTTGAATTTTGGTGTAGTACTTGATTGGCAGTAAGGTCTCTCATTTAGCTATTGAAATGGCTGGATGTAATCATACGTTCTATGCTAATCGATACTAATATCGTAATTCTCGTTTGTGGAAATTTATTCCTGACTCTGGCTTCCCAGTCAAGTTTGATCTTCAAAGAGCTAAATGCAAATCCACTCGTTAGTGTCCGTCTTCTTAATTCTTATTATTTTATTATTCTATCTTAATATTTTTCACATTTCCTAACACTCACTTACCCCTTGCGTCTCAGTGGCTTTATTGCCATTCTTGGGGTGAAATATTCAAAAACTGTTAAACACTGTATTATTTGAAAATAAATTATCGTGCGTTCATTCTTAATCGGAAAAATAAAAAATATTAAAAGTTCGGATATGCAAGCACGTCATACACTTAGAAACACGCAGATAAATTCAATCTATTTGATTCAAGCTCCATAAGAGCAAATGAAATGAAGAAATATTGGTTTCAGGTTGTATTGAACGAATTAGTGACATGTATTAGTATTCTTGCCATTCCTGATAATCACCCGGAATTTAAAATCCTACTTCTTCAAATGGGTTCGAACA
Source organism: Acanthosepion esculentum (assembly GCA_964036315.1). Classification (NCBI taxonomy): domain Eukaryota; kingdom Metazoa; phylum Mollusca; class Cephalopoda; order Sepiida; family Sepiidae; genus Acanthosepion; species Acanthosepion esculentum. The sequence continues at coordinate 7,132,781 of OZ038495.1, forward strand.
CATTCCACTGGCGCCAAGATAAAATACGTAATTACCGTACCTACTGATCGGGATATAAAACTGAAACGACAGACAGCATTTAGAAAAGTTGATTTACTATTCAAATATAGGATAAAATTGGCATATAAAATTACATATATGTAATCCGCCTGAGGTTAACTGAGCCTAATAATAATCGATAGTTTGGATTAACTCAGATATATATATATATATATATATATATATATATATATATATATATATATATATATATATATATATATATATATAGATATATAGATAGATAGATATTAATATTTATAAAGGCGTATCCACAGAGTTCAAACTAAACGTCTTGTTTCTGTTTCGATAGCCGTAGGTCATATTCCAGTTTTATTGGCAATGATTCAGAGTCTTACGCGGAACTTAACTGATATCCAACCCATGGGAAAACTGAATATGATTTAATCAGGCAGTCGGATAACTACATCGACAAGAAATGTATTTACCAGTTGCAGGAATTAAATATTAAAAGACTAGAGTTAATTTGTAAACAATTTGTAGGATTATTAGCCGGCTGTAAACAAAGATGGAGAGAGTGGGAGAATAACTCCAGATTATCGAGGATAGAATGAAAAAGACAAGAAGCAAATTTGTTGGAGACGAGTATTAATCTAATTCAGTGTTTTGATTTCTTATTTTGCTCTTCTAGTCGAGGATTACATCGATGTAGAATATTGTCAAATCTTTCGAATCATGCTCATCTTTGTTCTTTTTTATCACAATATTTCAGCCTTTGTACCCTCAGGTGTATATTGATCTGGGTAACTTATGAGGAAATCTTAACTGAACCATTATTTAATCTGTTGAAGTAAACTCTTCGTTTTACTTCCAATGTCTATGGATATTTTTCGTTCTTATTTTTACTCCTGCTCAGTGGTTTCGCCTTATTCCTATTAGTCCAACTCAGGGATTGATCAGTACGTCACTAAATTCATGAATCAATGCTAGATCATTGCTCCGTAAGGAAACTTTCTATAATCAACTTTCAGGCTTAAATCTAACGTACACACATTTTACGTCCTGGCTATGATAAACTACAACAGGTAGCAAGACCCCTGAGCAGGATGTTTTGAGGAGAGTGGAACCACCTATTAACTGCTGCATTTCCTAAGTCCACCCTGACCTAGCGTGGTAACACCTATTAGTGTCCCAGCTTAGAGTAAATGGCGAACTCCTAAACTGGTCTCAGAACACTGTGAAAGTATAAAAAATGCATTTTTATAGTGAAATGCCAGCAATTTATTTTTATAGTAATAAAATTACCAGAAATACATTTTTGGAAAGAACAATTTTATTGCTGCCAAGAAAATTAAATTTTCGCATCAAATGACCCATGAGTTGATATGACGTTTAAAAACTAGCTTGCTTGTTAATGTTGCAACTGCCTATCACATTTTGATTGCTGCTGCTGCTTTTGAGGACTTGCTGTCATTTGCCTGTTTTTATTGGCGGCAACAATATTGTATTTATGTTTATGTGATAGGCTTACTATGTGGGCCTCATAGCGTGGCAGATGCGCTCACTCTTTCAGAAGTCTACCTCTCCGGTGCCCTTCTTTGACCATTTTAAATTCATTCTACAGTGGCTGAGTTAGGCGACTATGTCCACTACAGCAAATTGTCATACAGCCTAGTGGATTAGCGCTTTGGTTCGGGAATTTGGTGACATAGTGACTGAGTTTAATCTATGGGTCGGGCACTGTGTGCATGGAACAAGTGGAAACCAACTAGCAATAACTGATCAGGACTAAAAAGAATAACTAGACGATATCCCAAGACATGGGCAGTGAAACGAGAACAGCCTACCCACGTAAATTGAAAAAAGTATTTAAAATTCTCTGTAGATTTTAATACACCTGAGTATGCCCGAATCCTTCTGAAAAAAGAACAAAGATGGGGAATATAGTCTGAATATGAATAGTGTAAATAAAATGAAAGAAGTATTAAAATTATAAAAAATCTCATGAACAGGTTTACAATTATAAGACGCTGATATGGGATAAGTGTTTTCATAAATATAAAAGATGGTTCACGTGATTTTCATTCGGACTATTGTCCCCATCTTTGTTGTTGTTATCACGATGTTTTGGCCGTTCTGCTCTCCGGATAAATTAAATGCTCGTCGATTTGGGTAACATTCAGGGAATTTCGCATTGAACATCTACCTCTTTAGATTAAATAATGTTTTCAGATCTATGAAAGATTAACCCGACGATTGAAGAGAGCCGGGGAGTCATAATTGCTGTTAAAAGATTCAAACCGTGATCTAAACAAGAAGCTCTTTAATAAGAGGAAAGTAAAAGCGTTATCTTTGGTCATTTCTCAGATTTTGAAGAGTGAGAAAAATTTTTCAGCATCCTCACGTATATCTATATTAGTAAAACAAGCTTTACTTTTCCGAGACAGTACACGTTTTTAGAGTATAGAATTTATGTTTGACAGTCTAGGATAATCCTTTCGATTCTATTGGGCTATATACGTTCTATGGATATATATGTCACTTATGCTCATTTGTGGAAGTATCCCAGGCTTGGGAAGTTATCTCTCATCGAAAACCATTACTTAAGTGTTTAAACGCATTTAATGTAAATATTAGCACATACGAACAGTCGTACGCTCCCATTAATATGAAAAGATACTAAAATTAGCCTACCGGAAAGTGGAATCGAAATGACTAAATTCTTTTGCATTTTTGCATCACTCGAAATGCGTTTCCCACTCGGATTTGTGAATATTTTCTCTTTGAAAAAATGCACCCATGCATAGGAGACAAAAATATGAATATATCCATCTTAAATATTATTTTCGATATTGGATAAAATTGACTTTAATCTCTAAACAAAACTGTTTCAATAATTTTTTTCTTCTTTTTGTGACATTTGATTACACCGGTTGACATTTTTTGGACCCAAATGTTTTTGCTCATTGGGATACATATTTCTGGGTTATTTTTTCACGCTGTACATGAAAATCATTTTTTCTCAGTACTGATAATATCTGTTTTGCTTAAAAAAAGGCCAGAATGCCTAATTCACTCGTATACGCCACGGCTTAAATATGCGAGTGACATACTTGACGCATTCCATGTTAAAATGATTTATCATTCAAGACAAAGTATTAAAATAACTTTCCAAATGAATTCTATTTCAGTCCAGATAAGCTGACCTCAAAATACTTGATTTCATGTGTGATATTTCATGGAAAATGTTGTTGTGCCCTGAATTCTTAGCCTGTTAAAACTTTGTGATTTATGTTTCTTCTCTATTTCTCATAGAAGAGGCACTTTAGAAATCATTCAAGAACAGCGATTTTAGTTTTTATTAGTCGTTTTCACTTTAAGCTTGAAACAGTCACTTGAATTTAAGGAGGATTGGTATTGTCAACAGTCTCTCTATAACATGCATAGGAAAATCGATAAATGTGGTTTGTTAGTCGAGTGTAATCGAGACTAGCAAGATTAGAATTTTCTTTAGCAAGGCATAAAAGAGCGGCATAGCCAACTAGGCAGTTTTCGTTCACCTCATTAACTCTACCATTATCTTGCCTGGCCAGGTCTTTTAAACTACTTGCGTACAACATGAATATCAAGATTCACTTTCGGTTTAGTCATCACGATCAGATTCTTAATAATCTTGGTGGTTCTAGTGATGAACATGTATGAAGGTTTCATCAGAATTTCAAAGAAGAAAGAAAGATACAAAGGCAGATGGGATGGCTGATTTCTGTTGGAGTATCAAAAGAGATCAACATTTTCAAAAGCACCGTAGAGTTTCCAAGAAGAGCAGATTTATATCTTTGGGTGGACAAAAATGAAATCATTTGAATTTTTCATCCCTTCTCTGTTTGATTCAAAAATTGTCGACACATGTTTAGCTTTATTTAAATTTTGTATGAGATTTTTCTGAAAATTCGCTGAACTGAAAATTCTGAAAATGCATTCTATAAGTTAATTTGATAATTTTTCTTTTATGATAAGTTATTCTAACCTGAAATTGTTTAAGGTTGGTTCTACTTGACCCTAGCATATCACTGTTAAATGGGTACTGTCGTCTATTTTAAGATAAATAGAAATTATCAGTACTGAGAAAACGTAATGTGATGGGAAAAAATGGATTTGATTTTCAGATCCATTATGAAAAGCCCAGAAACATGTCGTCATCGCACAACAACATTTTTGTCGAAAAAAGATGTCGACCGGTGTTATCTTTTCGGATGAGTAAATATGGCATGGTGTAATATACACGTATTCTGACAACGCCCTAATTTTACTAACAAAGATTTTAAGTAGCCAAAGACTTTATTCTTTACCCCTAAAAGCATAAAACGCAAGAAAAAATCACTACTTTGTGGGTGGTGTCAATCGCTTAATTTGCAAGTAGAATAGCGATAGAAAAACACTTCAACCCTTACAAATAGACAATGATTAATCCATTCTTTTCCTACAACTGCTCAAGCATTTGCAGGTTATTTGAATTCAGAAAAAAATTTTTTTTATATTATAAGATATTTTTTTAGATAATAAGGATTTAGTGATACAGGTTATTATTAATAAATCCATAACTGGTGGAGAAGAGGTGGATTTATTTGTGCGTAAAGGAATATAACGAAATCAACTGGAATTGGGACTGGCCTCTACGATTAACAATTCAGAGCCGTTATCCATCACACCACCATCACATCCAAGTTTTACAGCTACCGGGATGCCCAAGTTGTTATCCATCTAGGTACTGACCAGGTTCGACGTAGCTTCACTTCGGTAATCACAACGGGAACCGAGCGAACACGTGACATAATTTTCTTATTTGACTTGTGCCAAACGATGAAAAAATATATATAAATATATTGCAAATCATCATGTGATTACAACTGTATAAAAAAAATTTGAAGGAAATGTGCCAAGATAGACCAGTGTAAATAATGGATGCTTTTATACGAGCGCTTTCTAGAAATGTCTGCTTAATCATGTGACGATATGAACTTCATTTAGTCGCAGCATGTCTTCTTTACTTCTAATCAGATCTTGTTTTCTTGAATTGGTGATACACGATCCATAACCCATTCTGACCAAACCACTTTGCTGAAGAGATTATATTTACAAACAAAGTCTCATGTAGAAAGTTTCTTTTGGGAGAAATACGTTTTATTATTGAGAATAAGACTTTGTGAAACAATGAAAGAAATTATTTAATATTATTTGTAGCTAAGATATCGTTAACATTTTGTATATTTCCAATATGAGAGAACGGTCAGAACAATTTGTTTTCGACATAACATCCAAATACGTATATATTTCATTTAATTCTGAAAAAAAAGATTCTATATAATTGCATTGTTATTTCATAATTGGATTTTGAATTTGGTTTGTAGCTGAAAAGAAAAAAATCATATGTTTTCGTTGATCGGTGCTCACCAAAAATAAATTAGCATAAAAAGTAACATTGGTGATATCACCTTTTGATCATCGTATCGATCTGTGTAATTTCTTCTGTATTCATGCAGCTGCATCATTCAGATTTTAATGCGTACCTCATGACACGAAAACCAATATTTGCATACGATCGTGCATCTAAATATATTAGCTATACTTACTATCGTACACGCACATTCCTTTTAGATTAACACACACATATATGCGCATATATCTGTACGTGTGTGTATTTATTTACATACATACATACATGCATATATATATATATATATATATATATATATATATATATATATATATATATGTTTAGACGTGTTGACTTACTTTTTCTGTTTTGTCATTTGCTAAATAGCCTAGGCAATTTTAATTAGTTTTTGTTTTTACTTTCAGCTTCAATACACTGAGTTAATTAAAATCAAAGAACCGATGGCAGTCGCCTAAAAGAAAGTCCAAAAAATAGGTAAATGTCATTAAAATAGATCAAACATAAATCCTTTTTTTCTTACAAAAAATAAATGAAAATTAATCGTGTTTTCTTGAAGCAGTAGAAAATATATTTTTTCTTTATTATATTAAAATAAGATTTTAAACTGAATGTGGACTTACATTGCATATTCAACATCATCAAGACTCCCGTAACCCATTAGTTTCGTATACCCACATTTTCATGTAGCTACAGCAGGAGTGCTGATCATTGGATAAAATAGGTTAACGGATCTTAAAGTTCTTCAGTCTGGTTTCTATACAGAACTTCCCTTCTCCTATACTGATTACTAAACAAAGCAACAGAGCCCAGTCGGTTTCATAGCTGGATTGTTTCATATTTTCACAAGGTTATTTTTGCATAAGTAAATGAAACAAACTCGACTGGAATTCAAACTAAGCTCCCTGACTTCTCATTCCTAGCCACTATCCATTATACAACCGCGAATATTAAACGTAATTAATTTCAATTTAAACATAATCATTCGCACACATAAAATGTTATTCGTTTTATTCCTCTACAGATGGTGTAATATCATATGAGAAATATAGTCACAGTTAACAAGGCTTAAGATGTAAGTAGAAAATTATGACATTTGATATCTACTGTTTAAATGATTTATACTCAAATGTTAATAGTAACAGTAGCCGTTATCTTATAAGGAAACATTTGGTTTTATTAACTGAGCAGCCAGAACAACTGTCGGTTGGTATTTCCGAAATCATTCTGATGAAACAATTTTTCAGGAAAATAGTTTTCTCAAGTCCAGTAGCTGTTATCGCTCTTTCCAGAGTTGCATCAACTCTGGAAAGAGCGATAACAGCTACTTTTCTTATAAAACTTTTGTTTGAAGTAAAGTGAAACACCAACTGCAAACAGCTTAGATATTTCTGAGGAGGTTTGACGCTGTGCGATCTATTTCGAATATAACTAAAGATTTCTGTTATTGTTTTGTTTTGAAGCAGTCTGCAGTGTTTTATTTTTCGATCGGTATCACCCCAGGTAAAGTAGTAAAGTCACTAAGACACAAGAACTTACACGGTGTGGAAGGATTAGTAACAAAAACATAAATAATGACAGTGAAGAGGAAATAGTATTCAGATGGACAGCAGATAGCGATTGAAATTGCATTTAATGATTTACAGATTGAAGTTGTCTGGAAAGCATAGAACTGGAAGTGATTTCCACAATTAAAACTGCACCTAGCTCGGTCTAATCTATGGTCAATTTCCTTGATATTCCGTAATATACTAAGCTTGTTTAACTGATTCATATACCGCAGTATTTGAAACGTTTCGTATTTACTAATTCCACATACTGAATTTTTATGTTGGATTCAAGTTAACTCACATTACTGCTTTTCTTCATTCATATTTTATATTTTGTAAGTGTTTTCTTGAGTACTGTTTCTTGGAAAACTTGGTAGAAGATATTGATTTTCTGTCCAACGTCCTCCTTATCCCGAATGTTAACACTTACATCCTTGTGCAAATTAAGTGAAACAAAACGAATAATTCCGTTATTTACTTTTTGTTGTATTTTCCAAGGAAACATGACCCAGTCCACTTATTAGTACTTCGTACGTCCATTCCACGAAGACACTCCTTGCAGAATAACCAAAGATTCTCTATTGGATTTAAATCAGGAGAGTCTCCGGGCTATTCTATAGTACTTTGATTTGCTCACTGGTAAGGCTGGCCACTGTGTTCGTGCAGCGTTACAATTTTTGTACGCTTCCTTGGAGTAACATCCAACAATGGCCGTAGGACAACTGATCCGTAATCGGTGTCTAGGCGTGATAAAAATCTGATGCAATCACGGATGACGCAATATTTTTCAAGGCCAAACAAACTTCATCATACACCCCGAAAATAGATTCATACTGCTGCACACCACTGCAAATGACCTAATCTAAGGAAAAAGAAAAAAATCGATTACATCCTGTCAATTCCGTTGGTCTAAAACTGACCGTATGATGAAAGAAAGGAAACCAAAGCGGTTGTTTCAATTAATTTGAACATTGGTCTCTGTTGTCATCATAGCTTCCGGATCATCGATACATTGGGAATGAAGGATCGGTGTCTTTTATTCAGGTGGTTTGGATGGCTTAAATGATAAATACCCATGTATGTATTTAAATGGGCAGAGCATAGTCTCGGAAAAGATTGAGTAGAATGCGACATTTACTTCCTCCTTATCATAATGCTGATGAAGTTTAAAAGATATCAGTATTGGGATAATCGCCAGATATATAAAATTTTGTGATTGGATAAAGTCCTACTATTGGATCGATGCATTCAAAAGATTTGGAGCTTGGAAATTGATTTCTAACGAATAATAAGAAGAAGACTTAATTCTAACGCGTTAATATTTATAACTGAGTCTGTGTTATGACTTTAACTCTAAAGAAATAAATGGAATATGATATTTCGCATCCATGAAAAAAATGCTTTCTGGAATATATTTCATGCAATTTTTAATAGAACACCGATTTAATGTTGAAATCTTGTTCATTTAAAATGTTATTATTTTATTTATACTTTGTTTACATTTTACTAAATTTACACATTCCTTTAAAATATACTTATCTCTTTGCTTGTTTCTCAATTACAACTTTAATTATTCAGAAATCGGCTGATAAAATATACAATGAGGAATTTTGTTCCATTTTTTCTTTTCTGCAACTGACACGTGTACATATTCAAGATAAACACTTTTGTCTGAATTTCTGAAGGGAAGAGTTATTATTATTTACACTATTTATATTCGGACTATTGTCCTCATCTTTGTTGTTGTTATCACAACGTTTAGACTGCTGTAAAGAAAGGCCTTTCTTAGATGTGTATCAATCAGTGTATATCTATACTCGTAGATAAAATAAAGACTTTAGTTCAGAATTCCCTGTCGATTACCCAGATCGAACGCATTGAAACCAATGTTATCGCGCCTGGTGAGATATTTCCTTGACACTAAGAAGAATTTACGTCTGATTCAAAAGATAATTTGTATATTGTGATGAAGTACGAAATGTATTATTCTCCTAGGGAATCTGGCATGTGTCTCTTCTTTTATTTTTGGCTTCTTACTTTGCAAATTAAGCGGATATTTATTCAATGGTATCTATATATTGATAAGTAATTTAAGAGTAATGATATTTTCTAAAGTGTCTGATGTGATATCCCGCGAGAAATATATTTGTCTTGTGTCTTCTTAGTGTGGTAGCAAATTGGCTGGTGACTAACACCAATTTTCCGATGCTTAACTAATCAGGGTATATAATGGTTGACGAAGGACTTTCAGAGTTATAACTCGGTGCAAAAATATCTTTGTTCCAATAACTTCGATATTATATTTCCTTGAATATTTACCAACTATAGATTTCTCTTTCTGTCTCATTCATCCCTCTATATTTACTTTATTTGTATCTTTTCTTTTATATTTTCACTTTTATTAAATATTCATTATATATCGTTTTTCTTTCTCTCTGACTTTTACTTTATTTTGGTCTGTACTAATTTGGTTCTACATTTATAGTGACCTTTGTAATTTATTTAAAAAAACAACTCTTTTCTTTCATCTGTGTTGCTCTTTCCATTTTCCATGCTCAGTTTATATATTTACATTATATTTTGTTTTACTTGAAGACAAGAGGTTTGCTTTTTTCAATACAAAAATATGTTTAATCGCAGAAGATATTTCAATATCTAAATGTCAAACGTATACTCGATTTGTTATTTGGTGTACAGCAATATTTCTAACCAAGCGCCCTTTATATTTTTAACGATAATTTTGGCATCTTTATGATCTCTTATTAAGTACGTTGTGATCTACCATATATAAAGATAAAATTCTATTTTTTTTTAAATGTCGAGATTTGAGGTTAAAGCCGAAATATTTTTTTCCGATTCAAAACATACACACGAGGAATGCCATAAAGTTGAATTGTGTGAATTGTGCAGAGGTCATGAGTGAGAAATATAAAGAAAAAAAATAACTAATCTATTTTATAACAAACATGAAGAGGAGTTAATATCAAAAGAATAGCAGACATCTTAATTCATTGTAATACTTACTGTATACGACAGGAATGCTGAAAAGATTTCTGACGGAGCCTCTTTCCATAGTCTGACAGAATTACAAATCATCAGAATTTATATCGAAATTCTATCTTCAACAGTCGGAAAAGTTTTCAGTCCTCTTTGGTAAGAGATAATTGTTCGAATGAGCGTTTCTTTTTGGTAGATATAACCGTATGTTCTATGCCGACCATTTCCTCTCTCTCTTTCTCTCTCTCTCACACACACACTCTCTCTCTCTCTCTTATCGCTTGTGGAAGTTTCCTCCGGCTTCTTGCTTTCCATTCAATTTTAACCTTCAAAAACGTATATAAAATACCGGTCAGTATCTGTCTATTTTTCTGACATGAGGTATTATGCACACTATTTACATTATTCGCACTATTGTCCTCATCTTTGTCACCATATTTATTACAACGTTTCAGCCGTTGTACGTTTCGGCCTTCTTCAGGTGGTTGGAATGTCGAACTGAATCACTTCAGTATCTGTCTATATTTCTGAGATGCGGTATTATGTACACTATTTACATTATTCGGACTATTGTCCTCATCTTTGTCACCATATTTATTACAACGTTTCAGCCGTTGTACGTTTCGGCCTTCTTCAGGTGGTTGGAATGTCGAACTGAATCCCTTCAGTATTTATCTATATTTCTGAGATGCGGTATTATGTACACTATTTACATTATTCGGACTATTGTCCCCATCTTTGTCGCAATATTTATTACAAAATTTCGGCCATTCAGTATCTGTCTATATTTCTGAGATGAGGTGTTATGCACACTATTTACATTATTCGGACTATTGTCCTCATCTTTTTCACCATATTTATTACAAAGTTTCGGATGTTGAAAGCTCCGCCCTTCTTCAGGTGGTTGGAATGTTGAACTGAACACATTATTTCGCTCTTGGGACACATGGCACATTGGATAAAGACGTTAGTTAGATCCAGTGACAGGACCCAAAGAGTGTCAGTTAAATACCCGGTTAAGGCAGTGGAGAACTTGGAGAGGGGAATGAACAGGAGACAACTGATAACTGACATCCATTAAACATGGCACGTGGAACTAGAACAGTCTACCCCAGTGAGCAAAATAAAGGCTTCAGTTCGACATTCCAACCGCCTGAAGAAAGCCGGAGCGTACAACGGCCGAAACGATTACTGCCTGGTGTTAAAATCAGAGACCTAGCTGTTCTGTCTAATGGTTTAGCAACAGATAAATAAAATATGCTCCTTTCTTCGACTTATTCAAATGAACTCCAACCCCAGAAAGGATCAGCGGACAAAACATCAAAAATATCCATGGCATACAATACCTGTGACGAAATATTGAAACTGAGAAGATTGATCTGCGGATTTCCGATTGTCACCGCGATGCTTCGCTGTTGTTACCGTAATGTCGTCGAGGAAGTACATCATTAATCACGTCTTCAATCTATCTGCTAACCTTCGCTTCAATCTCTACAGTTTTCACTCATATTATCAGAATTGATAGATGTAGAATCATTTTTATACGTGTTGTAGAATTTAGAATGATATCTGTAAAATCGAGCTACTTTTTCGCTTGATTTTCAACAAATCTGAAACCAGAGAAACGTCAGTATTTTGCAAACATTTCCAAAAGTGTTTACAAGATAGGAGCAACATAATCTTCATACCACAATCTCTTAAAACTGGCTTCAACTGATCTTTGTATATGTCAGACATTTTTCACTCAGCTTGCTTCGTGATTGATGTAATTAAGTTATTTCCAATGGCTTCAAGAGCCGGTCATAGAAGCGAGATCAATGCCAGTATTTGGAATGTTGACCTTTCAATATTAGCAATCCTTCCTAACATCTTGTAATAAGATTTCGGTCACTCATAAGTGGTCATGTGATTCTCTAACATAGATGAAATAAATATCAATTATATTTCTGGGAAACGTCGACAGGATCTTATCATCTTCTATTGAGAGTGACAGTGTTAGAGAAATTTTTAAAATACTGATTTTGCCTTAAATACTATTATCCGTGTTCGATAATGTCAAACATTCTGATGATAGTATTATTTCTGTTTGCAAGAGTGTGATTATTTTGTTATTTACACTGAACAAACTCAGTTCGAATTAGTCAACAAAGTACATCTCAGAGTTGTTCAGTGACGTGACTGATTACGAAAACAAAAATGTCTTTTTACAGTGGGGTTGAATAAGTGATCTTGCACATGAAAATGTTTCATATTTTTATTTGTAACATATTAAATAAACAAAACGGGAATATATCTACTGTATCAGATTGCATACTAAAATGTATGCATATAAAACTAAATAATATTCCATGGTTAAGAAAATATAGCAATATTTAAATTTTTAAGGGTTTAAAAAATGATCGAACAGCAGAACAAAAACATGTTTTCTCCATTTAATATTTTGTAGCAAAGCCTTTATTAAGTTCAACAGCAACCAATCTCTTCCTGTAGTCTTTAATTAACGATTTACATACTTTAGAAGGTATTTTGTCCCATTCTTCCCGAGTAATTATCTTCAGGTTTTGATGTTTGTTGGACCTCTATCATGGATCTTATTTTTCAAAAACCGCCATTTATTCTATATTGGATTCGAATCCGGTGACTGACTGTGCCATTGTAAGATGTTAATGTTGTTATTAGCAAGCTAATTCTTCGTACTCATAGCAGTATGCTTGGGATTATTGTCCTGATGGAAGATCCAATCAGGAGGAAACCCAAGATTCTCTGCAGAAAGCTATACATTTTCGCTTAGGATCTGTTGATATTTTTCCGCATTCATTCAACCGTCTATAATTAGTAGTTTGCCCAAACCTCGCATCGAAAAGCAGACACAAACCATGATACTACCCCGCCAAATTTGAGACTTGGTATGGTTTTCTTGGGTGCGTATACTTCGCCATCTTTCCTCCATACATGCTTCAGGGAATTGTGACCGAACAACTGAATTTTACTCTCATCTGTCCAAATAACTCTTTCCCAATAAGAATTTTCCTTAACTTTATGCTCTATCGTAAATTTCAACCTGGCATATCTATGCTGTTTCAGAGGGAGTGGTGTATTTCCTGGGTAGCGCGACATTATACTGTCTCTGTGTAGTTCATTACTAATCGTTTCCTTATATACGTTAATTGCTGACAAACTCAGATCATTCTGAAATTCTTGTCTGATGGCCATTGGGTTATTTTGGACCTGTCACATGAACTTTCTTCGTAATCTCGGAGACATCCTCCTGTGAGCACCGGGTTTTTCTTTGTTCTCAACAGTATTACGTCTTTTAAATCTTGCAATAAATGAAACAATTGTTGGAAATGTTATGTTCGTGCCGCTGGAGATGTTTCTGTAACGTTGTCCATTGTTCCATAGCTTAATAATTAGCTCTTTTGAGCGCAATTCATCTCCTTACGTTTAGCCATTATTAGAACCGTTATCAGTGAACAGTGACTGCAGAATACTCCAATTACTGAGAATATACTAGAACATTTTATAATCTACTATGAAGTACAACCAAAATCTACCGTATTATACAAGAATTGATACTGTATGAACACTTTTTCCACTATTCGAAATATAACAATTTGCATAACTAACACTTATCAATGAATTTCTAATTTTAAATTGCAGATTCTGATTCTAGGCCCCGAAATACATATATAACATTCTTATTCGAGGTTTTCATTTGCTATAAGTGAGAATAACAAACATTTGTTTGCTGTACGATCACTTATTTAATCCCACTGTATATAAACATATGTTGCCCTTGTAGCTATAGTTATTTCAATTTCATCAAGAATTATTCACTAGGTTTTACTCAAATTAAACATTACGCACCTCGAAGTTACAATAATTCGTATTTTAAAATAGACTTCCATAGATTTAGTAGCGCCGGTGTCATGATGACTGCGCAACGAGAGATAAAAGTCCACACTAATGAATGACAATTTTTGCAAGGATGAAAATCAATCGTAATTACGCTCAATAGATTCGTGAATTAATGTTGATTCTTAATTTATTGCCATAGTTATTGTGAGTTCAATATTTTAACAGGATAGTCCAACTGTGACTCATTGTAAACAGGGAGAACAATAACTAATCAGTATTAAGGAGAACGAGATATACGGAGACATGGACAAAGGAACGAGAACAATCTACACGTATAGATTAAATTTTAAAATATCCGAAGATTATCCGGATCAATATAAATATAAAGAATTTCAATACTTTATGATAATAACAAAAACATGAGAAAAAAACCTGAGAATGACAGTAATCCGGATGTAAATGAAGTAATGCAGCACTGACATCTATCCATTATTATATGCCCTATGACAGTCTTAAAAGATATTACAAATAACGCCATAAGGATTTTGGTTGTAAAATATACTATTCTCTATCAAGCGCTAATAAAATATTGTTTGTCAAATGCATTCTTTGTAGATTAATTTGATTGAATTATAAAGTATTATTACAATGTATAATTATAAAATGATAAATATATAATGTATAATTATAACGTATAATTATATAATGTATAATTATAATCTATAATTATCATAATGGATAATTATAATGTATATAATGTATAATTATAATCTATAATTATAATCTATAATTATATAATATATAGATATAATCTACATCATGAATTATTATGACATATAATAATTTGAATGAGTTATAATAAATTCTAGATAGACTAAAGCATACTTTATAGATTAATCGAAATTCAGCATAAGATTCGATTTTTCTTTGTTTTAATTCAACCAATTTTCGCATTTAATAAAATAATAAAGAGATTCTGTCATTTTCATGTGAATTGGTCATTACGAATTTGTTAAGACAATTCATGTATTTTTTGTTTATTTGCATTTTTACCATAATAGTTCAGTTGATATCTTCTTCGACCTTCCTCAAATATATATTCCATTTGAAAATAGGTGTTTATTTTTGCAGGTAGTTTCTATGAATGATTTTATAAAACTTGTAAATTGTCATATATTAAACAGAAATCATCGCAGGAGGGCGAGGAAAATTAAACAACAGTTTATTTAATGAACCAGAGGTTCTTTGGACGTTACCAGACCCAGCCTCACACATTCAAAGTGAAATGTCAATTAATGGCAAACAATGTCCATTCTCATTTGTTTAAGATTATCCCAGACATTTTGCGCGTAAATGTTTTACAGGAGATAAGATAATTAAATAATCACCGTCAAGTTATGTTTAGAATCCTTTCAAAATCTATCATGAAGATTCATACAATATGACGTCTATGTAAGTCTATGTCAGAAATTGAACATGCAAAAATAATAGATTAAACAAAATCAATGGATAATAGACTGCTGGTTGTTATTGAAAAGAAGGGTCTTTTTTCTATTATATGCATTGATCAATTGTTGATGGTTTTATTACCTTGTTTTTGAAGTTATCTGGTTTATCATAACATCAGACTGCAATGTTAATAATACATCCACTAACTGCATAAAATATAGTAACACTACCTCACAGTGTAACTCAAGCAAGATTAATCGTATATTTGAGAAAGATTTTTAAAAGTCAAATTCGATTTATTGAGGTTTGGGCGATTTGCATTATGACATCAGACGGACTGCATGAATAAATAAGCAGATATATATATATATATATATATATATATATATATATATATATATATATACATTTGAAACTCAATATCGAGTTTAGACGCACAATTTCGATGTCCTTCACCTACACACACGAGCGATTACACACACGCACGCACACACACACACACACACACACACACACACACACCCACACATACACACACACACACACATGCACACATACATACACACACATATATTCTGTTAATACAAACAAGTTATTTAAGTAAATGGTCCGTTTTTAATTAAAGATTATTAATTACAATTACCGGCCTGAATGTCCGAGAAATTTCAGACCGGAAAGTGTAATTAATAGTGTTTAATTAAAAACACTGTATTTACTTAAAATCGTATCCATAAAAATAACATATAAACAGAAAATGTATTAAATATTTATCGCACTTAATACATTTAATTCTAATGTGAAAGCCAAGGTTTACGAAGGACATATATATATATATATATATATATATATATATATATATATATATATATATATATATATATATATATATATATATATATTGTCAAAATAAATAACCTTCGACGCAGTAAAAGTGGGGGGAACCCAGAAGAGAGCAGCAACAACCTGGTAACGGTTACAAATGAGTCCTCCTCTTGCGACCCGCTCCAACTGGGTTTGGTAAATGAGAAGAAAAAAAGTAATAATCTTTCAGCACAACAATTAACCAGTCACGCGTCGGCTGGTAGAAAAAAAGATCTTGTGAGAGTACGGAGGGCGACTTTTATAAGGAGACTAACCGCTTCCCACAATCCTCTGCCTCTTACCAAGACCCTATGTATCAATTGGTCACTTGCTTCCAGTTTACCTGGGCACAATTCCCCTGAGGCTGAAGCAACCCGTTCGTAAGTAACCCCCTCTCTCTTTCTCTTTCCTGTTCTTCACCCATTGCCGACGGCAAAAACAGACAAAAATAAAGTGGGGAAAAGAAACAAAGAAAACAAAAACTGGGCAACAATGTTCCTCCCCAGACAGGCGAGTTCTTATTTCTAAATGGCCTGCCTCTGCTAACTGATTGTCAATATCAATCAGGCTGGAAGCAAACTTGGTCTACCCCTGCGTCGTCTTTGGGGCACACACTCAGGGTACTACCACTTCTCTCTTTTAGGAGGCTCCTTGTCAATGCCAACACATCGAAAATGGAAACATTCATCACACGAATCACACCTTATCATGTCCAGATTTCCCTGAGCAGAGTTGCACACAGGACACAACCAGACACTCTCCTCATCGATGTCAACAGAACATTATGGATCCTCGTCCCTGTCTACAATCGTAGCACTTCCAGGGCTGACACAGAACCACTAGTTGGTAACTCATCTGAACGGTTAGCTGTCAGGGAAGGTTCCAGAGTGTAGAGGTGTTTGAAAGAGTGTACCTCTTCAAGACCGTCTCCCTTTCGGACACGAGCTGACCTGACCACACCATCATCACCGGGGATGAGATCTGTAATTGTCCCCAAGACCCAAAATGGTCATGGTTTTAGAGGATTCTTAATCAGGACCAAACCATCTTTCTGAAGCCGGTTCTCTGTCCGCAACCGTGTTCATCCTGGGACCCTTCTCCCCAGCCCCAGAAGGTATTCCTTGTACCAGGACTCATGGAACCTTAATAAATACTTGTTCCTGAGGTTCATTGCCTCTACGAACCTTTTTCTGCTGGCTGGTACTTCATAAGCAATGTAATTCCTGCCAAATCGCAACAACAGCCCGGGACTCTTGTTGGGCTTAAGGAGCATGTTGTGTGTGATAGCCGCAGCATTGTTATCAGCAGACACCTGATAGGTCAGAGGTCGGTTGTTGAGCGATCTCTGGATTTCAGAGACCACTGTCAGATGGGTAAAATAATCCACGTTACCTCTTCCAAGAATCTTAAAAAGGTAACACTTCACCGTTTTAATGCAACGCTCCCATGTTCCCCCATACCAAGGTGAAAACTGAGGGATGGTTTTTAGTTTTAACTCGCAGGAACTATACTTGCTTTTATATTCTTGGAAGAGAGAGATGCGACTAAAAAGTCTTCCGCCTCCCAGAAAAGCCTTAGCATTGTTATTTCCGGAACTCCATTTTGGTTAGTGAAGCGCAGTATCTGGCAGTACTGGTCGCGAATTGTATCGTTTGCATGTGCCACAGGACCCCAGAACCTTGTTGACAACCTGTCTTCCTTGAGGGACCCAGTAGACACTCCGCCGCAACTCAGCCAAAGTTGATCCAGTTCCAAGATTACAACACTTTACATGACAATCCAAAATAATAAGTCTGGTCAGTGGGTGGTGTTTTCCTATCAGGATAGGGTCCTTGATGTCATAGGTAAGATGTGAAGATCGGTCGATTTTTCCTCTTGATCTGATCAACCCATCCGAGTCCAAAAAAAGATCTAAGGCACGATCTCTAACGGATTCAGATCTTCCTACAGGCTTAATTAGATACTCAACCTCTGAAGGGAATTCATGTCCTTGGAGAACTCTGATCAGATAAATGGCCGCCTTAGATCTGTAGTCCCATTCCCGTCCTAGCCGAATGTTTATTAACTTGAACACCAGTGAGGTAACTCTCAGTAACCTATAAAAAAGAACCATAGAACAGTTCACTGAAGTACGGACAATCTGCTGGCACGTCTCGCTTAAACAAGGTAAATCCTGTGTCGGCCACTGGATGATCCCCTCACACAACCAGGAAGGACCAAAACACTAAAATTGGAAGTTGGAACGAAACTGCCTCAACGTCATTCCCATCGTGATCAGGTCGGCCGGATTATGTGCTGAATCCACATATTTGAAGAGAGTCTTCAGGGCGTAGCGGTATTCCAACCCAAGGTTCATTTGCAGGACGTCCGTGAGTCGGTTTCTAGTAAAAATGTTTTTGCTGGCCATGGATTGAGACAAGAGCCAAGACAACACTACTTGGGCAACAGTAGCTACACATAAGTTACTTGGAACAAATCCTTCACAGTGGTCCAGGATTGTTGGGCGGCATTTAAAACGAGGTAAACAGCCATTAACTCCAAAACAGACATAGTTTTGCTTTCATCGGAGCGACCTTAGCTTTAGCAAGCACCAAGGACAATCGATGTAAGTAAAATCCATATGCCTTCGTGAAAGCGTCGCAAAAGAGGTACATATATCCAGGCTGTCTCGCATCGAGAGCTTTCAATAAAAATTGAAGTCTCTCAGTCCAGACAGATGCCCAGCGAGCTCCCTCAAATCACTCAAAACCGCAGAAGGGAGAGGATCATCCCAACCCAAACCATTCTTCCACAGAAATCTAATTAGTATTCGGCTTCGAACCGTAGCTTGGAGACAAAGAGATAAGGGGTCAAAGATTTTGGCCGCCTCAGAAAGCATTACTCTCTCTGTTGAAGCATCGGCATCGCATTTAACGCGATCCACGTGCATCGTTTCTGAAAGAGGGTTGTATCGGTAACCCAGTACCTTCTCCCATTCTTCATCATGTGCACTCAGTGTACCATCTTCTTTCATCCTGGTTCGGAGAGCCTCATCGTTGGAGTTGCAGGAATGAATAACAAAGCCGTCCTACTGCAAACGTTCCCGTGCCAGGGAGTACAATTTCGCCAGCTTCACAGGGTCTGCTTCCGATGTTACAAAGTTCTCAATCATCCCTGGGAAAGCGTCTAGTGGGTATTTTGCTGCATGTAGTTTCAGAATACACCCCAGTACCAAAGGGCTTGAGGTGAACCCGAATATCAAGGTGGTATATCGAAAACAGCAAAGACGATCTCCATCCTTAAGCAAGAAACAGAACCGGTTTTTGTCAGCCTCCAACTTAAGATGAATCATCAAGAATGCCTTCCGAATGTCTGCTAGTAGAACGTAACTGTTAGTTCTGAAAGACAATAATAATTTCAACATATATCCAGTTAGATTGACTCCAGAGTAAGCTGCCTCGTTCAGGGACAATCCAATACCAATCTTCAGTCTACACAGGTTTAATTTTGGTAGTGGCTTTTGGATCAGACTTGAAAACCGGTCGATGTGGAATCCACACATATTTATCAAATTCGTGGGGGAAGGAACAAAAACGTATTGAATTAATCCATCCTGTTCTTGCTGACGGAACACCTCTAAGTATTCGAGATAAATATTCTTTTTAGTCAGGTTTGAAGCCACCCGGTCCAAGATGCGCAAAGAAACGGCGTGATTGGATGGGACCCGGGTTAACTTATCAGAATGCCAGGGGATCCCCACGTAATACTTTCCATCGTTGAGCTCTACAGTATCCTTAAAACGTCTCATATGTTCTTGATCGTAATCAGAGAAGGTATCCTCGTCAGATATACCCAGGGACTCCGTGCAAAACATCTGTTCCAATCCTCTTTGTACTGCACTGTCAGGAAGAAACTCTGTCAAGGGGTCAATTTAGGTTGGTTGGTTTTCAAGAACGAAGCACAAATGTGAGGAATTGACTTCGTGGGTATCTTCCGTTACAGTATTAAAGGAGAGGTGGGCCACTTCCCAAGGTGTCTTGTCTCCTGACAAAAAGGAACCCACAGCTCCCAAAGAACCAGACCTGACGGAACAGAAAAGGCTCAACCCCTCAGACAGGGGACCAACTTCAAGGTATACAATCGATGAATAAGGTCCAATCCAATAGTGCCCTTGATAAAATACAAGGTCTGATCTAGCCTCAAATTGGCCAGCTAAAGTATAGTTAGCTGCCCTAAAGGCATCCAACAGGGTCTCCAAGTGAGTCAGTCGTACAGACAAGTCCATTGCATCAGTGACCAAAACAGAGGAAGTCAAAACCTCACCGGAACCAAGGTCAACTCCCAGAAATACTTCTGTGAATTTCCTGTCACACTCACCAAGGAGGGTGAAAAGTCTAAGCCGACAACTGACTCCAACAGTCTCAATTGAACCCAAGTCCCTCAGTACATCAGCAGACAAGTATGCCTGCCGACTACCAGTGTCTAAAAGGCAATTAACTGCCACCGTTTTTCTCCACTGAAGAAAGTGACCAATAAGATGGGGGGGAGCTACGGGAATAACCAACAGACGTCAGGTTGTTGGAATCTACATGAAATGAAGAAGTAACAGTGGACATCCATGTTTTTTTCTGGCCAGTGGTGAATGTAGAAGTAGCAGACGCGCCTCCCTTAACCCGTAATCGTTTGACTGTCTCACTTGTAAGTTCCAGTATGGAAGAAAATGATGGTATTCGTTTACCTGTTAGTCCTATCATTTTCACCTTCAATTCTTTGGGACATAGTCTAGGATATCCTGAAATATTTGGTAGATTATCTCATTAATGTCCAAACACTCCCTCTTTAACACCGAAAGTGCACGCCGATAGTTGGCATCCGTGCAACTCAAATGGTTAACCAGTCTTAAAACTCTGTCGGACAGGGAACATTTCAGAAAGTTTAATCTTTCAGGGTCATTGGCCATGCCAACCACACAGTTTTCGAATCTCGTCAAATTATTCCCAAAACTCATGTGGTCGTCAGCCATCTCAAGTCCACTAAAGGTGTGCCCCATTATTTGTATTTGCGGAGGATTGACAACAAAGGAAGCCGAATCTCTTCCTGGTGTTGACGGAACACCAAGGGACTGGGAAACAGGATCCAAGTAGGAACTGGGAGTTGGTAAAGTTGGTAAATGAACCTACCAGATCGCCCAGTTCTCGGTGGTACTCCATTAGTCGAGGAATCCATTCAGCTTCGGTCTCATGCACGCCTGTCTCTGGGAAGGAACCAAGCTCTAATTTTGTGATACAAGTCTCCATTTCGAAGATGTATTTCAGAATATCCTTTCGGAAGACAGAGAAAACATGTGGCGTTACTCTGTCGCCGCAACACAACTTCATTCGTTCCTCGACTTTGATTTTAAGAACAGTCAACACGTGAAGAGGCTGTTCTTTAATAACAACCAACTTTTAAATAAATGTCGGTAAGAAAAAAAAAGCAATTTTCTGTAGAAGTTCCTTTTCCAATATGTCGAAACAAAAACCTTCGACGCAGTAAAAGGGGTGGTGCAGAAGAGAGCTGCAACAGCCTGGTAAGTGTTGCAAAAGGAGTCCTCCTCCTGCGACACGCTCCAACTAGGTCTAGTAACTGAGAAGAAGAAATAAGTAATAATCTATCAGCACGACAATTAACCAGTCACGCGTAGGCTGGTACAAAAAAAAGGTCTTGTGAGAATACGGAGGAGGATTTTTATAAGGAGGCTAACCGCTTCCCACAATCGTATAAGTATAAATTGGTCACTTGCATCCAGTTTAGCTGGGCACAATTCCACCGAGGCTGAAGCAACCCGTCCGTAAGTACCCCCTCTCCCTTTCTCTTTCCTTTTCTTCACAATACACACCCACACACACACACAAACACACACACACACACACACACACACACATATATATATATATATATATGGCTGCTTATACTGAACGTTTTATAGTGAAAGTAAACAGAATTAAAAATTGAAAATTATAAGCAGTCAACTGGCGATAAGCTCTGACGAGTGGACGGAATGATTGACGAAGGTTCCTTCCACAAATCTCTAGAGTCGGGATAATTAAAGTAACGTCAATCAGCTAAATGACAAACATTTACTTGTATCATATATATATATATATATATATATATATATATATATATATATATATATATATAGATAGATAGATAGATAGATAGATAGATAGATAGATAGTTATAGAGACATGAGACATGGGACAGTGAGAGAGAAGTTGTGTTAGAAAGTTAGTGAGACAAAATGTGTGTATACGCTTGGTAAAAGTTATCTTCTTCTTTCCGAAATTACATTTTAATCTTGTTTACGCGACATATTACATTATCGTAGACTCTTCTTAAAAAGGACTTGAATCCACCTGTGAATTCCAAATCAGTAGCAAGAACCCTCCTCCGCTCACATCACCATCAAATAAAGCTACATCTAGTGACTAGACAAATCAATATAACTATTGATGGCATTAGAAAGAGTTATTTTTGTCCCTTACCGTTTTTTTTAGACAGGAATGGCAATGACTTTCGACTCGGAATTATTATCCGTATGAATCGGGGTTTCTTATTCGTTTGGACAACTCGGGAGCAGACCAAAAGAGGAAAACTATCAGTCAACTGACAGTATAGTTTTCAAAGCGCTAGAGACAAGCACTATGTAAATAATAGGTATATGTAGGAAGGATACGTTAGCTTTGCAGAAAAAGAAGCTTAAAAATGAAATGAACGGAATCAAAACGAAAGCGGCAGTTATAAAAATCGATTTTATAAATAGATTGATATCTATAAAAAAAATCGAAAGTAGAATTTTAGTCGTACAAAATTGAATGAAGCGAAAAAACAGGGATTAAAGGCGACATTTGTAGACAGAGAAACAAAAGTTGGTGGTAAAAATCGATTGGAATGAGAGGGAAAGTACATGGAACCAGGACGCTGTCCCAAGATAGTAACGCAGTCTGTAAAAGCCATGGAAACTTTTACCTCTGCGTCTGATAAAGTCTTAAAGGTGTGCTTTATCATCATTGTGTCCCAAAAAGGAATATTCTTAAAAAATATAAGCTGATGTATACGCTATTTTCTTCTCTTTGAAACCATATGTAAAAGACTGAAATAGACAACGTGCAACGGAGACTTTTCTTCGTCTACCCTTCGCTTAATATTATAAACAATTTCAATTTTCCACATTTTTGAAAGGTAATGAAAGAATGCACGGAATATTTCCATTATTAATGCGAAGGAGTTGATATGATAGACTGCATGTGAGTTACAGGATAAAAAAGACAAATGACTGCAAATTCTTCAACAATAGTAGCCGTCAAGACATGACAGGCATTTACAGCACTAATCAGCAGTCAGGTTAGGTTTGAGGTGCCTACAGCAAATTATCCTGTGATTTATGGTTGGTTTATTTTTCTGTCATAGTGATTTTTAGGCAGTGTTTACTTGGATTCACTGGAAACGGGCGAACAATGACTGATCTGTACGAAAATAAGAACTAGACGAGATATCTTTCGACATGGGTAGTGGAACAGTCTACTTTCGTTGATTGATTAGGGTCCACTACAGAATTACCTATACTTAGTGTAACAGCAAAATTATCCAAATCTTGTAACAGCATAATTATCCATCTCACAAAATATTTAATACCTCAAACGCAACTAAACTAATTGTTTCTTTCTTCTAGGTTTTCAGATAAGACATTTAGCCATCTTGACACCATTTTTCGTAAGAATCACTGCAATGGTGAAATGAAAACGATCAGTCAGGCCTTCAGTAATGTTACCAACATTCATACTTTGGCTTCCATTCAAGAACCATCAAGATAATGATGAATAATTTAACAAAAATGTGGGAACAATAGAGAGGAAAACTGGATCAAGAGGTCACATCAGGAATCGGGTTACCATTTCAACCTAGAGATAACGCGATAAATTAGAAAAGATCCAACTCAGTCCATATGACATTTGTTACAGGAGGGAGGACTTTCAGCTATGACAGTCTAAAGAGTAGTGAAAATGACTTGAAAATGTAATCGTACGTATAACTTATAATGCAACTTGTTACTGCAGGGCAGAAAGCTAGAGAGTTAGAGAGGACGAATATCATCTTGAATAAGTTGGAAAATGATGCTGATATTTTACATACACACACACACACACACACACACACACATATATATATATATATATATAATTTATTTCAATCCTTCATTAGCTTCCGTTCCTTAATTGTGATTAAATAATGATGAACATCTCATTTTTCCTTTCTTATGGCTAAAACTAATGACCAATAGTGTTATAAACGTCATCTCGGAGAATTTGTTCAGAGCATACTCTAACAAATGGACAATTTTGCTGTTACATGATTTGGACAAATTTGCTGTTACAGTCGGTAGAATAGATATACACTTGAAGGAAGCCGAAGGCCACAACGGCCGAGTCATCCTGAAACTAAAAGCAAAAATGAAAACAATATAAATAATACTACAAGTCAATCTTAAGGGTGTCATGAATTTTACCTAATTTTACAAGGTTTACATTATTAGACATTTTAATGAAAGCACAAGAATCATGTTGCATTTATATTTATAATTACAGAATTTGACTCATCGATTTATTCGATTCATCGATGCATATGGAGTGGTTAATAATATGTGACGCATTGAATTTTTATTGAGTTTTAAAAAATGGTTGCCTAGTTAGATTCACTGGACATTAAGATTTTGTGAATGATTCTGAGTATTTACATCTTTATTTTTGTTAAATAAAGCTAAATTCAGCAAATAACTCTGGGACAGCCTCTCCTTGGAACATTAGTTAGCAAGTTAATGGTTTTTATTTCTTGAGAGAATTAGTTTGTCACTGGCTGATCCACTGTTTTGTTATAGGCTAGACGAGGTTAAACTCGGAGAAAAGTCCTCATACATCACCTTACTAATAAAAACGGTAACCTATCTACTAGTCTCTTTAACCTGATGAATCTGATTCTCACTAATTGTCCGAATACTTTGTACTTTTGCTTTTCTGTAGGGACTATATTTACAACTGCCTTGTTATCGCTAAATTTACATCGATCTCGCATAGTATCCTTTTAATATCTTCTCATAACGAACTTTTACTATGAGAAAACCATTTGAATGTCTGCTGCGACTCAGATACACGTGGAACACATAGATAGGATCCATCAGAAAGGAGTCTGGAGATATGTTCAATTTCTTGTACTGATCTCAAAGGTTTCTGGCTTAATATGCCATTCTCTATCTTTAGTTAAATTTTGTTTTAATCATTTCAACACAAGCAAGGCTGGAATGTCACTAGTAAGCAGGGATTTGCAGAGAGTGAAAGTGAGAGAAAAGACTGAGTATGGGGGGGATGAGGAAAGCGTAAAAGATGAACTGTGTTCAAAATGATAGATGACCATTGACGTTGCATTTAAATTGTTGAAGATTGTAGGGAAACAGTAATTGGAAGAGAGTTCCACTATTAGGAGGTTCGAGAAAAGAATCTGTTCAAATTGAAGTGTCATTTATATTTAACTATTTCAACAATAAAAAGGGTGGGTGGTAGATGTCAATCTAGTAGCACAAATAATATTCATGAAGTCGCGACACCAAGAAAAAAAGCTCGTCGGAGCAGTTGCCCTGTAAATATTTGTAGAAGAGACAGGGAACAGACACCACATCTCTGAGAAAGTGACTGAAGCCGAAATGCCAAGTCAGGATTGACTATATTGCAGATCCTTCTCTGGATTTTGTCAAGAACATCGAGATGAAGAGAATGGACACCAGACCGGTTATGGCAGTATTATTCAATGCACGAACGAATTGTAGATTCGTAAATGTACAAGATGGACTCTGAAAAAGCTTCTGGCACGTTGAACCAAATGCGGTAGATGCAGTTATGGAGTCGATGTAGTTAATCCACTGAAAGTCATTTGAAAAGGTGAGGCCAAGAAGGTACAGTGAAACGCTAATGAACTACTGCTGCCATATCTACACTCATATGTATTAACGCGGCCTTTTAGGTGATGAATTATTTTCTACCTTACAATACTTTTCATACGGACGAAACGTGACTAGACACTCAAGATTCTATCGGTACTTCCATTGAATGTATTCTGATGATCTCCATTCCACACTTACAAAAGTTTACGGATAAGATCCACCAAGACAGAGAAACAGGTTTCGTATTCCACTGGTAAGAAGGAAGTTCCATTCGGAGAAATTTGCAACTTGGTGGAGCAAACTCCATAGAACAGAATATATATATATATATATATATATATATATAAATATGTATATATATGTATATATATATATATATATATATATATATATATATATATATATATATATATACATATATATATATATATATATATATATATATATATATATATATATATATATATATATATGTATGTATGTATATAGGGGTGAATCCATCTGAACACACCAAATCGCTCAATTAATATATTTATGCATATATACAAGTTTATACTTAAAGCTATACAAATATCTACGTAACCAACAGACTCTCTCCGAATCCCTCAATCCACACGTGAATATAAGTATCCCAGAAAAAACTCATTATTTCTGAAATATTTTTGCCCGTCAGTCGAATTCAATCGATCAGATTATAAGTAAGAAGTGTTTAATTTTATTTTTACTTTTTTACAATTTATTCCTAGCACAGCCACAACAAACATACTGGAATTACAAAATAAACTTTGCCATAGCGACGAATTAATAAAATCTATGATCCTAATATAAAAATAAATGTAAAATATAAATAAAATACAATGCAAAGAATTAAACTGTTTTCACCTTAAAGTAAAAAATAAAGCGGTAAACCGAAAAATTATAATCAACTGGCCTCTGTCACAGAATTGCAGAGCACAGCGCCCGTTCGTATGACGCAGTAAATCTGAATCTCAACATGAGATTAAGATAAAAAAGAAATAAAAAATAAAAATAACTACAGATATTTCAGGTCCCTTTACGGCACCCGACAATTCTACTTGGATATTATAGCGAGTTGTCAAATAAGAGCTGTACATGAACTTGTCATTTCACGCTGGACTAAAGAAGACGAACCGTTTCTGTCTGTGATTGTTCTCTATTGGCGTCTTATAAATCAGAGAATTAATTTAAACCTGACAGAGATTAAAAGGATTTATACAAAATGCTAGTAACGAGGTAAATAATTAATTTTTAAGATATTCGCTATTCATCAAATTTAATTTCGAGAATCGTTTGATATTGAAACATATCATTGGTGTGCCTGGGTTACGAACAATTACCTGATATATACAAGGGATTTTATTACATGAAACGTTAAACAGCATTGCAAAACATTCTATCCAATCAACATAATGTATTATACGTAATCTCTTGACAATAACGTTTCTGGAATGATTTCATTGTAGACAGTGCATACACAATTTAAATAAACAAATAAACCTGATAGGTATAATGCAAACACAAAAATTGGCTTCCGATGCCAGTAAATATATATATATATGTATATATATATATATATTTTGTCATCCACAGGCAGACTGTTTCGCAGTTCATCAGTGACCTCTAGCTAGGATTGAAACCCGACTGAATTGCCGTCAGTCGGAACTTCTACCACTAAGCCGCCGGCTCACAGCAGGCGTGCAGGTGAATTTTAGCGTGTTTACGTTTAGATTTAGATAAACACACAGTGACTGACAGTGAGTCAATTCTGTCATATATATATATATATATATATATATATATGCATATGCATATACATATATATATATATATATATATTTATATATATATATATATATGTGTGTGTGTGTGTGTCTCTCTCTCTCTCTCTCTGTGTTTGTGTGTGTGTTGTGTGTGTGTGTGTGTATGTATCCACAGAGCTACGGCAGGCTAACGTAAGATAAAATGCATCCACGGCGGAACAGGGGAAGTGTGGGGGCCTTCAGAACCCCAGCACTGCAAGTTTTCATTGAAACTGAATATAATCATTTGTTCATAATTTCCATTACTCCAGGGTGAAATGTATACATGTATAAAAATATGGATTCAATATATATATATATATATATATATATATATATATATATATATATATATATATATATATATATATATATATATATATATATATATATATATATATACACTAGCAGTATAAGCCGTCTTCGACTCCGCGTTTTCATTACTGGGAATTTTTGCCGTTCATTCGGAGCTGTTTCAGTTTAAAGTCAGTCCCCCCGAAAATCAATATTAGTAACAACAATTGGGTCAACCTGAGACACATCCCCTAATAGCGTGTCAACAATTTGAATGGAGGGGGTGGCCCTAAAAATTGCAGTTTTTGCGTTCTCAATATTGCAAGTAAGGAACTTCTACTTGGACCGTCCTAATAATATTCTACAATTTTTCATTGATAATATAGTTTTTTTTATAATTCTAATAATCTTTTGTGTTAGATTTCAACACTATATCGATTGTACGCTGTTTTTTACAGACATTTTACCTTTGATTTTTGACTAAAGTTTTTTTTTGATTTTTCACCTTCAAGGTTGTAAAATTTCCGACTAATTTGAACTCAAAATCGCCACTGAAGAATTATTTATGAAACAAAAAATATTTAATCAAAATTCGTTGAAAATTGGGGAAACGAATAAACAACAAACGATCACACACATGCACACACACATACCTTCATACGCACACACATATTTTGAGAATTATATATATATATACTGTTGTGTGTGTGTAAAATTCTACGTATATATGAGTAGCCATGTATTTACGAACTCATATATAGCAGGCCGTAACTAAAAGATAATGTTATGTGTGATCAGCTGAAGTTGAACATTCTAATTTTTTTTGTCCTATCGAGGCTTCTAAGCTTACAACTTACAAATAAAAACGCAAGGTGCATTCGTGGAACGAAAACAAAAAACGTGTACACTGAGTGGTGACGGCCTGTTTCATGCGTGAACATAACCTTCAGGCCATGTATGTTGTCTTTTCGCACGATTATTTATATAGACTGATCAATTGTATATTATGTGTAGCAAGGTCTATTTCATTATACTAAGGCTTATTTGTTTGGTGGTTACTATCAGAACCTATTTCAAAATGTTGACACGAAAACAATTATTTTACTACGTTACTTAAAAATCGAAAAACTGAAAACGAACAACTTGTAAAGCATCAACATGAAAATGCAAATATATGCTGTATATACAACGCAGATAATGCAACGTAATTATAAGACAATACATTTAACTCAGCAAATAACCAACCGCGAAAAATAAAAATAAGAAAATTATAAATAAACATAAAATAAAATAAAGAAATATATTAAGCAAATAATAAACAAATTAAAACTTATGAACGCACACATACACACAAGTTGATGTAATAATAATAATAATAATAATAATAATAATAATAATAATAATGATAATAATAAACACAAATAATGAGTAATCAATCATAAATTTGGAGTTAAAAGTAAACAGACACCACCATAGAATATCCATTATGAATCGCCTTCGTATCCACAATAATTACTACTTATTACCGTCTAGAATAATTTGTAATATAACCGCAACCGCACACCAAGTAAATCTAGAATAATACAATGAAGATTTATATGTATAATGCTTTGCTATCAGCATATATAAATAGTCGAAACCGCACACAAAACGTATGACCTGAAAATTTACTCGATTTTGAACTCAGCATTTGCTTTTATATTTGCATAAGCTAAATTCCTGATAATATGCACTTTTACCCGTACATATATCATATTTTAAACCTATATTTTATCATATATATATATATATATATATATATATATATATATATATATATATATATATATATATATATATATATATATATATATTGTGGTTAGAACGTTAGAACTGTGTGGTTACAACGACCGAATTCTGACCATGAGACCCAGGTTCGAATATCACTATGTACTATTCAGGAAGGATGGGTCAATCCTAGCATGCGACACCTTTGCAAAGTGCCTGAAAAACATGCCACGGGTTGACACACGCCTTGTGAGGGAAATTGTGGGCCGTCGGTACCTGTGCCAGAATGAAGTCACAAGTCATCCTGGCAGAGGACATAAACGTGTTAGTCTTGTTCAAATTCCTGATCACACAAGATAACACTTTCTTTACAGAAACTTTAACTAAGGTCTGCTCAAACATAATTGCAGTATAAACCACAGGTGAGCGCTATGGGTATTAAATAAATGCAAATGCGCCTAATAGACGGGTTTCCTCGAATATGTATGTCAGCTATATATATATATATATATATATATATATATATATATATATATATATAGTTGTAAGGTGTGCTATATTTAAGGGATAAAGTGCTCAATAGCAGAGATAAAGCATATGCAACTATAAATATAAAAGCGAACATTGAAGTCAAAACTCAGAGGTGACAGGCTGTTTCTTGTCTGACGGTGGGTCCAGCATGAAACCAGCCTGTCCCCTATGAGTGGTGATTTCAGTGTTCACTTTATATTTATATATATATATATATATATATATATATATATATATATATATATATATATATATATATATATATGCGGTATATGCGGGTATATACAAAAATAGAAAGAACACGTTAGGTAAATAATCCGGAGTTCTTTACTATTTTTGTTTTTATTTTTAAAAAACTGTGCTCCATACAGAAGTAGACCTTAAATTATAATTATTTAAAAAATAATATGATTCCTTCGCTACATAAGAGTTCTGATATTTCAAAGAATAGAGCCAAAAACCTCAATATAATAATTAAAATCAAATTGAATTAAGGTATCAAGCGAAAATTTAGGTATAACCTAAATTATTATTCCCAGATTTTCACTTGAGGATGAAACAGGCCTTGATACCTTACTTCAATTAAATGTTAATAATTATATTGAGGGTTTCGGCTATCCTTTTTGAAACATGAGACATCATATGTAGCGAAGGAATCTTTTTTTTTTAAATAAATAAAATATATATATATATATATATATATATATATAATGCTCATACACGGGTGTTTCGCTGTATCACAGCTCATCAGTTTGTCGACATCCGATTGCATCAAGCCAGGATCGAACCACGATCGAAATCAATATATATATATATATATATATATATATATATATATATATATATATATATATAAGTGAACATAGAAGTCAATACTTAGAAGCGAGTGTCTGTTTCATGCTTAATGCAATCGTCAGTCTGTTTCATGCTTGATGCAATCGTCAGGCCTGACGATTGCATCAGGCATCAAACAGACTGTCGCCTCTAAGTGTTGACTTCTATGTCAACTTTTATATTTACACACGCTCTATCTCTGATATTGAGCACTTTATCCCATAAATATAGCATATCTTATGACTATATTTCTTCATATATATATATGTATATAATTATTATTATTATTAAATATATTTTATATTTCTTTATACACTGAAATTAAGATTAGAATAAACTGAATGTGATTATAAAACACTGAATGTGGCATTGTAAAATATGTGTATACCAATGGTTAGTAGATATTATGATACGACTTTAAAATCCTTCATCTTCATTGCAATGAAAAATAAAGTTTAGTCCAGTGATCATTATATTTCTGATCTATGACATGTATCAGTGTAATAACAGAGTCCAGTGTAATGAGACGTCGTGTAATATAAACACCTACGCACTCTCCTTTGACTCATAGACTTTTGTATTTGTTCGGATTATGTCCCCATTATTTAACATTAAATTTTTGCATTCCTGCATCAGGAAAGCGGTGAGTTGTCCTTGAAGGATCTTGCCGCGTATATAACGCCCGTACTGTTCAATATCTTCTGCTAAATGTTCAGCAAATTCCCTAGTTAACATATTCCACATTAAACATGAATTGATCATGGCTACATAACGCTCGAATCATCCAGCTATACCGTACCTCTATTGCCTTGATAAATGAATTAGTCTTTGTACTCTACATCATCAGCGCGATAACATGCTACCAAAGGTAAATACATGGTGTATTTATATGGAGACTAGTTGATATTCCATAGTTTTTGAGTGACCACACATAATGTATTGTTTATGTAGTCACTCAATATATATAGATATTTCTATATATAAATATATAAATATTTCTTATAGGTTTTATCTTAATTATATTGAAACACATAATCAGGTTTTGTAATTTTGAGTTTGCAAATTCAGTCAATTTATTATAATTTGTCCTTACGTATATATTGTGTCAGAATGCACTGTGGAGTAATTGCTAGCGGCTCGGATTGAGGAATCGGACAGCCGAGGTCCAATTCCAGTTAAATCCATTACATTCACGTACGGGCTAATATCCTCATCTTCTCCCCTAGCTGTGGGTAAATAGCAGGACAGACCGGGTTCTATAACATTGAATGGCAACTGGTCTACCGCAGAAAGAAATGGCAAATCTGCCTCGTCAGTCATGTATCGAAAGATACATGATCGCCTAAGCGAGGTGAGATTTACTTGAGACAGATTGTGACATAAACTCAGGCTAGTCAGAACCGGACCAACCTAGTCATAGCCGTTATACTACTAGCACAGTGACGGATCCCAGTGCCTGGGAAGTGTCAGAGTGGGTACAATACTCGCGAGACTATATATATATATATATATATATATATATATATATATATATATATATATATATATATATATATGTGTGTGTGTGTGTGTGTGTGTGTGTGTGTAATTATTTATCCGAAAATTATAACATAAATATGGTAATCACTACAGAATAGGCATAATTTCAACACTTCTGGTGTCTTATCAAGTGATGATATTGAATGCAGAATAAAGGGTTTTGAAAGGTTCCAATGAATTAACCACCCCTCGCGAGAGGATACGCAGTTACATAAGCTGCAATGACCAATCAAAATACCAAAATACAAGTATAAGATTATTCAAAAAACTTGACAACGAAGTAAGGTTATAATAGCTTTAAAACGCTTTAAAATTGGGGTTATATTAAAATAGAATTTATTCTAAGCAATAAGTATGAAATTATATGATAAAATCTGAAATTAAAATTAAAAATAAAATTTACCCATTTTAAAATCTAAATTTAATCTCCATTAAGTTTAGAATTATATATATATATATATATAGATAGATAGATATAGATATAGATATATATATGCGTGGATGTGAGTGTACATATATATGTGTATATGTGGATGTGTTGATATGGGTATTTATGCATGATTATATATTTGTATATGTGGATGTTTGTTCGTATGTCTCTGTATATGTATATGTATGTATATCATAGTGTCTTGGAATGTATCATCAATATTAACTAAAATCTACTTTTGTTTGATAATGATTTTTTTAATTGCTTATAAACTTAATCAAAAATTGTGTATTGATACTTTTCAACAATTATTATGGATTTTAGTGTACTTTATCGTCAATAAGATAATATTGTTAGAATATGTGTAGGTTTATGCATGTATATACCTATGTTTATGTGTCTCTATATATATATATGTTAGAAATTGTAATTATAATTAAGTAATTCATTGAGTATGAAAGAAACTTCAACAGAAAGCATTGGACGGCCGTTTCGTCCTATAATTGGGACTCATCAGCAGTGCGCATCCACTAATGTGAATTGAAACCCTGACAATTAGGTTGTCAAGCAAACACCATACCAACTGTTCCAACGGGCCTATAATTTATAAATAAATGATTATATTTGCTCTCTGTATTGAGCACTGTGTTGGTTATTGGAATTTAATCCGTATACACCAATCGTATATATATATATATATATATATATATATATATATATATATATATATATATATATATATATATATATATATATATATATATATATATATATATATATATATTTTAGCGTGTTTACTTTTAGATTTAGATAAACACACAGTGACTGACAGTGAGTCAATTCTGTCATATATATATATATATATATATATATATATATATATATATATATATATATATATATATATATATATATATATATATATATATTGAGTACATTCCTTCTCTTCAGGATATATTATATATCTAGCCAAAGTTGTTAGCATCCGAAATGAAATTATATAAGTAAGGAAAGTGGTTGCAACACGAGACCGACGCAACACTGTTATTTTGAAATCCAAGAGAAAATACCTTGCTTTGTAATTAGACGCCGTAATTTTTCTTTACCTTTCTGTAAAAAGTGTCTCATTCATTTGTTTATAAATCGATTTTTAGCATCGTTTTCTAAAGGAAATTTAAGTTGTTGTTCATTGAGCAAGTATAATGTTATCAAATCTTGTGCGATGATCATTTTGCAATATGAGCAATTTACTTAAGTCTATGATAGCGCATTATATTATAAGATATTTTCATGTTCTGAGTTCAATTCCATCAAGAGAGGCCTACATTTCCATCATTTCCCAGACATATGTAAATGAAATAAATATTTACAACCCTTCTACAATAATTAGTAATTTCGTTTTTAAAGGTGTCTAAACTCATTATGCAAAACTGCTTAATGCACAAAGGTTGATCTGCTATGAATCTAATGAAGTTTAATTCTAAGGGGTCCTAATCCCAGAGGGGGCAGGAAGCAACGGTTCTAATTAGTTACTTTTACAAGAAAATTTTTTTTTTAAATTTTTTGTTGTTAAAATAAAGCCATTTTAGTGATAGAATCGTAATCCAATGAGTTGAAGTAGTTAGTGTTGACCTTATGATATGCTCTAATCTTTATTTCATATGCCCTTAGAATTGTCTTGTGAATGGTCAAATTTCGAACTTTTCTTGTGCGGCTTGCAGCGCCAGAACAACCTCGTCCATCTCGCCAGAATCTATTTATAGCCTACATTTTATCAGTTGTCTCCTCAAATCCTTCGTTGGCGCACGGCATAATAGTTACACAGTTGAGCCTTTAGGCTAGTGTCAATCGGAACCATAAAATGACACCTGAATTCTCAATTCAGTCGGTCCACACCTCGCTCATGCATTTTAATACCAACATCAGATGTTAACCTCTATATCCTGCCTAGCCCATTATGATGGCTGTCTTCCTCTTTAGTAGAGAATGAACCAATATTTCGACCACGAATTGATTTTAATTAGTTTAATTTTCATCCAAACTGTCTTTTTCTTCGTTCTTACTAAGTTTTCGAGTAGATCATTTTAGTGTTTCGTGTTAAAGGTGCAATGGCTAAGGTGTGCTTGTAAGCTTTTCCCACATTTAGTACAGATTATATTTGATGTGTAGAATGCTGATCTTTCGTTAGCCAACAACGAATGTTTGCAATCTCTTTTCGAGATTCGAATTCTGATTAGCAAAATGTGTTTTTCTGACTGTCGTAAATCAACTCCATAATTGCTTGGTAATCCTGTTGAGCAATAGGATTGACCGACAGGAGCAGATTTTGCTAAAAGATTCAAGTTGTTCTCAAAATTAATGAATAGTTCAAAAATTGATGAGGACAATATTAAATATTGCATTGCAAAGAAGATATTCACCACAAATTATAAAACATGTGCTATAACTTCATAGAATATATACACCTAAATGGACTCCAAAACGCAAGAAGGAAAATCTTATAAAATGAAATACACAGAAATGCTTCAGCTTATTTTTGTGAGCACATTTTTTAAAATGTCTCCTATTATTCATAGTAGACTTAAGCTGTACTTGACTATGAAGAAAGTAATTTCTCAATGTTCCCATTATAAAGAACATATTTCAGTCTACTATGACTGACGAGCGCTTAAATTCTTTATTCATATTAACTCTAGAAAATGACATTTTAAGAAATCTGTCATATGACTAAATTTTATATTAATATGTTGTTAGAAAAAAATTAGAATATTTTGAAAATGTTTTTCATATTTTATGTATTATCATTTGTGTTAAAATATGATATTAACTTCAGTCTTTGCTATGTTTTTCATTATTCTATGACGCATCTTGAATGTATGCAAAGTTTCCCTAATTTTGATCCATCAAAACTGAAAAACTATAAGGCTAGAAAAACTATAAGTTTAGAAAACTAAAAATCTAGAAAATATTTGTTTACCCCCAGCGACTTTCTCTTGTAGAATTCCATCCTTGTTACATGCTTTCCAACCAATTTTAATCTGAAAAATATTAAATGCATTGTCAATCGCTATCTACTGTCTTCCTGATTGCTCTTTTCTCATTCTCCACATTACTAATGTTTCTGTTCCTAATTCGTCCACACCCTATAACCGCTTGCGTGCTAGTGGCTATACTAAATTGATTGGCGTGATATCGATTAAAAAAGTGAGATAACACTGCAATTAAAATACTGCAATTTTAATCAAAATATGAGATGTAGTAGTTAAATGTAGAAAAAGATTGTAGTGATATGTTATGAAACAACCTAATTGAAGATGACAGCTTTTACCCTCGCCTCGTTGTTAACGGAAAGGGGCTTAATGCATGACCCATTGTCTAGGACACCACACCAGCACCCCGTTCGCCACCAGTTTGGCCTCAAGATCGTTGCATTGCAAGAATTTTTTTACCTTGATGGATATTGCCATATGTTTGCTGGTTGTAAATGTGCTCCCATATCTGTTACAGCTTCAGGTCCCTAAAACATGTAGGTCAGCTACTAGTAATATTTAATGTAATTAGGAAGCGTAATGTAGTGCGGAGATTTGTAAATTATTTATTTATTTATTTATTTGCAAGATATATTTTATTAGTTCACTCATGGATTCTCCACAATTTAAATTTTAAACGTGATACATTCCTAATTAAGAAGACCTACGTCAATTTCAGTTTTCATTTGCAACAGTTCTGTGATTCGCCATACCACAGTCCCTGAACCGAACCATGCCCATTCCATTTATATTCTATTAGTAAGAAGGAAGTGTAATTCTACGGACTTCTTCCCACGAACTCTGACTTTCTGGAACCGACTGCTAAGTGGATGTCTTTCTGACCACTATAAATCTTAATCCATAAGCTTCTGCTTTACCTTTCTCATATATTCTCAAAATTTGCTCCTTAGATCTTACTTTTATTGCCCATATACAAATTTGCTTCAGTAAAGGTCTATCTTGAGTGGCTCTTTCACCTTGTATAAAAGGTAGATGCAGCTGTTGAGGGTTAGTGTAAATATTAGCGGTAGTTAGTTAAGTATACTGTAGAGAAGAAAAATTGTAATATATTACTTCAGGGTTCAGATATTAATTGATTCTACATAGGTGCATGTCTGTGGAGTTTTCACCTGGAGAAAATAGATATTTAATTAGGAAAACTGCCGAAGAGGGCTGATTGTTAATTTTTGTTGTCCTATTTATTAATTATAATATTGACCGGAACTATAGTCCAGTATAAGTGTTATGTGATGCAAACAAGTATCTAATTAAAAGTAATGACCAGGAACGATGATATATAAGTCCATTTTGCAAGACATTATTTCTGAGTTCACGCATGAGTTGATTCTCCTAAGTTGTAGCATTGTTAAATGACGTAAGTAAATCTATTAAAATACCTTGTCTTCAGTAATGAATATTGGCTTTCTTTGGCAAGACATTGTTTCTTTATTATTATAGTTATTGGTAAGTTCCAGTTTAAGAAAATAAATACCTACTTCGTTCTGTGTCATAAGGTGAAGGCAATTTTCTTTTACAACCGAAAGTTTACCTTCTGTCATTACATGGTTCTCCACAGTTACTGCCCTGTGGAAATATGTTCTGAAATAAGTAAAAATCTGAATAGGAACTATACGCTTGGTCGATAGGCGTAAGTTTGGTTTGATAGATGTATCATCCAAGTACAAATAGTAATTTGTTCACCACACTTGTAGCTTTTTGTATTGTATGAGATACATAAAAACCCAAGTAAAGGAACCTGTTGCAGATGTGATTCCCTAATTGTATCTTCGGTGCAGCACGCGACTGCAACTATGGACACCCAGTGAGCATAGAACCATAATTGTTCTTGCGAGACAGCTTTGTTCACCATTATATCAAGCTGAAGCGCACAGCAGTCTAATGTAGAGCGATGCTTCGTACGTTTATTTTGCAATATATTGCTCCAGCATTCAATAATTTCTTATATCTTCACAGTTGTAATCCTCTCAATGTATTACCCAATGTAAGTAAATAGCAAATTAAAATATCTGCTGCTGCTTCTCCAGTTTGGCTATCAAACCATTATTTCTGATTTCATTTTCTTATGTCCTTTGTACCGTGCACATAGTTAATTATATGTTTCTTTCTTTCGACATTGGATCCGAATAGATCCAAAGTAGCAGTCTCAATAGTTATTTATATTCAGCTTGAGACGGATTTAACTGTACTTAGCAAATGTACAGAGAAACATAATGATGCTTAACAAGATTCATTTGCAAACCACTAGTTGTAATTTTGATCCTGATAAAATAATCTTTTATATGCCTTGTGCCTGACTTATTTAGTTTAAGAAAATATCAACATAATATAAGAAAAACATATTACTATTAGTAATGACATTCTATTGAAAGCACTGTGTGTTGAATTTCACGCTATGATATATTATTGATGTCCGCAGACAATACAAAATTTCACAAATCTGTCAAACGAAACTAAAATTCTTTAATATATGCAAAAGTACTGTGAACAAAAATATTTGTATATGATTATATTAGTCATATTGCTGTTGCATTTAAATGTTACACTAATATCTTTTAACATCACCTATACCAAAAAGTTGAGACGATGATAAATATTTAATTCCTAAATACATTGGCCTGGATGAGATCGCTACCTGTTTCCTATTGAGGCTAGTCACCTGCATTTGGGAGTAGGTAAAAATGCTGATTTCAAAAGGTTATTTTCCCAAAAGGCATTCTCTTGTCACTCTCCTTGCTTGCAAGACAATCTTATTTCTTATTAAAAACAATATTATATTTAAGTCAAAGCGGACGTCTGGCAAGACGTAAAGGTTGTTAAATCTCAAATATTTTGAACTTATGAGAGACTATGTAGGTATATATTAACTCTCACCTAACACGAGAAACAAGACCTACACATATTAGAGATTTACAGTCAAGATTGTAATTCTGAGTGAGATATGTGATATTAATAGAACTGAAAGTGGCCATAAATTAAGATAATTTGGTTAAGTAAGAAAGTTGACGACTGACTTATGGATTTCGATGGCTTCCCTGAACACTTCAATCCCAACCACTCTAAGGTGGAGTTTGAAGGTTTTAGTTAAGCAATATCGGCGGGAGTCTGTTCCACTGAATGGTAGTTCTTGGTGTTAACCTGCTTGAGTAGAACTTTCTTGCTGCATTTAGAAAACAGCCGAAAATTCTGGTGATTCTATTCAATGGAAGGGATATGAGCTGTCATCTTTATAAAGAACTGAATTAGTGAAACTACTTAATTGATCGCATCTGATTTTACATGAAAATAGCGAAGGATTATTGACAGGTTTGCAACATGGTGTCTGTAGAGGTGAGTCTGCAGAGGTAAATATAATTTATCACCCACAATAACAGGCAAATAATTTTGAAGCACACCAATTCTGGAATGCATGAATATCTACGCACCAGCCCTGATATTGCGGCAATGCCCACGTTTTTGTCTTATCTCATTCTTGTAAATAAATAAAAAAACATGGAATAATGAACCGGCTATTTATGCAAGCATCTTTGACAATAGATTGAATATAAGATTTACGCTTGAGTTCTGGAGTGGAAATGAAACCCGATAAATGTTCAACGCATACCGTTTAGGAAATGTGTCAGTCGTAGATAAATACATGGTAATGTCTTCCTGCAGACACATTGTTCCAAAATTACTGCGCAATTATTATAGCCTTGTACCAGATTATATAGTGGTTATCAGTTTATATTTCAAAATACTGGTTAAAAAGCAATA
This sequence comes from Acanthosepion esculentum, assembly GCA_964036315.1. NCBI lineage: Eukaryota > Metazoa > Mollusca > Cephalopoda > Sepiida > Sepiidae > Acanthosepion > Acanthosepion esculentum. The sequence goes on from OZ038495.1 coordinate 7,172,918, forward strand.
CTTAGTAAACACCTTTTCCAACAGAATTTATAAAGACTTCGAATTTTGCGGTTGCCACGCGGTTGTCGCAAAACCAAGCAAATGCCTTACCGGTATGCTTGCTTTCAAGAGGGGGTTTTGTAGTAATACGGAGCCGTTGCTAAGTAGTTTTGTTCACAGTAGTGTTAAGTAAATATCTACTCACTGGTATTTTCATTTACCGGTTGAAGAGCAAAATGTATAGTGTGCATTTTGCTTATTATTATTTGTATCGGCTTTAAGATAAGAAAAATATTCCAACCGATATTCACTTTCCTTGGTTGGAGAATACTAAGGTTTTGTCAGTATTTTATTAGGTATACCGTAAACTTACAAAAGACCTCTGGTGTCGGAATTCAATGAGAGTTGAACTCATTCTATTCGAAATGATCTTAGTTTCTAATCATGTCAAATTGAACAAGTGTTTGATTTATAAAATTCGCATGTATCTAGAATTCTTGACAATATAATCTAACTGAGATTAGATTATAATTTCGAAGTTTTCTAGCAACAGCATCAGCTTATATATATTATCATATTACACACACAATTATATATATATATATATACACACACACACATATATATATATATATACATATATATATATATATATATATACATATATATATATATATATATATATATATGACAGGTGGCACCAAGAATATTAACTTCAAAACCCGTTATTACAATCATTTAAGTAGATTTAAACATGATAATTACAAGCACTAACCTGTCTACATACGGAATATTAAACGGGATGATTTGATTCAACGCATCTTAAAATAGGAAATACTAAAAGAATTCCACGAGTATAAAGCAAGGGACAAGTATTGCTTATTATGTATAGAGGAAAAATTAGCAATAGCCAACTCCAATAAACCTGATAATTTCCACACATTATTAAAAATAATATTTTTTTTCCTTTATATTTCTCAATGAGGGAATGTCTCATATCGAGAATATTTAACATTGAAAAACATAAAGGAAAAAATTAATTATTTTTAATAATGTGTGGAAATCTCCACCCTTTATCTGAAGACGGTCGTGAGACCAGAAACTCGTGTTGTAAAATTATGAAAAATAAAGAATAATATTTTTTTAAAAACCCACATTACAACCAAACAAGTTTGCGGTACCTCTCTTCTTTTTAATATATATATATATATATATATATATATATATATATATATATATATATAATAAATATTCTTCTAAATTACGCAAAAATGAAAATACTATTGACATCACAGAAATACTGAAGAGTATATTTATTCGATAAAATTGACCATGGCTTCAACCACGGCCTCCAGATGACTTCGGAATCTCCAGCAACATCTGGACGGACTCCGTGTTTAAGTTGGTGAATTCTGCCATAATCCTGGCCTTCAGTTTGTCTTTGGTGGTACAAGGAATTTTGTTGATTTCTCACTCAACTACGCCCAACAAATAATAATCAAAAGGATTGCAAACTGAGGAGGTAAGGGGTGATGTGGTTGCAAAAATTGTCAGACAGCCATCATTGGTTTCTGCTTCTTCTCTGACATATTGTAGAGTCCTTTTACCAGTCAGTCTCTTCTAGCATCCACCCTCTTGACCCAGTCAGCACTTCCTCCTCAAGGTATGTAGGTCTCCGTGTTGAGTCTGATACCCTCACCCACAAATTCGCTAAGTTCTTTTCTTATCCTAATTATCCTTATCTGGCGTAGCGAATTGCGTCATGGTGCTCTTTTTCTCAAAGACGGTGCCTACCTGACCATACTATACTCTGTAGTCGAAAAAACAACAACAAAAAAACAATCAAAATGCATGAGCAAAATTAAATTTATTTAATATCGATAATTTACACATCGCACCCTGAATATATATATATATATATATATATATATATATATATATATATATATATATATATATATAAGTTAATCGAGTAAAAGGTTTGTCATTTAGATGATTGATTTTAATTTCAGCATCTCGACTCCAGAGGCCCGTAGGCGTGTCCTCTGGAATTACTTCGTCCACTCATCAGTGGGATCTAGCCATTGACAGCTTATACTTATCGATTTACTTATTTATATGCATTTTTGATTGCATTAAGATTTTTGTATGTGTGCGTGTAGAATGTAGCGATGAATTTTTTTTCGTCGTTTTTTTCACTTTTCACTCATTCTTGAACCTTTTCTCTATTTCTTTTCAAGTGTTGCCTTTTGAATTCCTGTTTTCTAAATATGCTGTCGTTGTAATTTCTGTTATTATATATATATATATATATATATATATATATATATATATATATATATATATATATATATATATATGTATTTATATATATATATATATGTATTTATATATATATATGTACGTGTATATATATATATATATATATATATATATATATATATATATATATGTATGTGTGTGTGTATGTCTCTCTGTGTTTGTGTGTGTTTGTGTGTTGTGGTTAGGGTTAGTGTGTGTGCGTATTTGTATTATGGTGCAACGTTAGACATGGCGAGAATTGTAGAACGGGAAATAGAGAGAAACATAGAATGTATAAATATCCATATACATATATATGTATATATATGTCTGTGTGTGTGTGTGTGTGTGTGTGTGTGTGTGTGTGTGTGTGTGTGTAAAGTAATTCATCGAGCTTAGATTAATCTTCAACAGAATGGAGAAAGCACTGGACGCATCTGCAGTGCGCATACACTAACGAGAATCGAAATCAGGTCGTTTTCGCAACAACTGTCATACCAAATGTACCGCCGGCCTCGGTGTCAAAGAAGAAACTGACTAGACAAGATAAAGCGTCGCTACTTACTCAGTTCCGTAATGATACTACCACAAGTATGCCACGTCTTCTTTTCACCCTTATATATCGGCGGTCTTTATTAGAGAGTCAGACGTTGCTTTGAAGAACGAAACGAAATGGTTCATTATGTTCATGATACATATAGAATCCACATTTTCTGGCTAATCTTATGTTACCAGAATGTGGTATACTTAATACAAATGTGATGAAAACATAAACACGAACCAAAAAGAAACTAAATTAAATAAGCTAGACCCAAACAAATAGAAAAACAATAAACGAATGTCCGATTTAATCCGCAAGGACAAAATACATCACACAAATTCTTACAACTTCGTCATCAATTTTCTTAATAAATATATATACATACATACATACTTATATATATATATATATATATATATATATATATATATATATATATATATATATATATATATATATATATATATATATATATATGGGGACGTATAATACGCAGGATAATGTGAAAATGATACAGAAATTTCCTAAAATATATTTGATAAGATATTAAACTAATACAGTTTTATAAAATATTACATATAGAGATTGTTTACGTGTGGCATGTTTCTTCCTTTATGACTTATAGGATCTAAATGACGTTTTAATTTGATGTGATGACACATGAGCATGAAGAAAGAGGGGGACACTGAAACTTTACGTTATTTTTCTATTTAATTATAGATGTTATAATTGTTCTTGATTTATAAAAAATAATATATTTTCCTCATATAGATATATAATATATATATATATATATATATATATATATATATATATATATATATATATATATATTTCATTAAAAACGACTGACAAGGTACTTTTATTTAGTTTTTTATATAAAAAATAAAAGCACCTTGTCAGTCGTTTTTAATGAAATGTGCTTGAAAGAAGGATTGCTGCCTAAATACACAAATATATATATATATATATATATATATATATATATATATATATATATATATATATATATATATATATATATATATATATATATATATATGTATGGCACTATAAAATGTGGTGCAGAGAAAGAAAGATGAGAATATAGATGTTTCGGCATATACAAGCACAAAGGTATTTGAGTCATAAGAATCGATATCACACCTATTCAAGCGTTGCGACAATTACCACTCAGTCGCAAACTTTATTTAACCACGGATTGGTCTTGCCAATTTGTATTCTATATTGAGCCTGAAGTAAAAAATCGAACCTTTCAAAAATGGCCTTAAAGTTGGCAACATCCTAAATTCCTTCCTAAAAGCACAATTATCACGACGCCGATAACAACTTCACTCAAACGGCTACTCCCGTGGTACATCATACTTTCTGTTGGCCAAGAAAGAGAAGAATACAATCGCACGTTTTGAACAGCTAAGTGTCATCGCTTAAGGTCACCTGGGATTAAACATAAGTAGGTAATTTAAAACGCATGCCGAGTACTTCGTTCTTGCTCGACAAATTCACACGGAAAGAAAAATCGCTATCTATGCACTCTATTCCGTCTATCACGTTAGAAAGTAGAGGTTGTTTTACATATATACATATATAAAGGTATGTATATAAACTGTCTTCCACAAATCCATATCTGAATATATCATTCTATATATGAAACGTATAAATATATATGCACATATAAACTATATAGCTGCATATAGGTACTCAGTTATATATGTATCTCTCTGTTGGGAATTTTAGTATAAGTATATTATATACAATATACTTGTCTTTTATATGCCGTGTCCTTTCATCAAGTGTGCTATCATATCCGCCCATAAATGACTATCATTTGTAGTTATAAACAGTATTTGTCCCCTTATTACTCCATCAAATCTCTATTGTGCCTTTCATTGACTAATTTACTAATACCGCAAGGAAAGTTGGCTCCCTGTGCCGAGCCAGGAAATTTTTCTCCCCGGAATCAATCCTCCAAATCTATAAATCGACCATTCGCCCTTGCATGGAGTATTGCTGCCATATATGGTCTGGAGCCCCTGCTGTTTGCCTCAGGCTTCTTGATAAGATCCAGAGACAGATATGCAATATAATTGGCCCTGATCTGTCATCTCGTCTGCAGTCGCCCTCCTACAGACGCGGCGTTGCCTCGCTCTGTCTTTTTTACAAATACGTTCACGGTAATTGCTCCGAGGAGCTGCTTTCGCTGGTTCCTAGGCCTCATGAATTTAAACGTCCCACGAGGCTGGCATCCCGTTCCCACAGCTTCACCGTTGAAACTGTTAGATGTAGACGTCTATTCTACTCCAATAGCATCATGTCTCGCACATCTCGCCTGTGGAACTCCCTTCCTTATTCCTGTTTCCCTGACAAATACAAGCTCCAACTATTTAAGTATAACGTCTATCGACATCTCCAGCTGCCTTGATCTATCCACTTCCCTTCTCCACATCCTTTCCCTTTCATTCCTATCTGCTCTCGCTCCAAATCTTCTGTAACCCCCTTGCCTTGATCGATCCACTATCTTTCTCCACATCCTCTCCTTTACCACTCCTATCTGCTCTTCCTCCAAACCTTCTGTAACCCCTTGCGTGCTAGTGGCTTCCAGCCTTGCTTGGGGTGATAAGCTTAAAAAAAAATTATTAGTTAAGCTTTGTTGAGACTGATAGCATCTAGATTGGTGACCGCTTGGAAATACCTGGTACTCTTCTCCTGCGGTAGAGTGATAGACAATGGCTCGGAATTGTTGATCGGAAGCCCGAGTATCAATTCCCTTCATGTTCCCCTCCTCGCAAATATCCTTGGGTTGGGAAAGTTATGCATCCATTTCCTCTCCACCCCAGCTACAGGTTAATTAGTAAGATTTATATAAGCTTTTATTATCTGCAAAAATATAATTTCTTACAATTTAAAAAATATTTTCTGGCTTTAAATAAAATTGAAAGTCTTGATAAAACGTAAAAAAAAAGAATCAATAAAAAAGCCATTAAGTTGATTTCCTCTGCACATCTTTTTCTTGATTATATCCCGAGAATGTAAAATTCTCCAAGCCGTTTGTCCTCATTATTTGCTTTCAAAACTTCTATTATCTCGTCTGTTTCTAATTAAAAGTATTCTTTTCGTTCCTATTATTCATAAAACGCTATCGTTTCACGCACAAGGTATTATCAGCATTCGCATGTAGAACCAACTTTTGGTTGATTCTGTGTAGAATAATCTCTATTACAGAGAGGAGGTTTTATTACATAAGAGTTCAGCAATAATTTATTTTTTCTAATGAAATTTTCCCGCCTCTAAATAATTTATTTAGTTTCCGAAAGGCATCTTTCACTATCACATTGTCACTTATAAACTATTTTTACATTTATGTCCATCGGTATAGTTCAGTATACATATCTAAATAAGCATGAATCCTAGTGTGAAAATATTCCTGTCAAGACTTAGCTAGAAAAAAGCAATTTATTTTCTGCAGTCGTCCTAACTACTATTAGAATATACTCCAAGAGTTTCCTTTCTTGCACTTCTCGCCTGTGGGACCCACTTCTGTTTACTTTCTTCACTGATAACTAAAATCTTCAAAACTTTAAATGTAACGTCAATCGTCATTATATATATTGTTGAATACCGTTCATCTTTTGTCATTACCCCAATCCTCCTTATATTCAGTCTTTTCATTCACTTTCACTCCTTGAACCCTCCTGCGTACTAGTGACAGTTCCTCCTTGCTTAGGGTGAAATGATTAAAAATGTATTAGGTTGGTTTTCTGTTGCCTATTGTTTTGAATTCAGAGTTATCATTAATCTAGAAATCGTGCCAGACATATCCGAATTTCTAAATTTTCCTCTATTGTTGGTAAAGTACGAGGGTCATTCAATAAATAAGGTGAATTTATCGGTATAAAGACTTCTAATACAGATAGAAGCTTACATTTTTTAAATTTTTAACGTAGTCTCCCAGCACTGTCACACACTTTTCCCATCTGTGCACAAGCTTCCGTATTCCCTCAGCGTAAAAATCTTCGGACTGATGTCTCAGCCAGTCTCTCACAACACTTTTGACTTCATCGTCACTTTTAAACTTCGTGCCACTCGTGAACGCTTTCAAGGGACCAAATAGGTGAAAGTCTGAATGGGCAAGGTCTGGGATGAGGGAGCAGTTCCCAGCGCAGCTCGTTGATGGTCTGCGCCGTTTGGGCTGCTGTGTGAGGTCTTGCATTGTCATGATGCAAGATGATTCTTCTGACTGATGACCCCTGCGTTTGTTTTTATGTCTTTCAAAGTACTTGCAATGTCATCCACTGTCACCCTTGTGTCAGACTGAATGAGGTCATTGACTGATTCGATCACCTCAGGAGACCTCACTTCTGTAGGCTTCCCACGCCTGTCTTCATCCTCAACACTACTCCGTCCTTCTTTAAACAATTTAGCCCATTTGTAGATATTTTTTGGCTGAAACATGTGGTAGCATACACAGTTGACTTTCTCCTATGAATTTCAACTGGTTTTCATCCTTCAACAACCAAACACTTGATAACTGAACGCTGTTCAATTCTAGAGCATGCTTCTTGGTCTGCGATCTTTGTGAATCGCTAAAACTCTCAATTTTTTTTTTAATCTGCAGAAGAAATTAAATCCATGTGAAAAAGAAGTAAAACAAAAAAATAAAAAATAAAAAAGAGTAAGCTTCTATCTGTATTAGAAGTCCTTATACCAAAAAATTCAACTTATTTATTGAATGACCCTCGTACTAAAATCTGAACGCAAAAGCTCAGTTGAACTCTGCCTTCTTAACCCAAGTTTTAATGATTCTGTAAATGGAGGTTATTGGATAACACTGAAATACATTATAGTATAAAAAGAAATGGTAAGTTCAATCTAAGGGAAACAATGATTGAAACAAAGCAAGTTCAGTCGGCCAATGATGACAATTCCAGAACAATGTAACTATAAACAATTTTTTTTTCTATCCTCTGCCAGCCGCTATGCTGGAGAAAGCATTACCTCGAACCGTCGCCAGTGAGACACGCTGCAAGAGCCACTCCGTTTCGCGAGGCTCGTTCCTTAATCGAGACGCAATCGCGCCAATCCTCCGAAGGAACACCATCGAACGAGGGCCAGTAACCCCTGAGGTCTCCACTGCCACCTCGCACATATTCCTTACATTTCTATTTTGCCTAAAGTCACGAGCCTACGTAAACATTCTACAGTGGTAGACACACCACATATACTGCAGCGTTAGCAACATTGTAGGATCAAGGGAGCTGATCCCACTTGATGCAGGTTTTAAAATTCAGCGTTTTCCTTCAACTAAACTGGTAGCCACTTCAAGACAAGAGGTCAGTGCTTCTAACAAAAATCAGAACTGAGAGCGGAGAAGATAGATTATGATTTCCGCAATGGTACAAACACGAAAAAAAAAAGTTAAAATTCGACCTGAATGCGAACTTCGACAGCCGACTTCTCTTTACAACCGGGGAAGTACCGGCTCCTACCTCCGAGCTACAAACATACCTAACTCTCTCTCTCTCTCTCTCTGTGTGTCTCTTTCTCTCCACGCGTTGATGAATGCAATTAGCGTGGCTTTCGCAATTAGTTATTGACTTCAATGTACGCTTTTATATTTACATACATTTTATACGTGATATTGAGGATATTAACACATAAATATAGCATACATTAAATGTATATTTTTCATATATATATATATATATATATATATATATATATATATATATATATATATATATATATATGTATATATATATATATATGTATATATTATATATATATATGATAATTGCTGTTTACGTATTTTTCTTAGGAAAGCATGCATAAAAATATATGCATGTTTATGCAAATCTAATATCTTATATAAAATAGAAACTTCTATAATATCAAAATTCAATCATGTGATTTCATGTGCGACATGCAGCTGACTAGAATGTATAACTTTCTACAAAAATGTATTTCAATAGCAGTATCTTTGCAAAGAACCTCTCTAGGCTTATATTTCTATATATGTTTATCCAACGCACATACAGCAATATGTTATATATATATATATATATATATATATATATATATATATATATATATATATATATATATATATATATATATATATATATATATACTGAGAGAGTGATGGAGAGAGAGTGAGAAATACAGATACTATATAGGCTGCCGACCAGTCGGCCTATGGCTTTCTGTTTATATTCATAGAATATTGTATAGATTTTGTCTGAATTAACTTGTTTTTCTGCCTGTATGCTTCAATATGCGTATATGCTCTCATCTAAATCTATTCACTTGTAAGTCGTATATATATATGTATATATATATATATATATATATATATATATATATATATATATATATATATATATACATACATATATATATATATATATATATATATATATATATATATATATATATATATATATATATATATATATATATGCCTGTGTGTGTATACAACCAACAGTTGTAAAACGTGTGCTTTCAACATCTCTGTCCATCAATTTGTCATCGCACAAGGGCATGTGCATTTTCAGCGAAACATGCAATCGCTAACTTTAAAATTGTGAGGCTGCGAAAACTCATTACTGACCAAGCACAAAATCCTCTGCCCGGTCCAACGCCAAGCGCAGATCTCGCCACCTTTACCACGAACTGCGGCTGCAAAACAAGTCCAACTGTCTTCTACACGGCAGAGCTCAAAATTATATTTCCTTTCCTGCCTTACCAAAATTTTCCTCTTGAATGCTCGCTTTCCAACTGGTCGTAAACTACTAAACCCTCACCCCTCATCCTGACCATCTCAAACCACCGCTTCCTGAAGTAATATCCATTTAGCGAAAGATTATCGATCGGCAGATTTTTGTCGCTTCTTTGCCCACCGGTATCCAAGCTTCTTCCTGCAGTGTTTTACTTGTTTGTGGATAAGTTACTTGCCTTGAAGGTCGACACTTGCGTTTCTCTGACCGACTGTTTTTCAAGAATTCTGTCTGCATGAACGGCTAGTCTTTGCTTGGTGAATAATATACTGGTCTGCAAGCCTGCAGCTAGTTATCGAAAACTTCTGTAGGAATAGATATGATTTCTTCCCGGATCGCTATCTTGCTCCATTTGGCACGTCCATTAGAAGCACTCCCCTAAATGGCTGCCTTACCTGAACCCGCTTCCTTACTAGGGTTTCGATATTTTGAAAATGGCAAATGAATAATCGCAGAGTATTTCCGGTTATCGTTTTTCTAGCATCCACACATGTACAGATAGAGGCATTGGCAATAGATTCTGTAAATACTTACATCGCTAAACACACTAAGTCTGTATAAATTTTATCTGCTTATTTATTCGTGTGTGTATTTATATAGAGAAAATCAGGAGAAAGTGTTTTCTTTTGGCATATAGTATTAAGGATATTAATAATAATAAAACCTAAAAGTATGCTTTAACTTTAATAAATCTATAGAAATAAATGGCGACACAAAATATTAAATTTAGTTTTACTAATACAAGTTCTAAGAGCCCCCCTAGATAGAGTGTTACTGAATGGGATTGTTTTAAGGAAGGAAAAAGGAGGAATTAAGTTGTGCATATTATGAGGATATTTATTTTGTTATTTAACCCGACTAAAAGAATACTGAGTGCGAAATGTTTTGAGAAAAATTATAATTATTAAGAAGGAAAGAATTAAGAAAACATAAGATTACTATTGACATTATATTTAAATTTTTGAATTCATGTTTGTTTGGAACGAAAAAAGCTGAAAGCAAGAAGTGCAAAAGAAAAAATCATTTTATGATTTAATCTAGCAATTTCAACTGTAAAATTTACCTAAATACGAGGTACCAATGAAGAAAGCCCATCAGAACAATTACCAGAAAAATATATTTGTAGAAAAATTACAGGGAAGCTACGTTACCGCGGTTGGAAAGGAACTGAAGCCGAGATGCCATCTCAGGACTGATAACATTGCTTATTCTTCATTCAATTTTGTAAAGAATATCTAAATACACAGCAGAACCATTAGATTAATGTATGGGTGCATTGTAGATTTATAAATGTGTAAAATGGATTCTGGTGAGAAAAGATTGTCTAGCAAGGCACAATAAAAAACTTTCCTAACAATTTAAAATTCTGCCTAACTTATGAATGTCTTGCTGTTATGTGCAGAAAAATTATAAACGCTGTTTTGAAAGGTGAATCATTTCAGACTGGCAAATTTTGTTTTTCGAAAATTTTAATTTTCTCAAACAGAGGAAATAAGATAAATCCTCATTGCATCGAAGGAAAACGACAAATCAAATTCGAAATCCCTAGAAGTAAATTAATATTGTGAGTAGAGATGCTATAAAACATTGCCTACGATAGAATAAATTACAAAATCAAAGCTGACGGCAAAAATAATTGAAATAAAAAACGTCTTTGCTGTGTTTTCAAAATTGAATATATGATCTCAGAATTTCAAGTGGTACTTTTCTCAGATGGATGTCAAATTGAATTTTAAGATATATATTAGAAAGTCCTCTACTTCACGACTTAAACTTTAAAACATATTTCTGGAAAAACTGTAAAAAACCCATAAAAAATAACAATTAATTAAATCAGTTATCTATTCAAAATGTTTTAAAATGCTACACATTTTAGAGAAGGGTAATTTAAATTGGAAAAAAAATATTAACGTATATTTTTGCAAAGTTATAAAACATGTTTATGAATATTTTTAACAGGAATGTCCGAGCAGGTCATATTTCGAAGATAGCAATAAATCATTTAACAGCAAACAGCATTTTGTATTAGTGAGCAACTGAATATCATAGCCGCCTATTGATCAAATTTATAATGTCACAAACATTGTCTGGGCAAATATTGGTCAGACTTTATTCTGAATTTATATTACGATTGAAAATAATTTTACCTGATTTAATTAATAAAGGTTTTCTTTTCTATAATTACAAAATAATTTCCTTGTGTATTTCTTGATGATCAGTTATTACTATTCACATTCAGACTAATAGGTTCATTTGTGTCGTTATGTCTTTCTGTCCTTATTCTCCCTTTGCTTTTCCCAGAAACTTGAAACTTTAGTTTTTTCGATTTACTGTACATTTCTATGAACATCACATTCACTAATACTGCACAGATAGTGCTAACCCGATCTCCGCTGAACTTCAGTCTGTACTAGTTGCTCTAGCGATTGAATTCACAAATAGAATATTACCAAAATTCCCAAGCCAACGCTTAATCCTTTGGTCTATTGTCATTTACAAAAATCGTGAACTTAAAACGTGTTTATTTCAACCGAATGTCCTTTTTCCCTGTTGTGCTGCTAAAAGTGTAAACTGCTGTTATCACACGTGATACTAATGACTGCAGCTTCTATTTAATTATTTATTCTGCTGCTGATGGAAACATGTCTATTTATTTAATAATGCCCCATATATTATTTATTTTCAAACGAAACGAGAAGTATGTACTGATGTAGACGAAATAAAATGTTCATTTTTAATACCCTGTTCTCTGAATTACAACTGAAGAAAGCCGGAGATTGTAACAGCCGAAAGATTGAAATAAGAAAACAAAGAAGACAATTAAACCGATTGTAAGTAATGTGAATAATAATTATGAGCTCTTTTATATTTTTAAAATGCTTCATTTGATATTTTTATTAAGTTTTATAAACGGCCTAACATTTTTGTTCTCAAATTTTCTCATGTCTGAATGAGAAATTATGACTGCTTATATTATCGGCAGTTAGAGTCAATCCCATTTTAGTGTAATCGTTTCCAATGTTCCAAGCATTTTGCTCTTCTTCCTTCTTCTTTGTCAATCTGTTAATGTTTCATTAAATTTCGAAATAAACACATTATTACGTCAACGGTTCCACGTGAAAAGATATATTATTTGTCCTTTTAGTATTTATCACTCATTACTTGTCCTGTTTCAACCGAAGATGGAATAAATTCATTAGTACTATGCCACTAAATTCATTAATCCTTTAAGACATTTTTCCTTGGGAGTATCCAGAAGCTAGGACTTGAATCCTTAAAATTCTTCTTTCATCGTTCTCCATTGTAGCCTTGTTGTCAAGCCTTGCTCCGCCCCAGCATTTCTCTTTGTTTGCTATTGCTTTCCTTTACCGATCCTACATTTTCGCCGTGTTCCATTTTATATATACATGCATTCTATCTGCATGGTATTTTGTATTTCTTAATGACTACCTAAATAGTATTTATATTTACTCTAATCCCACGGATCACTGACTCTCTAGTGAACTTCTCCGTCTCGTATTTTATTTTATTCCACACGGATTGAAGCGTAGACTTTCCTTCCTAACGAATATATGGTCAAGCTTGCTTCTTTTCATTCTCTCACCCCCGATTCTGATTTTTATGATTTTCATCTAGCCTTATTTTCATGAGTTCTTACGGTTCACATTGTATATTTTGTCAAAACTTCAAATACTTAAGATGTGGATATTTTTTAAATGTTTATTCATACATTGTAAGAACATTTGTCCGATATTAATTTGGAATAACAAGTCCATATATTTTTATGTATTTTTATTAATAATTATTATTTTTATGTAATTTTTTATATATTTTTTTACTAATAATATAATTAATTTCAAATATTTAATTATTCATTATATAGTGTTATCTTGTTAAATTTATTCTAAAGGCATATCTTCTTTCACTTTATTCTAAAGGCACTTTTCTAAGTTTAGTGTAGATCTTTCTTTTATTTAATTTTTCTCTTATTGGTTCATAAATATTAATTTGGTTTGGTTTCAATGTAGATGGGAATTATTTAATATAGGTTTAACACTAAATACGAGGATCATTCAATAAATAAGTTGAATTTTTCGGTATAAGGAATTCTAATACAGATAGAAGTTTACTTTTTCATTTGTTTTTTGTTTTACTTCTTTTTCACATGGATTTCTTTTGTGGATTAAAAAGACTTTGAGAGTTTTGGCGATTAACAAAGATGGCAGACCAAGAAGCATGCTCCAGGATTGAACAGCGGTCAGTTATTTTCCAGTTGAAATTCATAGGAGAATGTCAACTGTGTATGGTGCCACATGTTTCAGCCAAAGAAATGACTACAAGTGGGCTAAATTGTTTAAAAAAAGGATGGAGCAGTGTTGAGGATGAAGACAGACCTGGGAGGCCTACAGAAGTGAGGTCTCCTGAGGTGATCGAATCAGTCAATGACCTCATTCAGTCTGACACAAGGGTGGCAGTGGATGACATTGCAAGGACTTTGAGCTTATATGTTGGGACAAATGCAGGGTCATCAGTCAGAAGGAGTCATCTTGCATCATGACAACGCAAGACCTCACACAGCATCCCAAACGGTGCAGACCATCAACGAGCTGGGATGGGAACTGCTCCTTCATCCCCCTTACAAACAAAACCTTGCCCATTCAGAATTTCACCTGTTTGGTCCATTGAAAGCGTTCACGAGAGGTACGAACTTTAAAAGTGACGATGAATTCAAAAGTGTTGTGAGCGACTGGTTGAGACATCAGTCCAAAGATTTTTACGTTGAGGGAATACGGAAGCTTGTGCACAGATGGAAAAAGTGTGTGACAGTGCTGGGAGAATACGTTGAAAAATAAAAAAATGTAAGCTTCTATCTGTATTCGAAGTCCTTATACCGAAAAATTCACCTTATTTATTGAATGACCCTCGTATGTTGATTTAAATGCAGATTTCAAATTAGGTACATTAGGTAATTATAATCTTTTCAGTATTGTAATTTCAAGTTTTGTACTTATTATTATTATTTTTCTGATATATTGTTTATTACAATATACATTCATTTCTGAAATAACTCGTGTTCATATATTTATTTCATTTGTTTCTTTATTTAATATAATATTATTTTTGTTAATAGGCTTATTAAGAGCTCTGAACTGACTTCAGTCTGATAGTGTTTATAAAATAAATTGGTCATTTCATCCCACTTTTTCTCCCCCTTATTTTCCATTCCTTTCTTTTCTCCCTTAACCACCCTTCATATCCAGACTTACTCTATTTTTATTTGTACTCTTTTTCCCTTTTGCTTAAATGTTTCTTCTATTCGTACTTTATTCTGTTTGGCAAGTTTTATTTTAATAATTTATCACCCGTTGACTGGTATGAAAAATCCTTATCAATTTTATTTCAATTTAGAAGATGAAAAGGATTATTAACCTAATGTAAACTTAATTCCTATTGTCTGAAGTATGTTGCTTTGTTCAATGAAAACATTGAGCTCTACATACATACGAAGAAAAAAAGAGAAATACTGGATTTTAAAATTAAACACATATAAACTAGGGTTAAACAAAGACTTGGGTATTCTAAATCAGTATAAATATTTCAATAGTTAAAATATTTCTTAAAAAAAATTCTTTAGATATGGTAAAAAATCCTTTTTAAACAATAACCAAAACACCAGATGTCCGTTAAAGAATCAAACACAATCGCGTTCCACACCACGTGTCGTCCAAGTCTAAAAACAAACACACAAACACACAAACACAGTAATTTAAGTACAACACACATACGAAGAAGAAAAAAAGAAAAATACTAAATTCTAAAATTAGACACATAAACTAGGGGTAAACAAACACATGAATATTTCAAATCTACATAAATATTTTAACAGTTAAAAATATTTTAAGAAATATTTCTTGAGTTATGGTCAAAAAACCTTTTAAACAACATTTAAGACACTATCATCAGTCTTCCGCCAAAAATTCAAACAAAGTTGCATTGCACATCACGTGACATGCGCACGCTTCACGACAAACGCTGTAAACAAACGCTGTAAACAAACACACAAACACAGTTTCTAATTTGATTTCTGAGGAAAGACCTAGGTGGTCTGAAATATTAAATAAATAAATATATACAAAAACACAGAAATAAATACTTTCATAAAAAAAACACCCAATTTTGTTTCATTCATTTTATCCAGATATTATATACATATCAAGAAAGTATACGTGGCCTCTCATTATGCTATATATATATATATATATATATATATATATATATATATATATATATATATATATATATATATATGGAAATGTTTAGATTAATATGTTCTTGCGCTATCATAGGTAGATTAAGAGAATTAACTATATCTTAACAATTTGATCTTATATAATTTCTAATGCACTGGACGCTACTCGTCTATGAAAATGATAATTCTTCTTCTTTTATCTTCTACTTCTTTTCAATGTACCCTTTCCCTTCAGGAGGTTGCCGAGCATAACTGTCTAGAACGTCCTCTCTTTTGTAACTCCCAAAATATTCTGTCTTTTTGCTGTCTCTCCCAAAACTTGCTCCACCATCCATTCACCCAAACTCGTCAGGAAGGTTATGCGTCATTTTCCAATTTCTATCTTCTCTCCGATTCCAATTGATACCTTGTGAAATATATTTTCTTTATTAGAAACAAAACACGGAAAGGGACAGTTCACCAAGTCGTGAGCTTTTTTTCTATATGTTAACTAATGTTAAATTTTAATTTAATTGAATAATGGGAGTAACAATAAAGGGACGTTATCATATTTCAAAACAATCCTTCTATCTATCTATCTATCTATCTATCTATCTATCTATCTATCTCAATATTTGATATCTGCCTATCACAGTCTTTTCGCATCTGAATCTGGTCCTATCTATCTATCTATCTATCTATCTTTGTCTGTGTATTTCTATCTTGGCTTGCTTCCTTTTATTTGCCATTCAGTTCATTTCTCTGTCAGTTTATATATATATATATATATATATATATATATATATATATATATATATATATATATATATATACTTCATCTTATTGCATTCTGTAATTTCATTTATTTCCTTCTTTCTTACTTCATTTTATCTATCTATCTATCTATCTATCTATCTATCTATCTATCTATCTATCTATTTTTGTTCTTTCTCACATGTAGTATTTTATAGAAATAACGAGACCTATTTTATGTCGGATTCTGGTTAATATTGTTCGTTCACTGGAAAAAACGAGGCTTTTGGTTCGGAGTAGCAGCCAACATTTATGAGTTTTAGATTTATGGCGGACACAAAGAAATCAGATCGAAGTTCAGAAACATTTTCAGCTTTCATTGAGCATAAAGCGTTAGCCTCAAAAGATACTGAAGAAAAATGAGATCGTTACAGAAAAGTCGAAAAAATGTGAATAGCGAATTCCTTTCTTAACTTTTTATTTAAAAAGGCCTATCCATTCATATCAGAGATGGTTTTTTAATATCTCTAAGTTCGATATTGTCATTCCTGTTCCAGGGAAATATACTGCTGTGGTTTTTCTGCTACTATTAATAATTTCCCTAAAGTATTTACCAAGTATATCTAAAGGTAATTTCTGTTCTTTGGAAAGATAATATCTGCAGCTAAAGAATTCATTTCACTCTGTCGAACTAGACAATTCTTTTCACCTGTATCTGTCTTGTATCTATAAAAATTTACGAATTGCCCGTGTTATACATGTTCACCTTAGTCTGAATGTAGAAATCCAACGTAAGTAATTTGTTCACTGAAACAACACCAATATCAAGTAACAGCTGTTCAGTAATTCTTAAGGTCTTCCATATCAGAGGTTGGCAGTGAATATTCGGAGAGAGTAGGAAAGCGTAGTTCTTCAGGTCTTTCATCTGACAGGTTAGTAGTGGATATTCCGACAAGAAAAAACAAAAAAACAAAAACAAAATGGCCACCTTTATACACATGGGATAGAATATTTTAAGTCTTCTGATTGGTTAACCTTCTCTTGGTAAACTATAAAATAAGTCAGCTCATTTTGGTTGGATCACTAGTAAATAGCGGTATCCAGAAAACTGTAAGAGTCCGGGCATTGAATATTGTTGCTACATCTAGTTTGGTGCTTCTGCTATGCATTCTGGACTAAATCAATATAATCACCTGCAATATATTCGATCCTGTCCTGGAATCTCGATTTCCCATTTTCTCCCACATATATTTTCATGGAAACTAATATAATTCGCTTTTGGAATCTCGACTTAAAGCGTTGAAAAAGAAGAGAAAAGCCACTTACCTGCGGTGGCAGTGTGAAAGAATCCCACTTCAAGTTGGGACTGATAACGTTCTAGATTATTCTTTGGATTTAATCTAGAATATCTAGATACAGAGCAGAAGCACTATATTAGATGTGGCAACAATATTTAATACACAAACGATACATAGAGCTGTAAAGGTGCAAGATTGATTTTACGAGAACAATTGTGTAGATTGACACAGTGGACAAACGTTCCTAGTACCAGACGTAGCAACTGATTCAATATAATCGTTCCAATTCTTGTCATCTGCAAACTTTAGACAGAGAAGGTTCAATTATTTAATCTCTTGAAACAATATTTACTAAGATTATAGCAAAAGTCTTTTAAGGGAAAATGGATGAAGAGCGGTTGCCTTTAGCCAATCATCATCTGTTGGACAGGTCCTGCCTATATAGTATGTAACGGTCGACAACTTTAGAAAATGCATACCTATTTCAATCAGAAATCAGATCATGTCTGCCATATCAGGAAAATTAATTGTTTATCTATAAATAATTTTAAATGATGAAACTAATAATTACCATGAAACGCTTTTTAGCTCAAGACACATTTACGTATCGGTGTAAACCTAATAAAGTGCAGAAGGGACAAAGGTCAAACCATTAATGAGGATAATAGTCCGAATGTACATAAGGGAATGATAACTCCGCATCTCAAACATTCAGAGAGAAATAAACCGATCCTAATTAGAAATTCTACTTTGATCACAGACCGAGTTCACAATTAGTAAAATTATCCTATGCAGAAAGGCATATTAATCCGATCGTATGTACAAGAACCAATTCTTATAATGTCGATATTTTTTATGGGTACTATGCTTGATAAGAAATAAAGTACGTTGCTCTGTTAGACTGACTGGTCCTTCTTTTCATCATTTTATCCGGAGAAAGCCGATAAGGCTACTAAGATGCGGGGGGTGTACTGAGTGTGAAACATATAAGTACAAGGAAAACATTATTAAGAAACGAGAATGATAAAAAGACACACATGAAGAAGACAGTAGATAACTATTGACACTGCATTTAAATTGTTAAGATTACACTTGTCTTTAAAAGTGAACGTTAGGTTAGTATATTTAACCACATTTCAGTTCTTGCTGTATTAGACAATATCGAAATCAGTACCACTTACCAATTCTCAAAGCGATAACTCTTTGCTTTGCTCAAAACAATTTTCAGAACCATATAAAATCAATTTGGCCTGAAGCTAAATTAATGTACAGTCGGTTGATATCTATACACGCAGATATAAATATAATTTCTAACTAAAGCGAGGTTCGTAAAAAAAAACCTTTGTAAGTAATTATTTTCCAAACTAGAAATAAAACTGTGTTTCAAAAAGATAATGAAAATGTTTGTGTTTTTTTTCTCTCCAGACTGTGAGTGCATTTGCATTACGAATATAGATTCAACTCCTTAAAATTAATGTAGTCAAAGAAATGTAGTGGCTGTTCGAAGAACCAATTCGACACACTAATGTAGTTTAATGTAGATTGAGACAGTATCGAAATCCATTATCGACAAAAGGACAAGTACTTTGAAGAAGAAAAAAATCATTATTTCTCTTCGAAGTGAAGCATATGCGTTAAGGATGGAAATTGAGAAACAATGACAACTAAGTAGGCTATCAACGCATTTATTTGAAAGCAATCTAAAGAAACCGTAGGAATGAAAAAGCTGGTAGGGAGACATGAAAAATTGCATACTGATGCATGGAGTCAAAATCTCATCAAAGATATTATTCAAATAAAGCTAGTGCCGTTAATCTGTGTCAGCCGTCAACATATTTCCATATTTATTATATCGTTAAGTATTTAATGTGATCATTTTTAAGTCATAGCCCTTTTTTAATATGGAAATGATAATTTAAGAAGACGCAAAAAATTATGTCCCCTTCTCTCGACTCTCTCGACTCTCTCGACCGTAAAAAAATCCCGAAGTGACGTGGCTGGAATGTAAAGCATACCAGTGACTATATACAGGGGAGCATGTCCATGTCGAGTGTAGTGAGACCGCTCATACGGGAAAATGAATTCATAGTGCGAGAAATATGAGTATCTTGTCCCAAACATCCAAAGTAGATGATCTGTAATCCGTCATAAAGGTAGATGATCTACGTAACAAAATAATTTTGCTTGTTTTCATTTAATTTTTATTTTATTTTTTTATTTCTTATCTTATATATATTTTTTTTTTCACTGAACCCAAATAAATAAAGTAAATAATAAACAAATTAGCAAACCATCATGACCAAAATATTAGTTAGACTATAAAAATCAAACCAAAAATCGGACGAAAAGATAGCTATAACTGTTATATAACGATAACAGAAAAAATACTACGCTAATTAAAAATCGAAAAGAGAAAATATACAGTATAACAAACAAATAATAACAAGTAAAATAAATTGATCTTCATCCAAATAAATAAATAAACTAACAAACAGATCCTGATAAACTAACTGTTAGAAAAAACAAATAAAGATAATTAATCGAAATAAATACATGAAGTAATAAACAAATTAAACTACAACAATCAACACCAAAATTGAATAAATAGCTGTAATTGTCTTCCCAAACTAAAACAAAATATTAAATAAGCGATATAAACAAATGTTACTACGTTAATAAAAACACCGATTAAAATAAAAATAAAATAAATAAACATATATATATATATATAAGATAAGGAACAAAAATACAAATAAAAAATTAAAAAAAATAAAAACACGCAAAATAATTTAACCCAAATAAATA
Organism: Acanthosepion esculentum; assembly: GCA_964036315.1. Lineage (NCBI taxonomy): Eukaryota > Metazoa > Mollusca > Cephalopoda > Sepiida > Sepiidae > Acanthosepion > Acanthosepion esculentum. Next base: position 7,193,597 of record OZ038495.1, read on the forward strand.
AATAAACAAATAAATGGCTTCCGGAATAATAACCGCTAAAATAAACTACCCAGAATGCACCACTGTTCCGTATATATAAATAGCCGAGAAAAATAACAGCACTCGTGGCCTGACGATTGCATCTAGCAGGAAACTACTGTCAACTCGAAGTTTTGACTTCTATTTTCGCTTTTATATTTACTCACGCTACATCTCTGATATTGAGCACTTTATCCCATAAATAGAGGATATCTTAAGAGTATATTTCTTCATATATATATATATATATATATATATATATATATATGAAGAAATATACTCTTATTTATGGGATAAAGTGCTCAATAAAATATATATATATATATATATATATATATATATATATATATATATATATATATATATATATATATATAGGGAAGAGTTTATAGTAGTTCAAACGAGAGAAACGTGCTTATATTAAAAAGAAGAGAGAAACCGCAAAAGTTTTGGGTTGGTATGTGAAATTTAAAATAAATACATTATGCTTTATTTTGCTACACGTGTTTCTGGTTTCGCGACATTCATCAGGCAAAGAGTGGATGTTCCCACATATTAATAAAAAGGAGTTAATTTTTCTTATGATTTTCGATTTTAAACTTTCTCGATATTACACATTCTCTTTTTTGTGTTAGTGACCCAAGTGTCTTCCTTGAAGTGGCAGTGAAAAGGTGACAAAGATATATATATTTTTTATCTTTTAATGACCCCAGTGAGTCCGTAATTCTATTCGCAATTTTTGTGTTTTTGTCGGTATGCGTACGCATACGTATATTGCCTCTCTTTACATTCATACTTATACATTATATATGCATTATAAGTAATTATTATACACATATGTACACATATACATAAATATACACACACAAACATATACATACATACACATAAACACACAGTGTAGTGTTCGGGTGTATGCCTGTGAGCAATTTTTTTGTCAATATGTGCATATATATAACAGTACGCACATGTACAAGCGCACTCCCTCTCTATACATACATACTGTCTTATTATAAGGAATTAGTATACACGCACATACATACATACATACATACATACATACACACACACACACACACACACACACACACAATTCCTATGTTGTGTAGAGATTGCGCACGTGCCTGTGAGCAATGTGTGTATGTGTGTTAGGGTTGCACGTGTGTGTGTAGAAGATTCATCTTCAATATGTTATTGTATTTATGACTTACTCTTGATCTCCAGGGGCAACTTGAAACACAATAAACTTTGAAAACATGAGTCCTTTTCATCTGATTTTTTTAAAATGAGGTGCAAGTGAAGTGTGCTAAACACTTATCTATGTGAGGTAAGTCATATCTATTTATATATTTTGATAATATAACAATTCCTAGTATAAATGAAATAACATCACGTATCTTTGATTCGTGTCAAGTATGACATTTGGGCAGAAGATTTTTTAGTTTCGATTGCTTGGGCAACTAAATAATAAATGGACAATGGTTTACTCAAATGTACATATCTCAATCAAGTGTCTCAATCAAGTGTTTTGGTATGTGAGTCATAAGATATTGATCAAAACTCATTACAATAAACTAACACATTCTAACCGATATATACCGTATATACTCATGTATAAGACGACGTAATGTATGGTTCGATCCCCGGATAATTTTTTATTAATTTTAACCCCCCGCCCAGTAAATATACCTGTGCATATTGCAACCAGTCACCGAAAATGCAATTCCACTTATTTAGTTGTTTGTTTTTCTTCAGCTATATATCGAGCTCTAATACCGAAATCGAAATATTTTGGGCCTAATTTTATTTTATTTTACTTTTGAAGATAATAATGGTTTTAGTGTTACAAGTTTTACTAATTAACCCATAGATGGGAGAATGTTTGGATACACACGTATATGCGTGTAAATGAATATAATGAATTCAAATGGAATTCGATCTCGGCTCTCAGTGTAGCATTTAGCTCCTTATCCATTACACATCTCACTCTCCAAGCTTGCCTTACTTATCTGGTAGTCGGAAGCGAACACCCATCTAGGTACTGACCAACTTCGACGTTGTTTATCTTCGGTTTACCTGAACCGGTGTTTTAACGTGACGTTACCTGTAGGCGCATATGATTTTGCGTAATAACTGAACATATTATCTCGCATTATACACGATTACATACGGTACATGGTCTCAGAATTAATGGCATCGAGAATGGAATCGACATGTCAAATTTAAATTCTCAACTAGTCATTTGCGTTCGATTTCACATTAATGTCCTTGGCAAAAGGCAGGAATCATGCTCTTTGCAGCAGATAGGGATTAAAAAGCAATGTAGACTAGACTCCCTTTCTTGGACGGAATAGTTTTGGGGAGAAGGACTAAGTTGAATTCAAAGCCGTGGAGAAGCCAGAGGAAACTTCTCTATCTTTCCTAAGCATTCATGGCAATTCAGAAATAATGGATAAAAAAAATCTGTGGAGTGCCATGATTGTTCAAAAATATAGATTACTTTATACGCATCACATTTGTGTACCGTTTTTATTTTATTATCTCGTAATTAAGGCTTAAAGGAGATTCGGATTTCAAGTCAGAAAAATAATTAATGAACTCGATTAGGTTCACAGATTTCAAGATTCATTCCCAATTTTCTAAACGTCTTTTCATTCGGAGAAAAATGAAGAAAGAGTACTTATAACCTCTTCATTTATTTTAAGAACTCGTCCATCAAGTCGGGTTTTATAAATTCTGGAAATGCTGATAATCAGATGCACCATGATACGGACAGTAAACGTACAATCTTTTCCAGAAGATATCAGTAAACTTTTTCAGATGTATTCTTTGCTGCACAGAATTAATAAAACGCCACATCCTTGCCTCTATTCCATTTTGGAGAGGGTTTAATTAAAGCGGTGTTTGAATGTTGGAATCCCCACAAAAAGTCGTCTATTCTACTCAGAATGAAGATGGCGAGCAATTGATCTACATCAACGCAGTCTGACAAAACCTTCCAAATATTTCCTTGGATGCAAATGCAATAAAAACATCAAATGGAGTCGAAATACTTTCTACTCTGAGACGAAGAGTAACAGATGTTTCATTGAATGAAAATAGTGATCATAATAATACAAGTATATATAAACATTACAAAATATTACGGCGTACAAGGCATACTGGTAAAATAAAAATATGGAAGGTAACTGAAAAATTTTAAGCGCAAAAGAGAACAAATATATATATATAAAAAACAAAAAAAAAAACAGACGACCTAGCGTATGTGAGACTTTGTTGAAAGATACATCCCTACCCATCCATAAACATAACCCCGCTTTCGAATGTAACTGATACAACGAAAATTAAAATTTGAAGCCCCTACCACCCCTAGTCTAGATGAATGGATTTATCGGTATCCTTGGAAACCCTCAATTATGAATCTTTACCGTGCCTTTAACAACCGTAAATTTAAAAAAATAAGTTACTCCAAAATTCGCTTGACGAGGAAATGGAACTAATGTCTTTGGTTTAATAACAAAATTAAATTCAGGGGCTTTAGCTTCCATTTCTGAACATGGTTATCACTGTGTAGCGAAAAAATCATATTTTAAATTAATTAATTTATAATACATATATATATATATATATATATATATATATATATATATATATATATATATATATATATATATTTCCCTCCTCCTCCACATTTCCTTTTATTGTACATTTTCTGTGTTTTTAATTTAAATTAAATCTCCCGTTGTAAGCCTGATGAGCGGGAGCGAAACCGGTTGCTTCGCCCGTTTTTAATATGTCTAGTAATATCAAGCTTCATACGTTTATTGCTGTGATATATATATATATATATATATATATATATATATATATATATATATATATATATATATATATATATATATATATATATATATATATGAGTTTGATCAAAACTCAGTTTTACCTTGAAATCTGTCGCGCATAGTCACTAAGTGATAAGCTCGGAATCACATTTGTTGTTTAAAAAGTGGCTTGAAGAAATCCACCACATCAAAGACGTTCTAACAGGGACCACAACTTTTGCATAAGTTTCAGTATAAGGAGAACATAATCCTTATCCAGGATTGACATTCACCAGATCACGCTCCTTGCGATAGTTCCCGCTATCCCAAAATCAAATCTCACTAAAGGAACAAGACTTTGAGAAAATGCAAGTGTATGCGACGAGTCAGCTTCTCACTATCCCAAAACGCTTTCCAGTAATACTTCCATCGAGAGAGAAAGCGCTGGTTAAAAAGCGCTGCTATTTTAAGGAGATTAAATGCCGGATTGGTATGTGTTGTAGATTTTTTCTGTGTTTTCTTATAGTAGCAGTACCGATATTTTTTCACGAGACATCTATCTATCTATCTATCTATCTAACTTTATTCATATATATATATGTGTGTGAGTGTTTGTCTGTATATATATATATATATATATATATATATATATATATATATATATATATATATATATATATATAGGCAAAAAGGCGGAGTTTCTACAGGCCTTATCTTTTTTCTTTGATTTTTTGCATTACAAGGTACACAATTCCTTCATCGATTTGAAATTCTTTCAAACTTCTCTCGCTTCATGATGAAGCTATTTTCGTAAGTGGTATTTCTCAAAGTAATTGCTGGTTCTCGATAACACACAGTATTTAAGGAAACATCTTCACCGAAAAAAGATGAGCAAAAGACACCACTGTCAGATAAGATTTTCGTTGTTAATAACCAATATCAGAACCTATCAGACAGTCAAAGGCGCCCTATGGAAATTACTCCTTACTAAGAATTATGTAGATTACGAGGAATAGTGATTATTGGACCAGATTGCCTGAGAGTAAAACTGGGTTTTCTTGTAATGTCACTATACCATTTTTTTCTTTTTTTAGAGAATATGTTGAAGAAGGCGATTATGGTAATGTCACCGGTCGGTTTGTTTATCACGGTCTCTCTAGTAAAGACATCCAAAATAAGAATGGATGTGTTTTAAAGGATTTATTTTGAGATGCAAATGTTTCAGTTCGATTTTCTTTTTTTATACTCGTTGCAATATTCTGGAGAAAATAACTTTTTTTTTTTTACTTTTAAATAGTTTTCCCGGCTCAAGAAAATAATTCACCATTTCGTTGTCTGTTTTTCTAACTAGATAACAAAAATTGAGCCAACATTGTGGCTTTAACAGTTGAATATTTTTCACCGAGTTTGCCGCTTGTGTTTAAGTAAAATAAAAAAGAAAAAAACTTCGAATATTTTTTCTCAAGACAGGCCGGTGAGACTTCTTAAAATATTTTCTTAACAAAATATCCCTATATTATTTATCTCAATATATATTTATACAACTCTAAAAAACCCATAATGCCCCGTACTTATCTATCTATCTATCTATATTTTTGTCACCATCTTTCTTTCTTTTTAAAGATTATCACCCCAAGCAAGGCTGGAGGCCACTAGCACGCAAGGGGTTACAGAAGGGTTGGAGGAAGAGCAGATAGGAGTGGTAAAGGAGAGGATGTGGAGAAAGATAGTGGATCGATCAAGGCAAGGGGGTTACAGAGGATTTGGAGCGAGAGCAGATAGGAATGAAAGGTGAAAGGATGTGGAGAAGGGAAGTGGATAGATCAAGGCAACTGGAGATGTCGATTGACGTTACACTTAAATAGTTGGAGATTGTATTTGTCAGGGAAACAGGAATAAGGAAGGGAGTTCCACAGGCGTGATGTGCGAGACATGAAGCTATTGGAGTAGAAGAGACGTCCACATCTAACAGTTTCAACGGTGAAGGGGTGGGAACGGGATGCCAGCCTCGTAGGACGTTTAAATTCATGAAACCTGGGAACCAGCGAAAGCAGCTCCTCGGAGCAATTACCGTGAAAATATTTGTAAAAAAGACAGAGCGAGGCAACGTCGCGTCTGTGAGAGAGCGACTGCAGACGAGATGACATATCAGGGCCAATTACATTGCATATCCGTCTCTGGATCTTATCAAGAATCCTCAGGCAAACAGCAGGGGCTCCAGAACATATATGGCAGCAATACTCCATGCAAGGGCGAATGGTGTCTATCTATCTATCTATCTATCTATCTATCTATCTATCTATCTATCTATCTATCTATCTATCTATCTATATATCTATCTATCTATATTTTTGTCACCATCTTTCTTTCTTTTTTAAGATTATCACCCCAAGCAAGGCTGGAGACCACTAGCACGCAAGAGGTTACAGAAGGGTTGGAGGAAGAGCAGATAGGAGTGGTAAAGGAGGGGATGTAGAGAAAGATAGTGGATCGATCAAGGTAAGGGGGTTACAGAGGATTTGGAGCGAGAGCAGATAGGAATGAAAGGTGAAAGTATGTGGAGAAGGGAAGTGGATAGATCAAGGTAACTGGAGATGTCGTTTGACGTTACACTTAAATAGTTAGAGATTGTATTTGTCAGGGAAACAGGAATAAGGAAGGGAGTTCCACAGGCGAGATGTGCGAGACATGAAGCTATTGGAGTAGAAGAGACGTCCACATCTAACAGTTTCAACGGTGAAGGGTTGGGAACGGGATGCCAGTCTTGCAGGACGTTTAAATTCATGAAGCCTGGGAACCAGCGAAAGCAGCTCCTCGGAGCAATTACCGTGAAAATATTTGTAAAAAAGACAGAGCGAGGCAACGTCGCGTCTGTGAGCGAGCGACTGCAGACGAGATGACAGATCAGGGCCAATTACATTGCATATCCGTCTCTGGATTTTATCAAGAAGCCTGAGGCAAACAGCAGGGGCTCCAGACCATATATGGCAGCAATACTCCATGCAAGGGCGAATGGTATCTATCTATCTATCTATCTATCTATCTATCTATCTATCTATCTATATTTTTGTCACCATCTGCCCTGTTTCTGCAGGAAGTGGCCGATCATGTTTCTTTGCAGATCCCTGTCTTTGCTTGCTCTCATCATTCACTTCTCTATTATTTGCCGTGACCCAAAATGTTCTCCTTTTTTTCTTTTAACAGTATTTTGTACTTTCCTTTCCACACCCTGTTCGGTCATCCCTTTAATAAAGCGCATTATGTCGGTTACTCGTTTTTTGCTTCTGTACTTTTTCGCTATGTCATATGAGTGTTAAATTCTCCAAGCCGTATTTACTCCGAGAAATATCGACGGTATGTTTCTGATACTATATGTAAGGATGTCTCCTTTCTATTTTCTTTTAAAATTTCACAAAAATGTTTTATAATCCCACTTAGTTTGTGTAGGCATTCATCCGATATGCATTTAGTCAATATTGTTAAGTAAATTGTTTACAACCTTCCACTTCTCCTAGCCTACTCTCCTCATTATTTTTCATGAAGATTCCGATGGTTTCCTTCTTATATATATCTGTGTAGTCAGTATTATCCTTAAATATACTTCATTGTACAAATGCTCCATCTTTTGTTTTCAAAACTTTCGCCATTAAAACCACATCTGAAAAGTTTGAAGTTTCTTCTTCATTTGCCAAAAAATATCGGTGATTTCCTCTCTGATTTTTAATTAACAGTCCGGCATTCCTAGTTTCTAATGTTATTCAAGTGTTAAAAATAATATTTTACTTTGCACATGCGCATTTCAATTTCCGCGTAACACATTATGTCGAAATTCGAACGTGTATTACCTGAAGAACGCCGGAGCGTACAGCCGTAGAAACGTCCGGAATAAAGCAGTAAATATGAGGATAACATTGCGAACTAGAAAAATAGTGTAAATGGTTATAATACCTCATTTAAGGATTATAGAAAAATATAGACAGGATGTTGTTCTAATCATGCTGTATAAGAAGCAAGATAATTTAACCATTACTGAGAAGATGCATCCTTTCTGGATTAGTAAATTCATGGAAAAGGTTATTATTTAAAAATAAATTATGCGTGTACTGAAATATGGGAATTCACAAAATATAACACCTAACTCTCTAATCCCTAGTCTCTCTCTCTCTTTATACATACATATATATATATATATATATATATATATATATATATATATATATATATGTGTGTGTGTGTGTGTGTATGTGTGTGTGTGTGTGTGAAAATATTGAAATCAACACTCATAGGCGACAGACTGTTTCATGCTAAACGCAATCATCAGACTACATGCGCTGTGTTTTTTCTCGACTATTTGTATATACTTGTTAGTATTGCATTGTGGGTAGTCTATTCTAACGGTTATTTTGGCGTGTGCAATTTGTTAATTATTTACTTTATTTATTTGGATTAATTTATTTTACTTGTTTTTGCTTATTTATTTTTATTTATGCTTTTCAGGTTTCGTTTTTTTAAATAAGGTAGTAGAAAATAGTTTTCGTGTCTGCATTTTGAGATGAATTAGAAACGTTTATCTAGTTTGTGTATTTAGCATTTTATATTATTATATTTTATATATTACATTTACATAAACTCTATCTTTGTTATTGAGAACATTATCCCATAAACATAGCATACCTTAAATCTATATTTCTTCATATATACATATATATATATATATATATATATATATATATATATATATATATATATATATATATATATATATTGAAGAATAAAAATTATTAAAAAATTAAAATCTTCCAACACACTGGGATGTAGATTAATATTCTTTCGTTTTTATTATTATTATTTCATTTAGATTCCTAGACTAGTTTCGGCCAACATGGCCATCATCAGGAGAAAAAATATTTCTGCTTGCTGGTAGCAGTGAACTACAGAAATTAATGTCTTGATAAAGAAACTGATATTTGTCTGTAGTTTCCATTTATTTTTCTTATATTTTATCGTTTTAACATGATTTTTTAACATTCCTTGTGTTGGTCAAACAGTATCTTTTAAGTTGTTATTTCAGATAAGAGCTGGATGGATCCATGCTGCTCTGAATTCCCTTGGTTAGTCTGACAATTTTATTGGTTCCTGGAGAAAGGGATGTGTCTCTGTTAAGTGTGTGCATGTTATTTGGTTCTTAAGGAGTGAGTGAGTATGATATGTGTAAGCGTGTATATTGCTGTGGGTGTGTGTTATCATTTGGCTCATTAGGGAGTCAGTGAGCATGATGTGTGTAAGTGTGTCTATTCATTCATATATATATATATATATATATATATATATATATATATATATATATATATATATATATATATATATATACATATATATATATATATATATAATATAAACAGAGAGATTTGTGAAATTCTTTGTTTATTTACCCCGAAAAGAATGTATAAATACACAGTTCGATGAATAAATCGTCTTCTAAATTGCACAAAGATGAAATTAACACGGACATCTCAAATATTTACCAACGTTGTACAAAAGTATTTTGATATACTAAAGAGTAAATTTAATCAATAAAATCACCATTGTATTCCACTTCGACCTCCAGACGACTTCGGAATCTCTTGCAACTCTTCTGCACGGTCTTTTCGTTTAATTTGTGAATAATGTTTGCCTTCAGTTCATTTTTAGTGTTACAAGGTGTTTTTTGGGTCTCTCGCATAACTGAGCCCCACATAATAATCAATAGGATTGCAGTCTGGTGACCTCGGTTGCCAGATGCAAGAGGTGAAGTGGGCGCAGAAATTGTTTGAGAGCCATGTTTGGGTTTTCCTGCTTGTGTGGCATGGTACAGAGCCCTGTTTCCAGGCATAAAAAAACTTTCGACATCCGTCCTCTTGATCCAGTGAACAATACTTCCTCAAGGCAATGGATGTAGGCCGCCGTGTTGCGTTTGTAGCTCTCACCAACAAATTCGGGAGTTCTTTTCTCATCAGAATACTCAGAGAGAGTTTTTCGAACTGCCGCATTATTATACTCATCCAAACTTTTCCTAATCCTCTGCATCTTCTTCAGATTGACACCCAAACACACTGAAATACGCGTATTGGAGCTTCTGGTGCGAATGCCACGCAATACGGCATAACGTTTCAAAATTTCTGGTGCAGTGTATTGTGTCGTTGTGATCTTTTTCTCACAGATGGTACCCAACTGACCTTAGTATACTGTGCAATCAAATCAAAAACAAACAACGCCCATGCGTAAAATTAAAAAATGTATAATTTACCCATCGCACCTCTATATCTTTTTTAAGAGGAGATTATTATGTGTATTCTCACCTGGCTTTTTCAACTTTCACTCTAGGACAATCTTGATAGAATTAAACGTCCTAGAAGGATTCATTAATGGCGGCCACAGGACGGATGTCAGTTATCAGTTATCTGCCGCTAATTCTCCTGTGCAAGTTCCCCACTGCCTTAACTGGGTATTGAACTTAACCATAATTAAGTTATGCAGATGACAGAATGTTGATAGTAGATACAGAAAGTAAACTTTATGAACCCTTACAGAAGGTAATAAAGGGAAGCGGGGAAAAGGACTAAACACTTTAAAAATTCAGATTGTATTGTTGTCAGCAAATGGAACATCCAATTATATGGAATAGGAATTGGAGAACCCAAAATCAAGCAAGTACAAAAAAATTAAATACCAAGAAATTTTTCAGCAAAAGACAGAATATGCAAAAACTTAACTTAATGGAATAGAAAAAGATGCCTCCCAAAAGCGTAGCAAAGTATTAATAAACAGGAAAACCATATTGGAAATAAACAAAATTGCATGTAACTATTATGTAATAAGTCCTCCTCTATAGAAGTGAATGCTGGAATGAGTTACAGATGAAGACTTGAAGCAAAAGATATGTGATTTCATTATTCGGACTATTGTCCTCATCTTTGTCGCCATATTTATTAGAACGTTTCGGCTGTTATACGTACCGGCCTTCTTCAAGTGGTTGGAATGTCGAACTGAACCCTTTATTTCGCTCACTGGAATAGACAGTTCAGGTTCCATGTGCCATATTTTTAATGGATGTCAGTTATCTCCTGTTAATTTCGCTCTGCAAGTTCTCCACTGCCTTAACTGGGTATTGAACTCACACACTTTGGGTCCTGTCAGTGGATCTAAACAACACCTTTATTCATTGTGCCATGTGTCCTTGAGGACATCTGTGTATGAAGAAGGCCGAAGCGTACAACGGCCGAAAAGTTGTAATAAATATGGCGACAAAGATGAAGGCAATAGTCCGAATAATGTAAATAGTGTACATAATACCTCGTCTCAGAAATATAGAGAGTATGTGGCTGTACAGGAGGATGGACGGAGTAACGACGAAATTTAAGGGAAAATGGAACGGCAACTGAGAATAAAAATTAAGATGAAATTTCTTAGGTACATAATGAAGAAAGATGGCTTAGAGAATTTGAAAAGCACAAGACATATTGTAAGCAAGTGGGACAGAGTTAATCTGCGAGTAAACTAGCGAACGTATTTGTAGAAACGGATAGCAGAACATGAATTAGAATCGATTGCGAAAAGACAACTATTACTTAGAATTACAAAGGATAGGAATCTGTGGAAAGCCATATTCTCCTACGTTCTGAAAGGGCACGCCACATAGAAAAAATTCAATCTGTTTAGCCCAGCCTAATTTATTCAGTCTAAAGAGAAGATTTTTTTCTTTATGTCACGTCAACTGATCAGTTAGTAAATTCTATCAAATGGGGACTTAACCATAATTCCCTTGTCTTGATTTTAGCTTTCTTTACTTAGCTTCATGTTCAAAGCTAGATACATGTAGTTAAATCATGTGAGCAGTTTACGCATAGCGCTCCCTATCAATTATCTAACTCAATGTCATGTCCTTTGAAAGGATAATTTATTTTACTTAAACCGGATATATTACATAGAGATGGAGAGATTAATCTCGACATGGCAGCATTCAAATTATCTATAAAGGTTATTTTCCGAGTTAATTTCTATAGATGATCGGCTTCCACACGAGACTGGCGCTTCTCATTCCTTCCAATATGGCTTTAGTCCAAACATTTACTGAATAAAGTATGTGCGATTACTTACAGCGTTGGCTCTGTGTTAGAATAATCTAAACTTAGTAAATGTGGAGAGTATGTGCCAGTGTTGTGTCATACTTGTAAATTCTATTTCTGCCGGATGATATGAACGTCAACTATAATTGAAAAGGCAAGTTAGCAAAATTTAAAATCAAATTGGAGACATGCCATGACGTGGTGATAATGCAGAGTAGGTTGCATGGGGTTAAGAAGCGTTGCCAAATTGATTGCCCTGAATAGAATGTAGTGCAGTCTTTTACCAGCGGGAGTTCGCTTATCGGGCCTTTTAAAAATGAGGACTGCCATTAACTGTAGATAAGATTAATGGGGAACTTCAGATTAGATTTAGATACTAGCAACGGGTATACATTGATGTAGAAAGTTCGTTTTTATTTTATTTTATTCTGAAATCCATTCTGGTGAGATTCTAATGACATTTTCTAGTATTCTCTGTATTGGAAGACAATCAATAAAGCGACAGTCCGCATATTAGTATCAGAGAATATACACTAGATGCTGGAATAATGGTCGGCTCATTCTATCGCTCCAGAAAATCCCTGACTATTTCACGGTTCCCTTATCTTTTAAGAGTCATCTTAGACTAAATATATAATAGTACTGATATAAATAGTCTGTTCAGGCATAAAATCGTTTACGCGGATTTGTGAGTGACGACCCATTCTCCACGCTGTATCCTCTTTCTAAGAAGCGAAATATTACAAGCTTATCATTACTCCATCACAATCTCCACAGAAAATGTTCACGTGAACTTTATACTTCATTTTCAGTAGTTCAGACGTTTTCAGCAAGGACACATCCATACTGCTTCCACAAAGCCGAATCACCCACATTTAATTCGTATTCCGACTGTCAGAACAGATACATTTTGAAAAACAGACTCCCGCCTGGATGTCTACCAGAAGACTACTATTTTAAACTCTTTAGGTCATGATTCAATCATTATCTATCCGTCTTATTTTCATAATCTTCGCTTCCTATCAACTCAGTTTACATTCACAGCTGTTAATAAACTTTTAAGTTCACTTACCTGCAACAATATTATTTTCGTTTTTGCATTAACTTGTATTATATTTCTTGGTGCAATACATTTTTATTATTGCATCAAGCATTATTAACACATGATGTATGCTGAGAGATTTGTCATTGCCAACATAGCAGAGTTACAATAATGAGGCATTAGAATCAAGGTACAGAAACCTCAAGTAATCCTAAACGAAGAGCCCAAATCCTCGTTCTACGCGATGATGTTTGTAAATCTATGTAAACGTAGAGTGTAACATAACAGCTTTGTTCACTGCTATCTGGAATTTCCAAAGAATTGGGACATTCAGCAAGAATAAGAAGTGGGTACCCAAGGAAAACAAGCGCTAAAGATGATCATTTGATGAAACACATTGCTACAAGATTTCTAAAACGTTCTTATGAGGAAATATATGCTGCTCTGCTTCAAAATGGTACAAATGCCAGTTCTCTGAGATTATCATGGAATTTGAGATTTAGGTTTCGTCTGAAATCGTTCTAACTGCCTCGTAAAATACGTCTAAACTCAGTGATTAAATCTAAGCGTCTGGCAACCTGAAAGATGGCAAGCTGAAGGCGTTATGTTTTCAGATAAATCTATTCTGTAACAGTGTATTATTCGTAAATGAAACATTCGCTGTTGATTTTGCGTAAAAGAAACAGTCGCAAAACCCTGGCATGAAATTTGATGAGACGTATAAAATTCAGAATATGATACACCCACCAAGCTGGATAATTTAGGGTACCATATCAAAATCTAGAAGATCTTGACACTATACCTGCTTCCAGGAACAACGATGAATGGGGAAAGGGATTTAGAATTACTGCGTGAGAAATTGGAACTCTATATGCACATTCAACAATGAACGATATTTTTTCCTGATGATGTTCTATGCCTCCATTAAAAAGGGTTATGCTATTTTTAAGAGGGTCAAAGTGATAAAACCGGACTAAGAGTGGATGAGCCCATATCGAACCCAGCCGAATATTTATGGGAACTTGTCAAAAACAATCTTGCAGAAAACAATTTTGAAGTATCGAAAAACTGAGAGAGGTTATTGTTGAGTCTTGACTCATTGTTGAATCTCGCCTATTGCATGGAATAATAATGCAACACAAAATGTACTTAGAACAAGAATGTATTATAACAAGAAAGTGTACACAATAAGTACATATAGTATTTCTTTATATGTCTGGGAAGACGTTCCTGGAGAATGTGTTGACTAGTCGCAGTCGATCAGAGTCTCTAGTTGGATCTCGTGATTCCTCTTCTAGTCTTCCGGTACCAACCATTATTTATATAGTTGGTAGTCACCTATGCAGATTAGGTGGATCCTACCACAACAGTTATTAAAGAAATTTGTACAAATAATCTCGTTTGAATACTGTAAGAGTTTGATTCTCACCTGTATCCAAGTAGTAATAAAAAGGACGTGGCTCATATGAACTACTGATTCCTGGACAATTTTGCGTGAATGAATAGCGAACATCGTCATGTACATATTTGTGAATAAAATTGTCTCAGTCTCTCCTGAATTACTTGTTACTGTTTTGTTTTTAACATTAATATATTATAAGATGGTCGTAAGCTGTTAATAGGGATTGTATATCACACATTCTTTCTGGTGAACTCTTGTGTCAAATTAGCTAGAGGCATAAGTTCAGTGAATATTAGACATCTTGAAATGCTAATGCAAGGTAACCTATATTTTGTACATATGTAGCACATACAAAACTCAACCCAGTTCACGCCAGAATAAACTTTGTATTGTGTGTACTTCAATGAAGCCATGTGCAATATTGACTAGATTGATAACCTCCTAGCCAGAAGGAGAGTTCGGATACCAATGACAATTCCGACACGGAAACACGTGATCGGCCTCGCAGCGGCTGAATAATGAAAAGTAAATGAATTACATATAAATATATAATCACTCGATCCAGATAAAACGGGGTCTCTCGAAACCACATGAGAATACACAATCCACATTCGGAGATGGTCCCAAAAACAAAGGTGATTGACGAATTCTGCAGTTGAATAAAATGTAGTTACGTACGAGCGATTATCCCATGTGCCTTCTGAAGTCGGCAGAGCGGCCAGTTTTCATGTGTTTTAATTAAACTCCCTAATTTCTCTTATGGCGGATGCAAATTCGATTTAAACTTGCGCTCCCGTTTTTGTGTCATTCTAACAGACTGAGATAAGTTTAGAAGAAAAGTATTTTGAATTGATTCTATAATTATGTGTTGTAATTGTGGCTGTCAAAAAGTAATATGAACCGGGACAAATGATGTCAAATTAATTCGAAAGAAATAACGAAAAAACTGCTAATCAAAGTCAGTTACCATAAGGTAGACCCAATCCTATATTCAATTACTTGAGTGTATCAAACTAGAACTCAGGCCGACAAAATTTGTAAACAAGGGGAGAGACAGACACATTTTCTTTCATGAGCTACACAAAGCGGACTGGAGTTAAAATTTAAGAAGCCAAATAGTATCTGAGATTTGAAATAATCAGAAGTTTCAGAACACACGAGGACCTAGATTTATAAAAAAAATTGGCCAACCAAAATTTCCCTCGAATCATTAATTTCTACAATTGTTTATCGTTGTAACCTCAATGAATCTTCTGTCGCGGAAAAATGTACAGAAAATAGCATGTGAATAATTTTCTCCAAAATTATAATAACGGAGCTTTTACTAAACATAAGAAAAGAATCAGATAATCTCTGAATTTACTTCCTCAACTTTTGAAATATTAAAAGTTATTTTGTGAATTTCAAATAAGTTTCTGTAATTTTCTTAAATAACGCGTAATAATAATACGATAAATTAATTGCGTTTTTTTTTCTCTGAGAGGAAAGATTTTTCGAAAAATGCTTCGCTTTCTGATTTAAAGAATTGTCTGCAGTATGCTAAATACTGCAATATTTGTTACATTGTGAATTATAACAACATAAAGAAAAATACTAGTACAAGTATATCTGTTTATAATATTGAACAATATGTGGAAATGCAATAAGCATTTTACATATCACCTCTCGCTTGTAACAACTATCACAGCAATATAAAAGGTTTTCAGCGCTAAAGCTGAATTAGTCAGATAACTATTTAGAATCTTCTACTTACAGTTGTTATTTTGTTACACTCTTTTTGAATAATATATTTTGTTACAACATCGTTGTAGGTATTTTTAAAAAAATGGCGTTTTAAACTGATTCGACGGATTGTTTTTTTTTACGGCATATCAACCTCAATGGGTTATTGAATGCAGACAACTTTTTTCCTGGTAATAATTTGTTTTTTCAAAAATGTATAGCTGGTAATATTATTTTCAAAAACGTATTGCTGGTAATATTTTTTTTCAAAAACATATTGCTGGAAATAGTTTTTTTTTCTTGAAAAATTCATTTCTGGTAATAATATTTTAGAAGGATTTCTAGAATTAAAACGTATTTTTACAATTTTATAATGCTTTTTACCTCAGTTTCGGGGTTAAATATTTGCTCATAGCAGGGACCCTAACAGGTGCTGCCAGCCCGGGTCAGGGTGGACCTGGGAACACCAGCAATTAAGAGGTGTTTCCAAGCTCCTCGAAACCACCTGATCAGAGGTCTTGCTGTTGCACGTTGTTATTTCGTCTTACACAGGCCGCGGATGTAGTTTATCGTCATACCCAGGAAGGATTCGACAGAAAAAAAAGGGTTAAGTATATTTAATAGATGCCATAAACAAGAACGATAACTCTGCCTAATATAATGGTATAATAATAAAAGGGGTGTCGTTAGAGTTGCTGTTATCCAAGGCAAGCTAAACCTCGGCACTCTTATAAGTATTTTTAAAATTTTAACGAGGAAAAAAAAAACTGAAAATGTAGAATAATTAGTTTATAACAATATAAAACTTAATACAAGCTAAAGAAAACATTCATTATTCCTAATAAAAAGATTTTCAAGCCTTTAATTCTGCAAATCGTTCCCTGGCACTTTTTCCATCTATCTTCTTCACATGATAATTTTCTATTGACAGAATAACCAAAGTATGTAATCTGGCTTTAGTCAGTGACGACGGCAAGTGTGTTTCTACAAGCTTCAGTTTTGGAATATCTCAAAAACATGAGATACCATCATGATGGCGGCCTCGGATTTGATGGCGACCGGCGACTGCCCGCGTTGCCAGTACCTTGAGCCAGCCCTGAATAATAATTTTGACTTTTCCTCGATCAGAGACCAATTATTGTAAACTTTTCACAATAAATAAACCAACATTTAAATATAATAATCTTTAGTCTATTTTTAAAAAAATAATTGAACGATAGTTTAAATTGCTGAATTGACCAACTTAAGTAATCTCTGAATCATTGTATTTTTTCTGTTTTAGATATTCGATGATATACTGAGATTTTAGTTTTAAATAACGTCATACAAAACATCATACTTTTTAAAACATTCGGGCAGCTCTCATATCAAAATCTTTTCAAATTAGTATTATTTGTGCTTATTGATTCTTACGTCCATGAAGTATGTATATAAGACATTTTCAAAATAGTATACTAATTTAGAAAAAAGCCAGCATACAGTAGTGACGTGCAAATCTCCATTCTATCACATCAAAAGGGACAGTTGACTAATGGCGTGTAAGGTGCATTCTATCACAGCGAAAGAGACAATTGAACAATGACGTCTAATGACCCTTCTATTATGGCGAAAGAGACAGTTGATTAATGATGTGTAAGGCCTTTTCAGTCATGGCGAAAGAGGCAGAGTAATGACATGTAAGGCTGCTTCAAGCATGGCGAAAGCGACAGTTGATTAATGAAGTGTAAAGTCCCTTCTATCAGGGCAAATTGGACAGTTGAGTAATGATGTGTAAGGCACCTTCTATCATGGCAAAATGCACAAACACGATATCGCGTCGATTGTACACGTTATCGGAAAAGCTCTGGAAAGATGCTTAGTAATTTGCGTTTGCCAATCACATATTTTACATCTTTTCCCTAAGATCTGTATGATTCCATTACATGTATTTTAATTTCTTAACTTTTACTAATCAATTTTGTAATATCGATGTTGGATTGTAATGTTCTAGTTACTAAGTACTTCACGAAGAGTCATGAACATTAGTAACAGAAAATATATTTATATTGTTATAAATTTTCTTGGAGATAAAAATGGTTTACTGGTACGACTGCTACTAATTAACCCATAGTATCGGGTGGAAGAAGTGGATGCATACCTTTCCTAAGGGCATTTGCGCGTATAACAGTATGGACTGGAATTAGAACTTGAACATCTGAATTCCAATTCTGAGTCATAATCCATTACATCATCCTCACATCTAAGCTATCAGCATCTGGTATTCCCAAACGCTCACACATCTTGGTTCAGATTAAACTAGGCGTCACATAAATGGGCGAAAGTCCGGTTGCACAAGAAAATAGATTGCTGCGAGAGAATGATGATGTTATATGTAAATGGATTTTATCTAATTTATAGACAATACATTTACAGTCAGCACAGCACTGAATTAAGCATACGACAGAGACATACTAGAAATTGACGATACTTGGTCATGCAGACTAGCTAAGTTCCTCAAGAGGTTTGCCGAGAGGAAGTTTTGGTGCCACCGAGACTGAAGCTGTAAAGCAAGAACTAACCAAACGAGCCCAATAAAACGAACACATTTCAGTCTCCGATAATTGTTAGATATTTAATTTATTATACAGGAGAAATCGTTGGGATATTTCAACGGCAACATTAACTATTCAGATATAACCACTTCCCTAGCATAAACGACAATATGATTTTATATATTTATTACTCGCACTGACTGCTGCAACATTCGTAATATTTTTTTCCAGCAGAAAATGATACTCGATGATAATACTCGTGTTATTTAACAAAATAATTTTTCGTTCAGGTATGTATGATTTGTTTTAATCAATTCAATCTAGATAGGCAATAAAGCCACTAAGACGCAAGGGCGGTTACAGCGTGTGAGAGAGTATGAGGAAAATACTATTATCGAGAGAGAACAAGAATAAAGAAGACATCAGGTAACGACTGATATTGCATTTAAAGTTTTGAATATCAAACTTGAAGGGGAGAAAAGGAGCCGGAAGAGAGCTCCTCAAGTGAAAAGAGCGTTAGAAGAAATTGTTACGATTGCATCAAGCCAATTCAAAAGTAAAATAATGAGACCTTGCCGCCAATCTAGTACTGCGCTTAAATTTATAATATCTTCATACCACTAAGGAAAGTTCTTCAGAACAATTACCATGAAATTATTGATAGAAAAGGCAAAGGTGAAACTACATTACGGCAGTTAGAAATTAACTGAAGTCGAAAGACCAGATCAGGACCTATAATATTGCTGATTCTTCTTTGGATTTTATGAAGAATATCTAAATGAATAACAGGAGCAAGTGACCATATGTGGCAGCAGTGATCAAAACATGAACGAATGATAAATTTATAAATATGTAAGATTGATTCTGGAGATAAAAAAATGTCTATCACGACACTGAACCGAATTTCATTTCTTTTTATTAATTTTTTCCTCTCAGTATCTTTTGAATATTTTTCTTTTAATCATTAAACCTCAGAATTATTTCTGTTAAGCTACAATAAGTTTATGAATAACAATACATAAATAACATATATCAAGTTGTAATGCAAATGGTAAGAACATCTATTTCCTTATAAGGAATATGTTGAGAAGTAAATAAGACACGCCTTTAACACAAATAAACTAGGCAAGACGCCTTAAATAAATAAATCAAAGTGGGCCAAGGGAAGTCCGTTGCTGCCAGGCAGATCGCTTCCAGGCTCGCGACTGATGTCGAAAATTCTGCCTGCAGAGAGAAAACTAGACGAGCCTAAGCCTACGGGCAGACTCTCGTTCGGGAAGGTAGACCAACCATGTATGCGGAGTTTCGGGGAATTTGCCCTACATAAAGGTCGGCCACATCCAGCCTTGTGGGAAGGTTGGTAAATACTAGTCCGTCGCAGTCTGTCCCAGGCTAACGTCAAGGCAAGACAAGACCTCCGTCTTCGAGCAAAGAGTGACAGGACACCTGTCACCGGGCAGAGGACGACTCAGTCGGCGTTCTGTTTTCGGTGAGCGACTAGACTGAGGAAAACAAACCAGTAATAGACCCTAGCCTCCTTTGAGGGAGATGGGTAAATTTTGGCCAGTGGCCCGAGTGGAAAAGCTCGGGTTACCCACAGTAAACTTGACAAGACATCCTTCATTCCCTCCAAGCCATTTTTAATCATAGATGTGAGAAAACAGTTGTATATGTTTGATAGTTTGGTCATTTCTGAATGGGCTGGATGCTGCGTATGGCATCCGATTCAGGCTCTTGATCTGTCCACACTGTTTAAAAACATTATGAAATTAACTGAATTTTCCAATCATTCTTATGGTACAGGCAAACGATTAAAATAAAATTCTAATGACATTTATAAGAAAGTAAGGTTAGTATACAAAATTAATTACAGAATATACATCTAGTCAAATGCTCATGTCAAATAATCAGCAAATAATGACTGTCATATATTTAATTATCAAGAATAGATTATAAAAACACATTAATTCATTAATTAAAAAAAAAACTTTCCAAAATCTTGTCTCTTTATCAATGTACAGTCCATTTCATTAGCCCTTGAAATGTTGAATACAATTTCGTTTCAATAAAAGTACAAGATATGATAACTACATTTCACTGGAAGAATTACTGCAGTACGTTCTATTCTTTGTGGATATCTCACCATTATTGTTTTGTCTGTATTTAATCGGAATCTATTAAATAAGGCTGTGTACATTGGAGTGGTTGTTAAGAAAGGCTTATTTTTCAACAGTTTCTCTAGTAAATTCGATCCTCGCTCAATTGATTCCAAAAGTCGACAAACCTTGCTCAGTAATCAATTGATGTTAATGTCATCTTCAATGAAACTGACAAGACCGTCATCGCCGTCGAGTAATTTGATAAAACATTCGAGAGGGGACTATGAACTAATTTGATAATGCCAAACTCAATGAAGAATACTGAAAAGAAGAAAGGAACCCTGTAAATTGCAGAGAAATGATATTAATCAATAAACATAAGACAGAAATAAAAGAAGAAAATAAACTTTTAAAGGTCTAAGTAAATATGATAATGGCAGTATATCAATAACTGGTGACATCATTGCAAAGTAGCATCAATGTTTTCAAATTCGCGTATTTTGCTTTTCATTTATAAACATTGATTTTGTATTAATGACTAATCATATATTATATGGCCTCTATCCATATGTCTTGACATATAATTAGTGAGTTTTTGTTGAATTAAAAATATCTGAAAAGGATTTAAATAAGTTATTACATTATAAGAAAAAAATAGTAACCTTTATTTCCACTATGTTTCGAGAGATATTAAGAGGAATTATCATAGAATTTGTAATTTTACTTATCGAAAAGCAAAGTTAGGATCAAAGGTTAGTATAGTTTAGGATAGATTATTTTCATTCATTCGTTATTTATTTATTTCTTTTAATGTCAGCTACGAGATAAATAAATTTGGGGTACTTTCATTAAATATAATTCCAAATACATATATAGTTTAGCAGAGTATCGTTTTAATGATATAAGTGTTTAACGACCACAAACTTAAGAACAATCTAACATTTTTCATAAATCGAAAAAAAAATCAACGAGTCGGTATTCCTCTCAGTACGAATCATTTGATTCTGCGTTTTCTCAAAATGAGTAATGTGAAAAATAAATAAATATTCACCAGTGAAATCGGTAAAAGCACGTCATGCTACATGAGGGTTCCGTATAGGATACAGGTTCGATTCCTGTCGGAGGACGAATAATTTCTATGAACATTTCTCGGACATTCAGGCCATTAAATGTTGTTAATACTGTTTATTATAAAACAGAACATTTACTTAAATATTCGTATCGATAAGACGTATGTAAAACATAAAAATGCCTTAAAATTATATATATATATATGTGTGTGTGTGTGTGTGTGTGTATACATATATATATAAATATAAAAGTGAACATAGAAGTCAACACTTAGAGGCGACAGTCTGTTTCATGCTAGATGCAATCGTCAGGTGGCCTGATGATTGCATCTAGCATGAAACAGACTGTCGCCTCTAAGTGTTGACTTCTATGTTCACTTTTATATTTACAAACGCTCTATCTCTGATATTGAGCACTTTATCCCATAAATATAGCACACTTTAAGACTATATTTCTTCACATATATATATATATATATATATATATATATATATATATATATATATATATATATATATATATATATATATATTATTTTCAAATCGTATTTATAACATTTAGTATTCGCTATATTGCTGGTTCGTATAAACTTTTAAAATGAATGACACTGTAATAAAAATCGGAGTCTATTTCGACTTAATGTGCCTTAACTGAACGTGATTTCAGAGTTTTGCCGTTTTAGCTATACGGCGGGACTTATTTATACTTATCCTAAGACGTAGGATGTAAACGGTTTATCTAACCCAATTTTTTCCGGCTCTGTTTCTCCTACTCCGACACAAAATCATCCATGTGTCTGAGTCTCTTGACAATTCTCTGGGATCGTCGCATTTGATCTAGGCTTTCGGGTGTTACGGGAACAGTTGGCTCATTGATTTGTCGTCTTCTTGGAGTTTGACGCTGTGATTCTCAAAGCTCATTATCAGAATTTGTTATAGTATGCAGTCGTTTAGATAGGGCTGTTCTGGTATCGATCTCTGAATCGTCATTATTCGTGCCTTATTTCACAAGAGAATCCAGTGGTATTGTATCGTCGTTACTATCAAGAGGGAGAGATATTGTCTTTGTTCCTCCCTCTAGTTTGATAACTCGCCAGTAGGGGCCAGATCTTTGAGGAAAAGTTCGTCTCCCGTTAAGGTGCTGGAGGCGCGTATAGAGTGGGTTCGCCTCGAGCAGTCCCACATTACTCACAGAATTTGCTTCGTCGAATATGGTTTCTATGTAAAACATTACCTGACTGTGAGAGACACAGAGGGAATGAGATCCCGGCCGAACTTCGACTTGGAAATATTAAAAATTTTCGTGAGGCGTTAGTTTTTGTACATAATTGTGTACTTATAGCGGACGGAGCCTCAATTATTATATTTTTTCAATGTCTAATTGGAAGGTTTTGGTTTTCAAGTGTTAATTATACGGTCCTCTAACGTCTGCCATTGTGTTTCACGCACCGTCCATTCCCTTGAGGATTTTATGGGGTAGTCCAGCTTACGGCCACTCCCTGTAGCAATAGGAATCTTCTTAGTTCATCAGACATAAAAATAGGTCCCGGTATTTGTATGAATATAAGCTGGCGCACCGAATATTTAAAACAGTGAACACAGACAGCGTATAACAGTTGTTGCATTTACATCTAGACAAAGAAAGGCAAAGGTGAATCGCAAGTACTCGTCAACGACAGATAGTAGATGTTTGTTTCGGAATTATTATGGATGAAGGTCCTTAAAGACCACCTCCACCTCCCAAATTCTTGTGTAGCTTTTACTACAAGGTAACCAAAAACGTTCGGACCGTTTTTAAAGGAAAAAAAGAAAACCCTTCACAGTATGTGTAACTTATATTTAGTATTCGATTAATCGCCATCGGCATCCAGCACCTTCTCCAGCTGTTCAATGCCCTTGCGGTAGAACTCGGGGGTTTTTGACGCAAACAAGTCCGTCAGGGGTTTGCGCAAGTCTGCTTCATTGGTGAAGGATTTCCCACGAAGATGATTATCCAGGGAGTGGAAGCGGTGGTAATCGGATGGCGCAAGGTCAGGGGAATAAGGTGGAGGGCACAAAGTCTCCCACCCAAGATGCTGTATGGTATCCCTGACCACTCGCGCGACATGCGGCCTGGCGTTGTCATGGAGGAAAACACACCTTTGCGATTCACCAGTGCTGGCTCATTCTGGCGCAATGCCTGTTGCACACGTTTCAATTGCTGCGAGCATAGATCTCCAGTGATCGTTTGGCCCGTTGGTAGCAGTTCATAATGAACCACTTGACCACCTGTCCACCTAGACACAAAGCATTATCTTGCGTGGGTGCATAGGCGGTCTTGCGGTGTGAGGGACAGCATCCTGAGGAAACAACCAATGTCTGGAACGCTTGGGAGTTTCGTACAGAACCCACTTTTCATCACTGTTAAGCACTGGATTGAATAAGGATGCGTTACGATGGCGAGAAAGCAGCGATACGCAGGCTGCCAGTCGTTGTCCCTTGTGGACCTCCAACAGCGTTTGTGGAACCCACTTGCTCATCTTGTACGTCTTAACTAGGCGGTGAAGGTGAAGTCTAACTGTTTCATCGGAAACGTTGAACTGTCTTGCAAGATCACCACAGTTTAGACTACTGTCCTCTTAAATGGCCGCCTTCAGGACTCCTTCATTCAAGACCTGTGGTTGTCCACTGCGAGGTTCATCATGTAGAGACAAATCTCCCGAATTTTTGAAACCAACGCTTTGCAGTACGTTCATCCACAGCACTATCCCAAACGCTTGACATATGCGGCGACTTGATGCAGTTGATGATAAGCCCACTTTGAAGTCGTAAAGCAAACAATCCCAAACGAGATCTCTAGACACTTCCATCCTTCTCACAGATGACCGGCTTATAACTGATGGCCGGGCACGGTACGCCTGTTTTTTTATAACGTGTGATGTTCCTACTTCCGGCTGTATGAATTTGAAAACAATTGCTACACGCATTTCATATATATTTCAACTTCATTTAATGACTAATAAAAAAACAGACAGTACTTTTTTTGGTTGCCTTGTAGTTTTGCCGGTTCGTGTTTGTGAGACCTTGGTTTCATTCTAGCGTAAATCTGACAGCCGTTTGTTATCGTTCCACGTCCTCAAGTGAAAAAGTTAAATTCCGGCTTCGAGACTAATGTATCATCCGGGTGATGTCTAGATGACAAAGATCGTGATGACTTTTTGTAGATCTTTGGTGCTGTTTATTGATCCACACACTACTGACACCGCGTCCGCCGTTGCGTCTTCCTTTCCAGACCGAGAGAAAACGTCAAACGAAAATCAAGAAAGCTCTACTCTCCATCTCGCTATTTTTTCATTTTTTTTATTTTGCTTGACGTCTTGGGATTAAACCTAAGAGACTGACTTTTAGTCAGTAATTAATTTAAAGCCGTGATCAATGTCGCCATTTTTAACACCTCGATTATGACATAAGCCTCTTTTTCGACAGCTGAATGTCTGCGCTTTGACTTTGACAATGTTCTGGAGAAGAAAACTGCAGGGCGCCCGGATTACCTTAACACGGCAGCTATGGCGTCGTCTGAAGCGGGTGTCTCTACATCTAGGGTAATGTTAGGATTTTCTGAGTTGGCAATAACTCTTTTAAACACCTCAAAGTCTTTAAATGCGGAAGATTGTAAAGAAAATTTAGTAATTTTCGTAAGTGGGTGTATTTGTTTCAGAAAAGGTGGGTGTGCATTGAGAATAATGTGAGTACAAGCCCATGGTTCGTCTCAAGACCGCTTTGGTGTTGGTGATAACTCGTTTTAGTACTGGTTTTAGCCGTTCAGGCTCCGGCTTCATGATTCCTTTAGTCACAATGTATCTAAGTCCTGTAATGTGTGAGTCTAAGATTATATTTCTTGACAGCCGCCAAAAACCGTTTTTGATTGCGATTGTGTCCGGGACAGTCATGGCTGCATACTGTCACATTATGTATCTAAGCAAAGATTCTTTTTCTTTTTCTTTCAAGAATTATTTTATCGATGACTCTCGGAAAAATGGAAACCTCATTAGTGATCCGAAACGGAATACTGATCAAGTCGTCCACAGGCTTCAAAAGCCGTATATTTCTTGTCTGTAGATTCTATAGCTCCTTGGTGGTAAGTACTCCCTAGGTCTAACTTGCTAAATATTCTGTATTTAGTGATCTCCTATATCATATCCTCAATACAAGGTATAGTACTAGCATCCACGAGGGTGTACCTATTTAAGCTTGGGAGTAATCTATAAACATCCTTTTATTTATTATTATGAAAGAACATTTTTAATATTGTGTACTCCATGGTGATCTGCTTTCTTTGATAATTCCTTCTCTTAACATCCTTGTTATTTCTGCTTGAATAAACGTTTGGTCTCCAAGAGAACATCTTAGAGATTTCGTGGCCACTGGATTACAGTTTTTGGTTAAGTTTTCGAAAAGAAAGTGGTATTGTACATTTGTAGCGTCCAAGCTATAGATGATAATAAGAGCTACAGATAATAAAGACGGTGTCACTTATTTGCACAAATCATAAACTGGGGAGGTAAACGGGTTGTCTTACCCCAGACACAAGCCTATTATATGCGTAAAATACTTGAAATAGTGATCGAGTTCAAGATCTCAGTTCGCCATTAGATGATTAGAATTGAACCCAGCCGTTTAGTAATTACTATATATTTAAACGTTAGTCTTTCTTTTAAAAATGCGTTATTACATGAAGAAACAAATATATCTGTTAAGGTTTTCTATGGGGATGTTTTGCTGATGGCCGTTTCTTCAGCCTATCTTCCGGTATATTTATTGCATTTCAAGTTCATAGAACAGCGACATTTTCGATATTCTTATTTCCATTAATCATGGAGTCTCTGTGGAGTTGCAGAAAACATTGAATTTCAGTCCAATATTTCTTATGTTTTTTTTTATTTTTATTGTAGCCACTTTGAATGTGTCTGGTTTTCTAAGTGCAACTAATATTCTCATTTGCTTTTCATTTTTTCAACAATGTCCGAACTAATTCTTACATCTTCCCAGATGTCATCTAGTGAATACCTGGCCTCTGTTGTTGTTGTTGTTTTTATGGTTCGCATTATTATTATTATTATTATTATTATTATTATTATTATTATTGTTATTATTATTATTATTATTATTATTATTACTACTTAAGAGTGTAGCTCGCCATTATAATGCCGCTGGTGTACAAATATAATAATAGTTTTGCCTTCGCTTTTCGAGTATGTTCCTCTGCTGGGATAGATAGACAATCCCAGTTGAAGAAGGCCGCACAGACAAACTTGTAGTTGGTAAAAACCCACATAGGCTAACATTGTTTCATACTACAGATGATGCTGATGATGCGGATCATAGTTACAGTTTCAAGGAGAGAACTTATAATCTGATATGATCAACAGTTTGAAGAAGACTAGTGCACTCAATACTTCGGTTATAATAACTTGGGAATTCGTAGTAGCACAACCCTCGACGAAAAGGTCCGTTATCTAAATTTCACCCACAAGGATTGTGTTAACCTTTGGTATGGTTTACAGGCACGTCACAAATTTACTGCACTCTTGCACAGGTCAAAATTTTCAATGACTCAACTCGATGGCAAAACGAAAATCAAGGTTTCATGGTCATAAAGCGAACGTTTGAACAAGACGAGTACATGTGCAAAAATACGAATCCTAATATACCTATCATGATAACCAGTCTGATATGGGTAGGCCACGTATATACCCTAAAATCAAATATGTGTGGGATGGTGACAGGTTTCGTAAAAAAGTAGCACATATCTTTACCAATGGACCGATTATAATTATTATCAGGCCCGGTAAACCATTCGACATCAGACGATTTCCGATAAATCTGTTACTAAGTATCAAATTGCGACTACCATGTTTGCATGCCTGCCTCATCAACTTAAAAAGAAAATCAACCCACGCGATACTCGGCCATGGCACGAGAGAGATACACGATCTGACTATCACTAGGGAAGATGTTCAACTGATTAACTTCAGATAAGTTACAAGAAAACTTTGTTACTGAACGGGATATTTTATTATAGTTCATCTTAATTAAAAAACACAGAATAATTACGTGTTACTATCACTATCAAGTAAGTCACTGGCCATGCTATCCAATCCTGGAGTAATACGGTCGCATTATTATTATTATTATTATTATTATTATTATTATTATTATTATTATTATTATTATTATTATTCCACATGAATTCAGTAATGTAGAATCACTATTCGAGTCATTTCTCTTTTGTTAATAACATTCGTGTTTTGCTTCCTATATAAATAACAGTGAAATGTTGTCTCTCACACCATGATTGGTTCTAGAAACACCGTTTAATTATTAATTCGCAATATACAATTCGTTTTAGTTTTTGTTGCTAACAACCAAAGCCTATGTATCAAAGGAGGCACAGATGGCCTTGTTATAAATCTATTAATAAGGGGAAAACACAATGTCAACTAAACTTTTAGAAAAGTCACCCTCTTCCATTAGACGTTTTCTATTTGTTTCGTGAGACAATGCATTGCACAAGTTGTTTGTCGCCTTGCTTCGTTTGTTTCTAATCCGATAATTGTTTTTTATACACTTTCCAACTTCTAGCTAATAGTCGACATTTTTAGTCTTATTCGGTTATTGCTTTTAGAACATTAAGCCAAAACCTCTAATAATAATGTATATAAAAGCGATACGACTTTGAAAAGAATTTGAACTGAAAACAAAAACGAATTTCTGTAATTCTACGGAAACGTAAGCTAACAAATATAGAGAAGCCTGAGGAAAGACGACAATTAATTGCTTGAACTCTTACGCTTTGGCAGAATAATCAAATTATTAAGTCTTCGACAGATATAAATAAAATATAAGAACTTGAAATAAATATATCAGTTCTACTGAATTTCACTGACGGATATACTGTTGTTCTGAAAACAGCACGTTACAGTTTTGTATGTAACTGAGATTTTTTTCTTCTTTTTGGGGTTCTGTCAACAGGAAATTTAGCAGTGTGTTTTGCTATATTTGTTCAATGCATTTTATGGTAGGAAAACCTGGGGGCGTATGGCCGACGATCGAGATATTCTAACTTCAGTTAAGTAACATTTCGGTACGAGGTACATGACGCTGAGTTATCTTGCGGAAACATTATAATGAGATCTATGTAGAGCATAAAGTGGTAGAAAGCTTCTTCTACAGTATTCGTCTATATCACTAATTTTACCCTATACATAACCCTAGGCTCAACCAAAGAAGAAGGTTACAGAAAGCAGAAGTAGATAGTGTTTATCCCTTTTCATGGAGATGTAAAGATTGTAGTGAGCAGGAAAGCTTCCGTCTATGATTATGTTCAACTCAGCAATAGTTATTTTGTAGAAGGTATCCAAGTTGAACTGAATCCTTACTAAAGGAATAGAAAGGGGAAGAGGGTGGTTCACCGTACGCGGCATAGCGAGACTTAGCTGGAAGTTAGGGAACTAATGCATATAGCTTTTTGGATATTAGCCATGGATATAGCGAGAGAGTAGCGAGCGGCTTGCAACTTCCAGTCCGTGAGAAAAGGGTTGTAAGGTCGAAAACAATACATCAACAACATGTCTGCGTAGAGGCTTTCAAATTCTATCAAAGAAGGACAGTGAGAACTGGTCAGGTTCTGCAAAGATATAGCAACAGTAATTCCTTTCCGAACTTACCAGGCTCGTATTATGATAGATGATAGAAGAATGTGTCTTACTGACGCTGTGCAAGAAAGCGACTATTTTCTCAGCATCTTTAACGAGGGATCCTATATACGAGATTCACATGGGCTGTAGGGTACGCTTGTATTTGAACAGTCATACAAAACAAGGATCTTCCTTGAAAGAACATCCGTTCACTGGTCGATAATGACGTAAAGATATTAGTTTGGTTTTTCAAGTATTGAATGTGAGCAGCCGGTTTTTCTCTCATTGATTTGTTAAAGCTAGTTCAGAGAAGAGATGAGCTTTTATGATCTGGTCATGTAGATATTTTGTGATGCACCCATATACCACTGTATAATCTGTACAGATATTTACAAAAGATCAGAACATGCTCTTATACAGATAATTAAAAGAAGAAGGCGCTTCTACTGAGAAACGAAACTGGTGGAAAAATTACATGCATTGGTTTCAAAGACCTCGGAGGATTGTACTTTAACAACTGCCTTCAGTTAGGCAGGACTTTATAACTGAGAGAACTCTTTTATAGGGCTTGGGTAGCAACCGACTAGTCCACACATTTTCAGTGATGTTTAATATATTAAACAGGATCGAACTCATGATCTGTCAACAGAACACAGACTACACGATTAGGAACCAAAGTCCAGCTTTCACAACAACCCGCCCCTTCTTTAAACACAATAACGACGGCCTGTTCGAATGAGGTGGAAGTTTAATTCCCCGACCCAACTGTAAATTGACAGATTTCAACGTTCCAACAGCGATGTGTTCTGGCTCATCTGGACATAGCGACTGTACTGTTCCTAACGGGAATCTTATTAATCAAATATTATGATTCCCCATTGAATCAATTGCATTGTACAGAGAATGGATTAATGATTTGTGTGCGACCAATGTATATAAATGAATTTGATTCAAAGTACCACTTCGGTTGGTCGTCAAACTTGTTGTGAATAGCTGTCAATCCAGTAATTTCATAATCTTTAGGGGTACACCACATTCAAATGCAACCGGCTTCTTGAATTCACATGTTCCTGGAAGTACATTAGAGCAAAGTTTACCGGGTCGGATTGGGAAATCGGTAAGTCGAGTTTCGAATTCCAGACGAGTTAAATATATGCGCTTACAGAGAAATAATCTTGAGAGAGGTATGAATTTCTCTCTTCTCCCTCAGGTATGGGTAAATAGCAGGACAGACTATGTCCCATACGTTAGGGTGGCAACCGGACTAATAGAAGGAAAACTCTGAATTCAAAACCTACAACTATGACTTAAATCACCTCAGCAAACACGTAGTGATGTGTACGTGTACGCGCCCGAGGAAGTGTCCATTCAGGAGTTAGAAGGCCCTAGATTCGCATTTGGTACAACCTTGATATTGTGTTCCGAAAAGAAAACCCCTCCATATTCCGGTACAAACAATTCAGCCACGTGAATGCTTCACTACCACGTGATATATGACGTCTAATATACGCCATCCGTCTGCATACACCTCTACGAAGAGGTGAAGTAAAACATGCTGTTATTTCAAATTGGGTAAAATTCTAACACAGTAACGCCGGCACCCCCCTCCACACACACACATATATATATATATATATAAATGTATACATGAAAGCGTATGTAATTATACAAAAAATATTCAACATATATTTGAGTAGTGTTTTATATTCTTTAATATATAGAGGCACACAGACAATATATATATATATATATATATATATATATATATATATATATATATATATAGAGAGAGAGAGAGAGAGAGAGAGAGATCTTTATATATAAATTCATATGATCGCTCGCTTTTATAGCTACCTATATTTACCCATTCGGTTACACACACACACACACACACACACACACACACACACACACACACACACACATACATATATATATATATATATATATATATATATATATATATATATATATATATATATATATATATATATATAGGCGCACTTGTGAAAGTGAACAAAATGCGCGTACTTATAGAATTACATTGGGGATGCTTGTGGAAACTTGCCATAAATTAAGAAGAATATATGGAAGCTTTTGGCATAATTCCTGAAGTAAATATCCAATCAGAGCTGTTCCCAAAGAGCATACACCTACTTTCCCGACTGATTCAACTCCTCATGTTGTACACTAACCGAAAGAAAAAGCCAAGACTGAAAGTAAAATAATGTTATATTAGTCCACATTTCCTTGATCAGCAAATAAATCAGATTTTGGGTATGGTCATATGTTAGCAGAATCAAAGATTTTACGAGATGTGCATATAAAAACAAAATAACATTGATGACCCCCCTCTCTCTTTCTCTCTCTCTCTCTTTCATTCGCTTTCGCTCTAACTTTCATTCTATCTCCAAGTTTCTTTTTTTTTCCTTATAGTCTTTGCGACTATAAAGTTGTGTGTGTCATCCTATATATCTGCACGAATCGCCAATATCGTTTCTTAAAAGCCTATAAAAATACGGAAATTCATAAATGTGTATATATATATGCCAAAATATTTCTTTTTACTCTGATCAATAAAGATTGCCTGAAATGAAAGCAAAAGTGATTGAGTTAGCGACAACCAATAAAGACAAAGTAATGAGGAACTGTTTAATCTCTCTCTGTCTGTCTCTCTCCCCCTCTCTCTCTCTCTCTCTCTCTCTCTCTCTCTCTCTATATATATATATATATATATATATATATATATATATTAATGAATATCAAACAACTAAAATAATATACTATGCAATTTCAAGTGTTTGATATTCATTAATGAATAATTTTGTGCTGTCACTTACATAGAGCTCTTCTGGGATCTTTATTCTCTTAGGAATTCCATACAGATTACATATATATATATATATATATATATATATATATATATATATATATATATATATATATATATAAAAGAAGGGAAAAACCGCAAACGTTTTTGGTTGTAATGTGGATTAAAAAAAACATTATTCTTTATTTTCCATAATTTTGCTACACGGGTTTCCGGTCTCGTGACCCTCATCAGAGAAAGCAAGGAGATTTCCACATATTATTAAAAATAATTAAATTTTTCTTATGTTTTTCGATGATAAATATTCTCGATATGAGATATACAATTTTTTGTGTGTTAGTGACCAAAATGTCTTTATTGAACTGGCAGTGAAATTTTCTGCGGGAAGGTTTATTTCAAAAAATAGGATTGGTCCAAGAAATGGTGCAGGAGTTATTGGCATTCTTATCTTTTAATGACTTCTGTGTGTTCTTAGATCTATTTCCATGTTCTTGTGTTTTTGTCAGCATGCGTGTATATATGTATATTCCCTCTCCATACATTCACATTTTATCATTACGAGGAATTAGTAAACACATTTGTACACATACACACATGTCACACACACACATATACACACACAAACACATGAATGCATACGCACACATGTACTTTCCAAATTACAAGGAATCAGTATGCACACGCACATACATACGCACATATTTAGTTACATACATAAACACACGCATGTGGGCGTATGTGCATGCATGCGAGTGGTTTGATCACTCTATTTGTCCATTATGTGGGCATGTTGTGTGATTTTGCGTGTGGTTTCTGGTTTAAATTTGTTTATGAAGTTTTTTTCTTGTATATATAGGTAGGAAAAATTGTGTGTTTGATATATTGGCATAATTTTAAATTTACCCTGATTACATTTAAAGATGTGTTGTGATACAAATTTTTTTCTGTTGTCTGGTAATTTTACGTTGTTTTTGTGTAGGGAGACCCTGTTGTTCAGTTATTGGCTGATACCTATATATGACTTCTTGCGTTTTGTGCATTTGAGAAGATAAATCACAATTTTGGCGTTTCGGTTTAAGTTTTTATTTATTATAAATGTTGTTTTGGGGTTTTCAAAAGTGTAGGAGTTTCCTTCTATAGTTATGTCACAAACAAAATGTCATATTATTTTTTAGAATCCCCGGACCGAACAATAAAATCAGTTCAGATGACACAAACCCCAAAATAATAAACCTATCTACATATACACTTACAATTGACGAAATCAACCTGTTGGAATTAGGCCTTAAATCCTGCCCTGCTCCGAAAAGCAATATAGTAGACCTAAAAAAGCAGATAAAAGTGCAATTTATAGGTATAGAGGTGAGTAAATCAGATATCTAAATCGTAGCAAAAGCATATTCAAGTGCTAGCACGCATACACAGGTAAGCAAATTAATACTTACTAAATATACTGTCAGGTGTAAACATGACGGGGTTAGGGGTCAGGCAGAGCTAGGCAATATATATTAATAAATATATATTTACCTACGTTTCGATTGCGACTTAATATTCGTTGTTTTACCAACGCATCAGGCACGATATATAACTTCTGATTTAAAAATATATATATATACTGGGCGTCATTGGAGTAACTCTAAATTAAACGTAGATTCCCACCTCAAATTAACATAAGACAAGTATACAATTGGGGTGCAAATACAGAAAATAGGGTACAGGTCGGGGGCCATTAAAAATATAACAAGATTAAAAAATAAGTTTAAATTTTAAAAGAAGAATTCTGGTTGACACGGGATGGAATTATACTTTAAAATGGTTAAATTGTGTAATCAATATATCACCTAAAATATTTTATGTGAAAGTGAAATATATTTATCGAGAATAAAAATATTTTCAGAGAAACGCCTTTTTATAACTACAGCGCAGGATGATTTCATTTCGTTTATTAAGTAGATGTAATTTATTAATATTTGTGAGTCAAGTTCTTTCTGCATTCGGTTGAGGCTTCAGACTCGATGAATTACATAATTATATATATATATATATATATATATATATATATATATATATATATATATATATATATATATATATATACGATGACCCCCCACCCGAATTTTCACAGATGATGGCCGCTTAATATATATATATATATATATGATCCAGAGAATTTCCACACAAGATATATATATATATATATATATATATATATATATATATATATATATATATATATATATATATATATAGTTATGCTTACCATTATAAAAGACATGCACATTTCCTAGTGTAACACGTTAATTTGTTTTTAGGGAAGTTTATTTTATATTTATGGTCTTTCGTGGTAGCAAATGGAACAGAAAAAATTATAAATTTAGATCTTTTGTTGAAGTCCAATTTTTTTGATTCGGAAAGTTGAAAAGACTGGATATTTTCACTTAAGACAACATTTGTTTTGTGAATGCTCGACTAAAGTCATCTCAGAATATTCAATGATGTTATTTTGAA
This sequence comes from Acanthosepion esculentum, assembly GCA_964036315.1. Classification (NCBI taxonomy): domain Eukaryota; kingdom Metazoa; phylum Mollusca; class Cephalopoda; order Sepiida; family Sepiidae; genus Acanthosepion; species Acanthosepion esculentum. The sequence goes on from OZ038495.1 coordinate 7,228,421, forward strand.
TGCAAATGGCCGTGAAACTTGGTCATATTTAAAATTTGGATAAGTTAAAAACAAACCAAAGGAAATTACCCTTTTTTTTTAGCCCTACTGTGCCCAATGGAGGTTGAGACAACGCCTGAGTAGATGTGTTATTATATATACAACATTTTGGCGAACGTCAGAGAGAGACAGCTGGACAGACAGCGGACAGACAGCCGGGGCTGTCGAGAGGAATGTCACATCGAAGATTGACTGATCAACACATATGCAATTCACGCCCGCCTGAAATAAACTCGATTTTCAGTTCTCGGATAAAAGTCTGAGAATACACATATTGGTTCCAAGTCGCTACCCCATCCAGTGATGTTACGCCATATCAAACTTTTATAAGTATTCTATCTTTATTGACTATTATTAAAACTATCACTATCCACCATGATCAGACCTTCTCTTTCTTCCCACAAGAGCACAGCTTTCTTTTCGTCAGTCCCGTCGTCAAGAAAATATCACGGCTTACTGAATTAAGAGGAAGGGCAACCTCATTTTTCTTGTCAGTAAGAAGTACAGCAATTCTAAAGGATCGACGACTTAACTAGCACCAAACCTTTGGCCAGTTTAGAACTGTCTGTAACCACCCTGACTCCACAGCCATCCCAAGCTGAAGATATCTGCGAGAGATAGGGTCAGAATTGTATGGCTGCCCGTTAGATGGGGAATAGGGTGGTTACAGTAGAACGCATAATCCTGAAAGAAGACCCAGAAAATTTAACTGTCATGGGAAATAATGAATCGAAGACAAGTAAGTGGTAACAGCAAGCAACATACTTAACGCGTTTTTATAGTTAAAAATGGATGGTAAATATAAAAATATTGCTGAGAACAACAAAAGCAGGCAGTCGTGGAGAGAAGTGGCGTAATGATGAGGCAATGTACACAATGTAAACAATCCACTATATATTCAAAACACTCTTCAACATTTGCAGCATATATTTTTGTATTCTCTTCAACAATTCACACAATAATTCTTATCTTTGCTTATTGAAAGATAAGAGAAGAAAGAAAAAGAGAGAAATCATCATTACTCTAAGGTAAAACTTTCAACACACTTCGAAAATCAACAATAGTTTTTACTCCATTTAAAATTTATTTTTCTTCTGAAATCTTTTCAGATCGCATAAATAATGATCCACATCCAACTTCAATCCTTCTGCGATTTACCATAAGTAAATATTTATAATTCTCCATGGTTAAAACACCAAAGCCATTCTCTCCAAAAATTCATTTGGCGCTCACTAGAGGACGCAAATGTCATATCTAAAGTTTGCATCACTATGGGAAAGAAATCAAACGTCGTATACTTATAGGGCGTCGCTTCATACTGACGAGGACAATGCCTTTCATATTTGTCTTTCAAATATTGATAACGCGGAGAAGTGAAACATCATCGCTACTGTGATGGGAAATGGTTTAGTAGTATCCGCTATCCTTACCTGTTTCTGACATTCTTGGTTGCTTTATATAAACGTGCCTTCCGATAGAACAAATCTGTTTTAGAGATGTTTTACATAAAAATGAAATCGAGTGAATATCGTGTTAAGTTTAACACATATTACGCTACGTAATTAAAACCGTGTAGATGCATCAACGAGTTTGTGTATAATGAGAAGCAATGGAAATAATAAATTAGATGCAAGATCCAGGCCAGACATTCGCCAAATCACGTAATTGAAAATAAAAAGGAATAAATTTATTCCACTACACAAATTCCTGGTACACATTCGGATTCTCTAATATGATTGAATAAATATAAGTATTTATATAAAGTGTTGATCTTATATGGTATTTCTGAACAGTAAAATTGCTGTTATTCTAACCCAGGCATTAGACACAAACCCCTGCTCCTTGTTTTAAGCAGAATAAATCAACCTATTTTGATTATGAGTTTTAAAGGGAATGAGATTTTAATACTGATACGATATGCATAATCATGTGAGAGCGATTTTGTAGTTATATTATTGCGATTGGAGATGTTTTCCCGAACAGCAGATAAAAACAAACACAATCATTTTTGTACAAATCCCAACCGTAATTTAAGTCTATTGTAAATGAAATAGAATGTATATTAAAAAAAGGTAAATAGATGTGTATATTAGGATGTACTTATCTGTACATACGATATGTATAATGTCCTTTTAAAGATGTTCAGAGACTTACAGTGGAGAAGAATTGCTTTTTGGTTTGTTAAATTTTTCGGTTTAGAGCATTTGTATGCTGTGTCGTCTATAATACGATAAGTTGTTCGCTGGCAAATAATAAATAACCTGAGGGAAAACGAGCCACGTCTTGTTCCTAAGGTACCTTTAGGTAAATAGAAAAAAAAACTGTCAAAGAGTTTTCACCCTCTTCTTTTATACAACTTCTAGACAAATCTATTTAGAGTTAACTAGAAAATATTCTTTAGCAGTGATAGGATAATTTTAGAACTTGACATAATATTTCTATCTTTTCTTCTATTTATGTGTCGAACTATTCACGACTTCGAAAATGGTATTAAGCCACTGATGAAAACAAACCTTGTATGTTTCAATCACTGGGGTAAATCAAATTGTTAATGTTATGGTGATCTTAAGAGTTTCATTATCAGAAAACATTTGCCATTCGTTTGGCAGTGAATGTTGGACAATCTTCTCAATGATGAAGAAAAGGAGACTTGAAGCAACAGAAAAGTTTCTGTTTCAAGCGGATACGCAGTAAGGTGTGATCGATCGGCGACCTGTGAGTTAGAAAAACATAATCAGATTTCTGTTTTTGAAATGTCGACGCATCAAGGAATATTGTTTAGGAAATTATATTACATTGACGCGAAATTATGAAGGACAAGACAGAGAGCGATTATCACTAAAATTTCAGGACGTAATTCAAGAAGAAGAAGAGAAGAAGAAAAGAAGAAAAAGAAGAAGAAGTCTGCCTTTTCTATAAATATTTTGATGGTAATTGCTTGTGTGTTATTTCCTCATTGGTACTTGGAGTTTACAAATTTAATCGCGGCTTTAGATCACATCTTTTTACAGTTAAAATGGCGACATAACCATAAAACATACCCTAAGATCTTATTCTCTAACACTTCTCCCTTGTGGAAATCATTTATGTTCTTTGCTTTCAAGTCAAACTTCATCTTCCAAAATATAAATGCAATATAAACCGTCATAATTTGTCTTCTGAATTCCTGTTCTTTTATTTTTCTCTCCTGCAATATATTTTTATGACAAATTCTTTCAAACTTTCGGTAATGCCAGTGACTTGGCGGAATTATTGTCTGGCTAGTGTTGAAATGATTAAAATGAAAGATACGACCGACTCTAAAGTGGAACGTAACAGATTACTGAGAGGAAACACAATGTTTAATGTTAAACTTGTTAATGAAATTGCGTAAGACTTTCTGCCTGGAATAAAAATCGTGAGAATTGAGAAAGAACATTAGGACATCATCAATAGCATTTTTTGCCGTTGAATATAAAGCAATAACAATAAGCAGAATCACTGAGGGGTTTGTGGATAGGTCAAAAGAGGCTTACAATGAAATTGACAGAATTAAAACGATTCAGACGAGAGTAGTGAAGCAACTAATGAGAAAATGAATAAAGATTGCTGCAAACTTTTCCTGATTTTCTGCGATGCTGAAATAATAATAATAATAATAATAATAATAATAATAATAATAGCACAATTCGTATTGCATCTGGAATATTTTGTTTTTTAGCACGAAATCTCGGAAGATAAAGAAAATCACGTTCTCGAATAAAATAAAATTAAAATCATCCAAAAATAGTGATAATAATATATGCGTGTGTGCGTGAGTGTATGTGTACAAAAGAGAGTGATAGGAAGAGAGTAAATCCTATTGTCCCTTTACTGGAGCCGTTCAAAAATTCTCGGTTGACCAGGCGTCTAAGCGGTCACGCACACACAAGGACACGTATGAAGACATACGCTCTCATATATAGTATGAGTAAGATAAATATGTACATATATATATATATATATATATATATATATATATATATATATATATATATATATATATATATATATATATATATATATATAAAGAGAGAGAGAGAGATGTGTGTGTGAGTATGATTTCTTTGAGAAGCCTTTTATTATTTCACCTATTTTTTTTAAATTAGATTTTTTCTGAATTTTCACCAAAATTAGTTTTTCTCTTCCTTCAATAACCTTATATCCTCTGATTTCATCTGTTTGCCTTCAAGAAATGGATACGTTCAAATCCATTATATATATATATATATATATATATATATATATATATATATATATATATATATATATATATATATATATATATATATATATAATCAAGAAGAAAACCTTAAATATTCATTTCGGTTATAATTTACTTTTGAATATCTATATTTTCAAATCTTCAAACCGAAACGTTTGGTAAATGCAGACAAGACCCCAGACTAGTGTAATAGATTGACGTGGGGTAAAGGAAACAAAATAGAATAGAAGAGATAAGGAATTGGAAAAAGAGAAGTGTCGGATTATCAGGTTCTCATAAAAAGTGAGATAGAGAAGGGGGTATGGAAAGGAAAGTGAAGAAGGATGGAATGAATGGTTAGTATTAAGCGTAAATTTTAATTACCACAAAACTTATTTTTGCATACAAATTATTTCATATTTAAAAACGTATTCATATATATATATATATATATATATATATATATATATTTATATATGATGAAGTATAGTTATAATGTGTGCTATATTTATGGGATAAAATGCTCAATGTCAGAGATAGAACGTATGTAAACATAAAAATAAAAGTGAACATTGAATTCAACACCCAGAAGTGACAGACTGTTTCATACTAGCCGATTGTTTCGAGCATGAAACAGCCTGTCGACTCTGAGTTTTGACTTCAATTTTCACGTATATATATATATATATATATATATATATATATATATATATATATATATATATATATATATATATATATATATATATATATATATACTCTTCGTTTTTTGATTTTGGTCGAATTGTTTACTCAATACATTAGAATTGTTTCTTAATAATCAAGTTTTCATTACGAATGTAACTTATTTTTAGTATATTTTTATTAAAGATTGTATTGAGATTACTCTATCTAGGAAAATGATTAATGATTAATGCAAGGAATTTTTGTCCTAATTTATATTTTAACATTTGGATGTGTATGCCAAATGATTTTTCTACTTTTGTTTTTTTTATGATTCCCACTTCCATTTAAATACAATTGAGTTTTGGGCATTTGTAGGCACTATCCTTTAGAGCTTCATTAAAGAAATTGGTGTAAGTACTAAATTGAAAAAGGTGTACTTTCTTGATATCACAGTAGATTTAATGAATAATACTTAAATATCTTATAACAAGAACAATAATCCTTTGTATGGACACCCTAAATCTAGTTATTCTCCATCTATAATTAAACATATATCTTAAATTCAGCAAATGAGAATATTTTCCTCGAACATACAACATTTCGAAAAAATCGTCGTCTATATAATTATAAATACAACGGCAAATTAAAAATGCCAAAGTCTTTTCTCATTGAAAAAAGAACCAGCCAACATCGGATGTCATCATTTGTTGAAAAATCTACCTTAAACAGATTTTGTAAGAAAATTATACTTTGATACAGAGGTTACCTATGAAAATGTATACTCTACCACACCTTATCAAAATGATTGAATTTCCAGTAACTTTAACATCTAAAAATATCATGAATGTAATGACTGTATGTGCCTATAAAATCAGTAAATTTCTAAATACTTTATTTAAAAAAGTCGCTTGAAAACGAAAAAGTTCTCGAGATGTTAATCTAATACCATAATTAAATTTAAATTTTGAATTTCTGTTTTTGAAACATGGTAAGTCATGTGTAGCAATAGGATCGCATATTCAAATTAGTAAATTTAATACACCCCCCCATATATATATATATATATATATATATATATATATATATATATATATATATTGGAGGGTGTGTTTTTTACTTGTGAGACAATGAGACTGTTTGTCTAGATAGGGAGATAGATAGATATGTTTTTTTTAATATAAGGATATCTGTATACCTTTTACACTTATAATGCCAAATGCTTAACATAATCATTGTATAATTGGTCAACCCGTGGTATATCTTTCAGCCACTTGTCAAAGGTGCCGCACGTTGGGTTCACCAGACCAGCGGGACCAAATCAAAAAGTTACCTTTCTGATTGTTCAACCATATTGCGATTCAAACCCGCGTCTCAAGGTCGCATTATATATTTGAGAAGATTTGGGGATATATATGTTTATTTTTTTAAATATGAGTTCATATAGCATGCTCTCTATACGGTGTGTATTTATCATGCTGAAATTTTAAATATAATCATGGTTCCTGCTGTTCATGCTGCCTTAATTTGCATGCGAAAACGTTCGACTAAGCCTTTCGTACAAGGATGATATGATGTAGTTATATGCTAGACTACCAGTAGTTTTGTGAACCCTTCGAAAAGCGTAGATCCTCGATCTGTTGTTATTATTAACGGAAAAAGAAGAACTATCTATTTATGTAAGATGCATTTAAAGATCGTTTCTTTAGGGGAAAAGCAACAGACCATCGTGTAAATAGAATAATGATAGTGAGTAGGTAATGAGGGTCCTTTGCTTCTCGTAATAGTCACACTATATTGATGTAGAGCTTCGGGAACCTAAGGTTTGCTTTTTTAAATGGCACATGATGTGATATTGTGTCTCTGGTTTCTTTTAATTTTTGACATTTAAACATTTTTTAATCCAGTTTTTATAACAGTACACATATTAGGCCAGACATAAGGATTGTTAATCAACCTGAATGTAGCTCGGCATTAAGTATTTAAGGGGTTGTGAAAGTTCCTAAACAATTGTTCTCTGTGAAGCTGGTATGCATCGTCTCGAGTGAACTATCCACATATCATTCCAAATAGGGCGGGATTTTCCTTCAATTGTAAAGACGCGCCCTATTTATTTTGTTTAGTGTAGCATCCTTTTATTGTTCCTCTATAATGAGATCGAATGTAAGAGTGTATAGTGGAGCTTGAGAGTATAACTGCCACGATATTATCTGAACCTTTAATGGAATGGACATACGAAGTACATTGGGACATACTATTCTTCAGTCGTGGATATTTGTCCGTATTCGCGTGCAAGGCGTAAGTAAGAGGTTTGTGATTCCCGATGACAATAAAATCTCGCCTTTCGAGCTGATGTCGGAAATGTCTCATAGATAAATAATTTGCGAATAACTCCCTGAAGAAGGTACAGTATTTATGTTGAGCATTGTTCAATGTTGCAGAGAAAAGGACATTTCTATTTCTGAGCCGTTTTGCTTCTGATGAGGAACAGATGCAATTGTGTCTGCTGAAGCGTCGTCGTTAATCTGAGTATTGAGTTTTCATCATCACTGATATAGGAGTGTTTAGCGACCATTGCTAGTGCTTTTTAATGAAATGGAAAGGAATAATCTATTCTATACTTATTTTTTAATTCTTTTTTTTGTTCTGCAGCTTGTTTGTAATCGGGGTCAAGACTCTTGAACAACTGCGAATAAATCCATGGTAATCAAAGAAATGTATCTTCGTAGTTGGTGCAATGATCTGGTTGTGGTAATTGTAGTATTGCTGCTACTTTCTCTGAGAGAGGCGCGATCCTTTGTTCGCCGGGTACATGGCTCAAGAAGTACAATTTAGAAACAGAAAACTCATATTTGTTTACGTTGATCTTTAAACATAAATGATCTAGTCTCTAAAAACGTTTTGTATATGGTCTTGGTGTTCTTTGCTATCACGTCTATTAAGAGGAATGTCATCAATGTACGCAAAGACAAATGGTAATCCTCTTAAAACTACGTCAATAAAACTCTGTTTGGCGTATCTTAAACCAGATGGTGTCCCCGTAAACTCATGAAGCCCGAAAGGAGTCTGCAATTTCCGTTTTCTTTATGTCTTCCTCTGCTAATGGAATTTGGTAATATCATTTAAAATGGTTTACTTTTTTGAAAACTGTTGTTCCATCTAAAACGGTGACAAAATCATGTAAGTGTGATATTGGATATCTATCTGGAAGTTTTTTGTGCTGAGATTCCTGAAATCCCCACACAGTCGCCATGTACTCGTGTCTGGTTTCGAAAGTATTTGTAGTGGAGTGGAACATAGGTTACTTGAAGGGCGTATGATGCTTAATTGCAACACGTGTTGAAATTCGTCTTTTGTTATTTTGTATTTTTATGGACACAAACCGCGTGGAGATTCGTGTATAGGGGGCGATGTAATGATTAGCAGTGTGATGAATTTCATCTGTGTGTTTTAAATGAGTGGTAATATTAGGAAAGTATCCTATCAACTACTGTAGTCCATTAGCAGTTGTTATGGCAGGACT
>OZ038495.1:7241867-7256867 GCA_964036315.1 Acanthosepion esculentum
TATTATTTTGGGGTAAAACATTGTCAAGGAAAAAAATAATTCGAGTAATATAATGTTTATTTTTAGGGAGAAATAAGTGGTAATTTCTATATAAAAATATACGGCAAATAAGATTAAATTAGTAATAAGTTTCCATTTCTATTAACATAGGTTGGAAAAATGGATCAATACTACCGTATATAGGAAGGTAGTTATTAATAAATAAAAATAATAATAAATGCAAAAACTGTGAACTTGGATCGAAACCCAACCGTTGTGGTGCTTCAGTCAGAATCTCTACCACTTGCAATAACCAGATAGCTTTAGTAGGAGACGGTAATTCTATGTCTATTGTTTTTACGTATACAAACGGAACTTTAAATTTTTCAATTTAAAAAAAAAAGTGAATACAGCGAAAGCAGCTCATCGGAGCGGTTACCATGAAAGTATTTGTAAAAAAGACAGAGGAAGGAAACGGCACGTTGTGAGAGAGCGACTGCAGACGAGATGCCAGATCAGGGCCAATTACATTGCAAATCTGTCTCTGGATTTTATCAAGAACGTTGAGACAAACAGAAGGGGCTTCTGACCATATATGGCAGCGATACTCCATGCAAGGGCGAATGGTTGATTTGTAGATTTGAATGATCGACTCCGGCGAGAAAGGATTCCTGTGTGCGGGACAGGGAGACAACTTTTCTTGCGGTGGACTAAGCAATTGTCTCAATTTATATATTCCATCTCAGGTCAGTAGTCAATGTGAGACCGAGTAGTCGAAAAGAGGAGCTCTCATGGAGTCAGACATTCTAACGAGGGTGGGCAGGGATGGTTTTCTGTGGTGAGTAACAGACAGCGGTTTTGTTTTCGAGGCATTAAAGTTAACCAGCCAATTCCTGCCACAGTTCACAACCGATTAGAGGTTATTTTCGAGACAGACGGCCAGATTAGTTTTGTCAGCATACTAGATTTGTTTTTTAGGCAGGAGTAAAGAATAGTGTCGTCCGCCTAGCTGCCTAATTGGGAACCTATGACGTCAGGAAGATCATTGATAAAGATAAGAAAAAGAGTAGGGCCTAGGATATAGCCTTCTGGAACAGCTGCGTTCGTTGGATAGGAGCCGGAGGAGAATCCGTTGAGAACGGCCTTCAATACACGGTTTGACAGGAATGATTGTATTAAGTCAAACAATGGACCTGAAATTACATAGCCCTGAAGCTTGCGAAGAAGGCCGACTTGCCCAACCCTATCAAACGCTTTGGAGATGTCTAGAGCCACAGCAGGAGCTTCTCCGTTATTAGTGAATAGCTAGGTAAACAATTTCAGTTATGGCCGTAAGCACATCAGCTGTAGAACGGACAAAGTGGAAACCATATTGCTTGTCGGAGAGCAGATCATGGGATGTAAGATCCTTCACTATTTCGGCGTTGATTAAAGCTTCGAAGACTTTGCCGAAGAGGGGTAGGAGGCTGATAGAATGGTAATTAGAAGTGTCAGAAGGGTCTCCAGAGTTCTTAAAGACAGGAACAATGGATGTAGTTATATAATTTGGAGAGGGCATGGGCCAGTTCATGCGCATATTTCTTCAGGACAATGGCAGGTTTCCCGTCTTCAACACTAGCCTTGTGGGGGTCTAAATTTGAGATAATGCCCAATACCAATCAATAGAGCCTCAGTTCTATGCGGGAAATCGGGTGTGGGTACACGGGAAGAGTCGAGCGTTGAATTGAATGATCATTTCCGAGCAAAGCATTCAGTCTGTTGGCAAAATAGGTCAGAACCTCAAACTTGTTAAACAAAGGAGGTATAGAGGGTTTGCTATTTTTAAGTACGCTCTTGCAGAGACGCTAATAATCCTTGGATCCGAATTTGATAGATGCAATACGTTCTTTCATTCGAGCAGCAAATAGCGACTTTGTTTCATTGAGGACACGCTTACAGTCGTTACGGGCAGAGACAAAGAGACGTCTGTTGTAGTCAGACATGCCTCTACGATATAGGTGGAAGAAGTGATTCCTATCGGCAATGACAGCAGAGCAAGCAGCGGAAAGGCCTCGATTCCAGCTTTAAGCCAGGAGGCACATTTTTGAACGGGGAGCGTAAAGACAACATCCCAGGGGACATCATGAAAGATATACTGTAACGAATTCCAATCTGGTCGTTGATAGCAGAACTAGGTTCTAGTGGTAGGAGGTTCTTTGCAGGGTGCGTATTTGAAGGAAATGTTGACAGACACTACAGCATGATCGGAGGTGCCAAGAGGGAAGAGCTGCGTGGCGGTACAGGACTCGGAGATGGGGCTAAAACATAGAAGAGGAGCCTTACCGTCCTGGTTGTAGGGAAAACGTGTGGGGAAATTCAACTATCTGTGTGAGGGATTGAGAAATTGAAAAATTAAGGGTTTGAATGCCTGCAAGGTCAGCAGTAGCTTCTTTAAGCCATTTGGTATGATGGGTGTTAAAATCACCAGACACGAATATGTGAGCAAATGGATGTAGAGAGAGAGAGCGTTGTTAATACTGTCAGGAATGCATTCGATTACACCAGAGTCTTGGGAGGATGAAGAGTGATAAAGAAAGAAGTGGTATCTTACAGCATTGAGAAGAGATAGCCGGAGACACATGCAGGGATGGTGTGGAGATTCAAGATACAATTCTCTAGCCAGCGGTAGATGATCCTTGACGTAACCTGCAAGGCCATGCATTTAGGTTATCAAGTGTCTTTTCTAAGGAGAGGAAGGTAGCCGGGGAACGAAAGGTTAGAGGAAAGGATAGACGAGTCAAAGTTGGTCTCAGAGAAAGTATATCCGGGCAGTTCGCAATGAGGAGAGATTCCATGCCGCGGAAATTGGTTCTGGTGCCACGTATGTTAGAAAATAAAATGTTAAAGGGTTTAGTTGATTAAAGGGTTTAGTTGAGTTTTTAAGGGCTGATTTAGGTTTTATTTTTGGATCGTCGTTAGTTATCATTTTTTTATGTGAAATCGTAAAAATGAGAAGGAAAAAGCATACGGCTATCGACGGTGACGTGGGCAGAGTGAAGTTGGCGCAGCTTGCAACATAATGTGGCCTCAGGTTTGCCCACCGGAGTTGAATGCAGTGACAGCTTTCTATGCGCGACATGGCACTACAGACACAACAGTATTATACAACTGTTGATCAGAGCGACCGCTCATGTCGCGACGCAAGAGTTAGGACTCCTAACTACCAGTCGGAAACAGCAACCAGAAAAGTGTCAACCGTGTACACTCAGAATGAAGAGGCATTGCCACATACTGCACAAATCACGGGAGGAACACGGCAACTCTAGTACAGATGTCAGAGAGAAAGAGATGGAGAGTTCCGGGAATCCCTCCCTAAACAATAAACAAGGGGTGAGCCTCTACTCTTGTCCAAGAGAAGTGGAAGGAATATTGAGCGGACGGTAGGAAAGCCTATCTACACCTATTAAATTTAACACACTCAACAACAACCACAAAAAAAGCTCCAACTGACAAGGAGTCCAAGCTGACAGCTGAAGACGTATTTACCGAGGGATAGGAATGGGGTTTTATTTTTCCATTCCATTACATTAAGTTTTAAATTAGTATACATTCTATTGTCCTATTCTAAAAATAAATATGTTTATCCAGCATTGGGGATATGTCATATAATTCTACTTACATATGGCAGCTAGTGTTCATGTTCGACATCCTCCATTTTCATTGTCAGTGAATAGTTGAGACTGACAATTTATCACCAAGCTCTCATGTTTCAAAGAACGCAAATCTGGGGTGGCGGATTGGCATTTCCCTACCACCAACAATGGGATTGGGGTCCTTGCATTCAATAAAATGAATCAGACAACGGGAGGAAAAAGAATTTCCTCGATAGTCTCTCTCTCCTTCTACATATATATATATATATATATATATATATATATATATATATATATATATATATATATATATATATATATATATGGATAAAGACTACATGATAAAGGAAACGAGTCGATATAGAAGCTACTTTTTGCCTTTATATAACCTGTCATTGTTACATATATTGCATTTATATTAATAATTTTACAGACATGCACACACACAACACCCTTGTAGACTCTAAATGACGAAATTATCCATACACCCATAAATGTTTGATATTTTTATCCATTTCTCATAATCTATTTTCCGTATGTTGCCAGGTATGTTATATGTTAATATGCACAAAAAGAAAAAAAAGAACAATTGGCTAAATAAAACCAATGCGAATTATTTAATATAGGGAAAGCCAAAATTATCCGTACAGTAAAAACTATCGTTTTAAATTGATTGCTTCCTGTAAGTATAAGTAATTTATATAATTATCTTATCGGTGAAGCCTTCGAGCCTATTCATTCAGCAGAATATTTGTGATAATTCCAGAAAAGAGCATCACATTGGTGCGTAGAGTATCACTATTGTTATTCTTGCGTCAACACCCCGATATGGAAGACAAAAGAGCTTAACTTTGACTTGAGATAGAGAATTATTAATTTCCACAAATCGGAAAATAGTAAAAGCGCTATTTCAAACCGGTTAGCTATCACTAGATTTACGCTACAGTTTGTTATGAAGAAGTTGAAACGGTTGGCACGACAGGAAATTTGCCTGGGCGTAGAAGAATAAACAAAATGTCACCGAGACGCACGAGAACGACGTTGTGAGTTTAGTATAAATCCAAGTGTTGTTTTGAAAGATATCGCCAAAAGTTTGATTGCTATCAGCGGAGGTGCTCGCGAGATATGATGTTGTTTAAATAGAAATAGTTTGTATAGAAATTTAGATCCTTGCTAGTTATATAATCGTTATTTTTATATGTTTACATTAGATTTGTGAATTGTAGTCGATATTATCTTTGTCAAATTTTCTTGATTACACAGCGGCGCTTTTATAAAGGCCCTCCGGTTTTAGTTCCCCCAACCCAGCTCCTCCCACCCCCTTTTTCTTTTCCTCTCTTCTCTCATCTTCCGAACTTTAAGATTTTATCGTCTATTGTGTGTGTATGTCACCAAGAAATGGATACACTCTTCCGGTGTATCTTTAATGTATCAGACGTTTGAAAATATGCATACTTTTCTCACTTAAACCGTATTTGCCTCTCCCTTTTTAAAACTTATCTTTGTTAAATTTTAATCCCCATTCATCTTTAGACCTTCCTATTCTTCTCTCGTCTGTTACCCCTCCATTTGGCTTTCATTCACTTTAGCATTCGCCCCACACTCTCTCATACATATACTCTCACTAAATTTTATTTTTTATTGCCGGAGATGTTTTTTCTGTTTTCTTTTTGAATTTGTAGGTCTGAGGAATTGGATCGTATTTACGATTCCAATGGAATAAATTATGACCATGGAATATTAGTGTTTAAGTTTATTATTATATCCTTACTCAGTCCTGGACATTGAGTTCTACCTGGATTCTATCCTCTTAGAATTATCTTTTAATACATATATGTATGTGTATATATGTATGTATATATGTATGTATATATATATTCATATTTCAAAATTGCTGAAAATCCCTATCCAGCTTTGGATATGAATGGTTAAATTCGGGTGGTTGTTATGGATATCTCGAAGGCATTTGAAAAAAAAATTGGGATATTTGCCTTCTTTACAAGTTTGTATGTTGTAGGATTTCAGGGCTAAAGAAAAACAATATGCTGATTGTAGAAACAGTATTTTCATTATTTTATTCGATATAAAAACATAATACTACTTTTGAATCTTCTTAATAGTTTCAGAAAGACAAATATTATATTAAATAGAAACTAAGAAGCGTTCTCTGCTACACTGAGTTTCACTCGTCAAAACACATTCCAAATGTTTTTAAATTAGAATAAAATATTTGATTGGATTTCACATTTATACAAATTATATTCTTGAACATAGTGTCTGTGTGTATATATATATGTGTGTGTGTATATATATGTGTGTGTGTGTTCCTGTAGATTCTACAAATGGCTAATAGCACATATGAATATACCTCCATCCATGTGTATTCATATATGTACTATGTACTAGCAGTATAATCTGTCTTCGACGGGGACTTTCATTACTGTGAATTTTTGCCTTTTAATTAGAGAAGTTTAAGTTTAAAGTCAGTCCACCCGGAAATCATTTTAGCAACAATAATTGGGCGCAACTAAATCACATCCCGAAATGGGGGGGGGGTAAAATTTTCAAGGGGGATTGAAAAAAGACGTTATTCGCGTTCTCAATCTTGTTTCAGCTTCACGCACAGAAGCAGTTATATAGGCGTTTCTCGTCAGCCGTTGAGTCCTTTGATCATCATTTTCAGCCTCGCGCGCAGAAGCTTTCTGATTAAAACTGCAAATCGAACAAACAACATCCGATCCCACACACATACATACAGACACACATTTTGAGAATTATAGATATAGATAATAATATTGTAATAATTGAAACTAATTATTTTATTAAAGTTTTTATGAAAGATATATATCCAAGAAAAGATAGTAAATAGTAAAATATTACTGATAATTATAATGAACATGAAGTAGTGGAGAGCCATCGTCGCTAACAGTTTGGACTCAAAACCGGCACTGAAGAACTATCTATACAAATACATAAACACATTTTGAGAGTTATAGATATGCGCATGTATATATGCATGTGCGGATGTGTGTTGATATAGTCTATCACAAGGTTTTCTGCTTTTCGTGTGTTTCTCCATATGTAGTTGGATCTATCACTCTTGCCGATATATACAACATTTATATTTCTAAATTAACATCATTTTTATCATTATCCATGACGTTAATGTTAAAGATGCAGTAGCTTGTGAAGAATTCAGGGAAGGGACCACCAGACTAATCATGATCCGACTGCACGGTACGTAGGCGGTGAAGGCGACGTTCCATGTACGATAACAAACCGGCAGCCCGATGTAGGCTGCCATCATGAACCTGTCAGTCAGGTTCTGGTTTGCCGCACATGAAATGGCAACCCATGGACCACCGCAAACAATTCGCAGCTAGAGTTTTTTCTCCTCGGTTCTAAACAACCAACTGGAGAAGAGCAGCCCACGAAACAACAACATCCTTCATCAACAAGAGAAGACAAATAGGATAGACGAAGCGAGCCCAAAGGAAAGCCAGAGATCTCCATCCTCTGAAACGATCTAATCTACTATGCGGTGGCTGCAGACTCTTTTTCAAATCCAACATGACTCATTTCACATAGAAGTATATATTGATGAGTACACCAATACACTGTAACGGGTCACGGTAACTATAATTTTATGAGTGACATTGAAACCTACAAACATCGGACGTCATAAAAATCTCAATTTCATATATGTCGTATCACTTACGCATGTACACACGAGTTCATTTATTATAAATAACTAATTAGTTTATTTTAGTTTTCATGAATATATTTTGTATTTAAATGAATATAGAATCATCAATACGTTACCGAAGTGGTTTGGTTTGGTTTGGTTTATTTCGTTTTATGCTATATCAAAATCAGTTGCTTATTTAATACCGACGAAGTATAAGTTAGAATGAATAGACTATGTATAGTTTGTAGATCAGGTTAAACTGATGTATTTTGTAAATAGGTATTTTGTCGAGAGTCAAATGTGAGGCCTGGAATATAATTTTTGGTAAAAAAATGTATTGGTGATGAAATATTTTAAATATATATATATTAATTAAAATATTTTTTCTTGAAAATGTATTGGTGGTAATATTTTGTCTTCAAAATGTATTACTGGTAATAATTTAAAAATATATATTGCTGCTATTTTTATTATAAAAAATCTTTTCTTTTTATTTTCCCATTTTAAGGGGGTAACTATTTATCGATAGCTAGGACGATAACAAGTGCTACCTCCCCAAGTCAGAGAACAACAACAATGAGGCGGTTGTTCCAAGCTCTTCAAAGCTTTCCGATAAGATGCATAGCACCGGGACATAAATTATCAACATCCCCTGGACGTGTTGGCGCACTACTGGTATAAGAGAAACAGAAGACATCGGACAGACAGTAAAAACATAAACAGACATTTTTTTTAAATACGGGCAATTGTATGTAGACAGAAAATATATTCTCTTTAAGATGCGATTAATCTTATACCCAATTTCACATTTTCAAAATTATCAAATAAAATTCGAAAAAACGAAAAAATTGATAATTTAGGGGGAGGTATGGAAAATGTTCAGGTCGAACAAGATCTGATTAACAAACAAAATCAATGTGAAACTGCCAGACATTATTAATTGTGTCGGGAAAGGGGATATACATATGGATTATTTGATGGAAATAGAAATGAAAACATATATGAAAAGATTACAATGAATCAATTTTAACAAAAACCTTGAAAACTAGGCTACATAATATTAGGGTTAATTAATCTATCTATCTATCTATCTATCTATCTATCTATCTATCTCATTAATTACAATAACAATTTATCTCTCTCATTATTTACAATATCTATCTATATGTCTGTCTATCTATCTCTGTTTGTTCATTAAATATCTATCTATCTATCTATCTATCTATCTATCTATCTATCTATCTATCTATCTCATTAATTACAATAACAATTTATCTCTCTCATTATTTACAATATCTATCTATATCTCTGTCTATCTATCTCTGTTTGTTCATTAAATATCTATCTATCTATCTATCTCTCTCTCTATCTATCTGAATCTGGTGGTATCTATCTATTCATGTATGTATGTATATACGCATGTATGTATGTATGTATGGATGGATGTATCTATCTATATCTGTTCTTTATAAACCAATCTAAACACGCTCAAGTATGCGCATATATATATATGTATATATATATATGTGTGTGTGTGTGTGTGTGTGTGTGTGTGTGTGTGTGTGTGTGTGTGTGTGTGTGTGTGTGTGTGTTTGTGTCTTTGTGTGTGTGTATGTTTGATTCTTTGTGTATTCATTTTGTGTGAGTGCCTCTATTGAAATTTCTGAAAAATAGTTTGTTTTAAAATTGCGATAAGGATAAACTATGCTATACATTTCTGAAAGCTATTCGATTTTTTTTCATCTTCCAAATTCCTGTTAACTCTAAATAAAATAAAAACTCTTTATAAATCGGATCCGGTGTTTAAAAAAGTCGTGTATTTTACGGGATGGGCCAGCGAAAATTTACTGCCGAATGGAAAAGAAAACTTTTGAAGAGGAATGCTTATGATAAAAGCAGAACTTTAAACAGACTAAGCTAAAACGTCCGCTGAGATTTTGAATAAATCTGTTTACACTTGAGTTACCAGTGAATTATCATCGCTGATTTGTTTGTAAATTAGGCTGCATTTTCCCTTAAAAGGTTTATTCATTTTTTCTAGAGTTTGCAAGGAAAAGTGGGCTTTAAAATCTCAACAAATGTGTTTCTTTCTTTGGTGCTGTCTTTTTTGCATATTGATGGTTTTACGTACAAATTTCTTTTTTCCAAATCAAAACTCATTTGAAAAAGTGGAAAATTTGATGGAGGTAAACTTATATCGGTTTTTAGAAGACAAAAGTAAAATATATAAAGTTTGAGATGGAAAAATGTGTCATTATTGATTTAGGTAAGGGACTACACAACCTTCAGAAAGAAATCAATTTGTTTTTAGTTTCATCGGGTTTTAAATTTAATGTATGTGAAAAACAAATCTCGCTGGATATGGGAAAAGGAATGCCTTTTTATTTATGCATTATCATGAATCGGAAAGGTTGGTATTTTATATTCTAGTTCTTCTAAGACTCTTACAATTGACAATCCTTTCTATCATGGTGATTTCCTTAGGTTGTTTCTCCTTAAGATGCTTACAAAATATTCTACTCTCTACTCTAACTTAGTAGTATCAATATATATATATATATATATATATATATATATATATATATATATATATATATATATATGTATATATATATATATATGTGTGTGTGTGTGTGTGTTTGTGTTTGTGTATATAACATATTAATATCAATATCAATATATATATATATATATATATATGTGTGTGTGTGTGTGTGTGTGTGTGTGTGTGTGTGTATAACCTGTTAATATCAATATCAATATCAATATATATATATATATATATATATATATATATATATATATATATATGTATATATATATATATTTGTGGGTGTGGGTGTGTGTGTGTGTGTGTGTGTATTCTGCCATCCATTTATACATAAATGTTAGGTACGTTAATCGCTGTTTCCCTCTGTGCCAGTTAATTTCAGTGTCTCGGGAGTTTCAATTTCTCTAGGCCCTCTTACCTCACTGTGTCTTCATCATTCATCTTTCACTTTCTGATCCTCACTACGCGTCCCAATTTGAAGTACAATTGTTCTTATCTAAATTACCTGCTTCTGAGTACAAGTGAAATTTCCGTCTACATTTCACTTAAAACTGCTTCTAATCTCTAATGTTGCATCCATGCTAGTGCTAGATATATGGAAATTGTCCCGCATTTACTGGAATATGGGAGAAACGAAATTAGTTACATGACTATCCCTTCCTTGGTACTTGACTCATATTTACCGTTTCTTAAAATTCGTTTAGCTTTTGGAATGCATATGTTCTAATTATGTTTCTTTCTTCAACCCAACTTTTCCATGTGGAGAAGAAGAGATGAGGGAGGTAATAAGATAAGATCGAGACTAGCTTTTGATTTGTGCGAAGCAGTAAAACTTAATACAGAGACTTCAGAAGGTTCGTGTATACATATATATATGATGGACTCTCCTGTCGAACTCGACGTATGAGGGTCAGGCATATCAGTTCCCAGAAACTGAAAGCCCGACACCACACAAGATTTGATTATAGTGCTGAAGGGTTTATGCAGAGCCATCAACACATTTTGGAGGGACGAATACAGGAACCTGGTGCAACGAATGCCACAAGGTCCCCAAACGACCCTCCGCAGGTTTTAAATTCAGAGTTGTCCTTCTCCTAGACCAGTTGCCATCCAACCAGTCTGTCCAGTTATTTACCCATAGGTGGAGGGAGAAGAAGAGGATTCACAACTTTCCCAAAGGTATTAGCACGTAAGTGAATGTAATGGATTCGACTGCAATTCGAATTCGGTTCTCCGATTCCTCAATCCAAGCCGTTATCCATTACTCCACCGTGCCTCCTATAATGTATGTATATATATATATATATGCATACATACATACATATATGTATGCATATATATATGCGTACATACATACATATATATATATGCATATATACATGCATATATATATGCATACATACATACATATATGCATACATATATACATATATATATACATACATATATATATATGCATACATATATACATATATATATATATATATATATTGAACAGTAAAAAAAAAATAAAAAAATGAAAACCTTCAGACACACTGAGTTGTATATTAATATATTTTTGTTTTTATTATTTCACTTAGATTCATCGAATAGTTTTGGCCAACATGGTCATCATCATCACCAGAAGAAGAAAAATCTGCTTGTTAGTAGCAGTGAAGTAGAGAAATGAATGACTTGATGCAGAAAATGTACTTAATCTGTAGTTTTCTTTTGATTTTGTAATTTTTAACATGACATTTGTTTAGTCATTGTGTTGGTCAAACAGTCTCTTTTAAGTTGTTAAGTTAAGAGCTGGATAGATTCATGCTCCTCTGAATTCCATTGGTCATTTTGACAGATTTATTTAATCCTAGAAATGGGATGTGTCTCTGTTAAATGTATGTGTTATTTGGTTCTTAGGGAGTGCAATCGTCGCCTGACGATTGCACGCCTGACGATTGCACTAGCATGAAACAGACTGTCGCCTCTAAGTGCTGACTTCCATGTCCACTTATATATATATATATATATATATATATATATATATATATATATATATATATATATATATACTCTTATTCTACACCCAAACTATCACTTGAGAAGACACCAGAACGGCTGAAACAAAATGGCTGTTTTTGTAGTGATTTTATAACATATTTAGGTTATATTTTTCGAATAAATTATAATTGTTCTACTCTATATTGAGTATTGTATATAGTATTTTGGGGTTATTGGAATTTATTCCGTATACACAGATCCTGTACTTGGGCATATATATATATATATATATATATATATATATATATATATATATATATATATATATATATATATATATATGTATGTGTGTGTGTGTGTGTGTGTGTGTTTTGACAGCAATATTGTCGACATTGTGTAACAGCGTCCATCCCACAAAATGTTTAACATTTAAAAATCAACTAAACAAACTCAAGTTATTTTTCCAGGTTTTCAGATGAGACGCTTACCCAACTTGACACTATTTGTCGTAAAAATCACTGGGAAAACCTTTGAGACATTTAGCTAAAATAGACCAGGTTATGATCGTTTTGTTTCCGTTCCACTATGTCTTCCCAACTGAAGAATGGTGAGAGGAAAAATATCATTCATGCCTTTAATAAAGCACCGAAATTCATACTCAGGCTTACATCTTTCAAGGCCATTCAAGAACCATCACGAGAATGGTGAATACGTTTAAAAAAAACTGTATCAGAACTTTACAACAGCAAGAGGGATCAACATTTCAACTTAGAGATAAATACATTTTAATTGTTGAAAGTAGAGTCCAATTGTGTTAGAAAATTCTCGGAATATCTTTATCATTTCTAAGATACAAGGATTCAAATCTTAAACTAAAATTTGACAATTATACTGTTATACGATCTGCAAAGTTCTTATATATTGTATTTCTCTGTGAGCCCAAGCCTTTTTGCACGTTTATATTGCTTTATTTTCATCTTTACTCATACTGGATTCTAGATGGAATGGTCCACAAAAGAAGATCGAAATAAACATGATGACTTCATTTCTTTATGATACTTTATTTTTGTTTAAAAAGATTTATTCTTTATTAGAATTTATGCTTTCGGACTTTATTCCATTATAGTTAGCCACGAATAGGATTGTAATTCGACGTTCAGAAATCTTCGAATCTGGGTTCGAAACCTATTTCCTGTTATTTAATGAAATATTTACGAGTAAGTCCATCCCAGTTTTTTCTTCCATTCATTCTTCATATATAAATTTAAATTATTTCATCGATATTTTATTCGACTGTTTTTATACTTTTTTTTACTTACATTTCGTTTTTACTCATAAATTTTATTATTTTATTATTATTTCAACTTCTTCCTTTTTATACATTTCGAATTGTTTTCATTTTTGCAATTAATTCTCAGATATATGTTGGTCATTCTATATTCAGACATTACTGTTTTATTTATTTACTTGTGGTTAACCTACTGTTACTAATCTTTCAAACAGTTACTTTGGCATTTCTGTGTGAATCAATTGTTAAAAAATGAACTTGCTCACCATTTGTATTAGAATGTCTTTAACAAATTTCTAGCGATGGGTAAATCTCAGACTCACCTGAATTTAAAGTAGCGTCAACAAACTAGTTTACCAGCGCATTTCTATTGTAATGAGGTCAGTACTTACATTATAACATTTGTATTCTTGTAAAATAAGGTTGGAAAATAATTCACAGAGGAGACTTGTGTTGCACGATCGTTGGCATGTTAGTCGAACATTACAATTTGTTTATTTTGTGATTTCACTTTTCAGTGGGTCGAAAATATTGCAGCCGTCTGCCATAGTAATCTAGTTCGACGAATGTCTTCAGCTATTATGTGTTGGCTTTTTAATTTTCTTCTGCCTGGTCCATCTTATAAATAAAGTTAACACTCAATCTTGCCTTCCCACAAATAAAAAAATATGAATCTAATTTCCCAAAGAAAACTTGTTAAATTGAAAATCAACGGTTTTATTTTATTCTTACAGGTTTACATGAAAGAATATACATATATACAAACACAAACACACGCACACACACACACACACATATATATATATATATATATATATATATATATATATATATATACATTCATATATATATATATATATATATATATATATATATATATATATATATATGAATGTATGTGTCGTTGAAAAGATATTCATTCTCCCAGAACAATGAAGATACATTTATCGTAGGAGATTGCTACACACGAACTTCCTTAAATTGATTTAGAGACTAAAGTCATATGTAAGGAACATATATTTGTTAGTTTTTTTAGATGAAATAAATAAAGTACATACCGATGTTGTCACAGGTTAAGTACCACACATTTGGCATTCTTGTTCACGAAGTTCAAATATGTATTCGAAATGGTTTTTCTATTTTTAGTTTTCCTCCCTTTCTGAAACGTAAAATTCAGTTCAAATTAAATGCTTGTCTACTTGTACATTAAAGGTCGAAAACAAATTTTGTATAGTGAATTCTATTGAGAAAAGTGCAAGTGGAAATGATCGATTGAGTTCAAAGAGATTGTTATGTTAGACAGCTGTGCAATATTGTGCTGAAAAAAAAAAGAGAAGATCGTGAGAAAGAATACAAGCCGGGCAAGAAGCCTCTAACTAATGCAGGAAAATAGGATGGTAGAGAGGATCTATATTGAGATGGACACAAGCGTATACACAGAAACGCGCGCGCTCACGCACCCCCATATTTATATATATATATATATATATATATATATATATATATATATACATATATATACATACATATATATAAATATATATATATACATATATATATATATATATATATATATATATATATATATATATATATATATATATATATATATATATATGGAGAAAAAGGGATTGATTTAAATGTTACTCGAGTTGGTTGTCACGTCAAAATATATAAGAAAAGTCATGACTCTATGTCTTCTCTCACAAACTGTCAGTAAAATAATAGAACAGACAGATTTGCTTAGCAACCAGTTTGATTTCATAACATGTGTAGCGCTGTTCAAAGACATTCTACTACCAGTTTTAAATTAGAAATTCAGAAAGGCGTGCACGAATATAAATGAATATTATGTATCGGAATTCTAGTCGTTAAAATCTCA
>OZ038495.1:7259367-7289367 GCA_964036315.1 Acanthosepion esculentum
TATATATATATATATATATATATATATATAATCATTAATATTCATTTGTTCTTCACTGTTGTTGGCTGCAATATTGAGATTGATGCACGCAGAAATCGTAAGACCCAAATAAAAATGTGATCGCCGTAGTGTATCAATATTTATTGCCTACTAAAATATAATGTCCACAGTAATGAGCATATATATATATATATATATATATATATATATATATATATATATATATATGAGGGAATATAGACTTAAATTGTGCTATATATATGGGATAAAGTGCTCAATATCAGAGATGGAGCGTGTGTAAATATAAAAGTGAACATAGAAGTAAACACTTAGAGGCGACAGTCTGTTTCATGCTAGATGCAATCATCGGGCCCGATGATTGCATCTAGCATGAAACAAACTGTCACCTCTAAGTGTTGACTTCTATGTTCACTTATATATATATGTATATATATATATATATGTGTGTGTCTATATATATATATATATATATATATATATATATATATATATATATATGTCTATACATATATATATATAATGACACATAGCGAAACAAGGATATACCCCAGAATTCATCGATATTGAAAGATTTTTGCCTAAATATACCAAATATTAAGCACCTATCATGAATAAGACAATTATGAATTATGCCCATCAATAGAAGGAAACGTTTTCCCTAAAGAAAGAAAGTATGGATCTATTCTTTATGCTCTCATTTCAATACCCCGTAATACCAATTGTTCAAAATTATCAATGCACATTATTATATATATATATTTTTTTTTTGTCATCCACAGACAGACTGTTTCGCTGTTTCACAGCTCATCAGTGTGGCTAGACGTCCAGTTGCCTCTAGCTAGGATCGAAACCCGACTGAATTTGCGTCAGTCCGAACTTCTCCCGCTAAGCCGTCAGCGTACGGTACGGAATGAAGGTGAATTTTAGCGTGTTTATTTTTAGATTCGGATAAACACACCGTGACTGAGAGTGACTCAATACTGTCGAAGAGTATATATATATATATATATATATATATATATATATATATATATATATATATATATATATATATATATATATATATATATATATATGCGTGTGTGTGTGCGTGCGTGCGTGTGACAGTGTATAATTTAAAGTTCAAATGTAGAACAAATATGTATCTGTTTTATGAAAGCTTCTTTAAAGATTTTAGAAAAAAGAGACAAAAATAGAGAAATTATCAAAATGTCATTGGTCAGTCATGTATATATTCGGCTGTATATAGGATTATGTTTGGTATCGTTGTTTTGCTGGAAGATGAAACACCTATCATATCTAACCTAGTTCGTCGAGGGTTAAGATGTTTCGGCAGTAATGCACTTATATACTTATGAATTCATTTTGTCATAAATTGTGATGAGTCCTCTGTACTGTCTTAACGCAATCCCATAAAATGTTAATCCGCCACCATGTATTTTTTGTTTACATTGTGTGATGAGTTCATTCCATTTCAAAAAGTACCCTTGCTTGTTTCACCCAAACTGCTCAATTTCATTTCTTCTACCCAAATACCTATTTTCTATATAGGAAAAAAAGCAATTGCGCACAGGCTATAGGAGTTTTTATGTGATTTATTCAGTAGGCCTGAAAACATACCGTGAACTTGTCGGTTCAACTTTAAACAAAATGTTCAGATGTGTACATCAGTGGCATTACTTTTCATAAGTGTCTGGATATGATTTTCACACGACTACTGGTATACTGTATTTGCTATTTGGTGGTTGCACGTCTTGAAATATTTCTTGGAAGATCTGAAACTGCAATCGTTAATATAATACCAGTCTGGTTTCTCTTAGTTACCATGGGTATGACAGTCGAATAATATCAGAAAAACGTTTAGATTCGTCATATATATATCCCGGATAGATAAACTTCAAAACATATTTTTCAAATTCTCGGCATTTACTTTTTTTGGCATCCCGATATGAAAAGGAAGGACTATTTAAGATGTAAATTAAATTTTTAATCGAAGCTTAAAACACACCGTTTGTATGGGAATAGTTCAATTTTAGGTGTTGCTATAAGTTACTAATGTATCTATTTAAGACCTCATATGCATGTAAATACTATTATTGAATTTCTAAATAAAATAACGATATGAGTTACTTATTAGATATCAGTTAATGTATTAAACTGTTTAACTTAAAATATTTAATTAGATATATGTCATCAAATCAAATGCTGATATATTTAGTCAGTCAGTTAAGAACCATATTTGATACACGCTTGTGTGATCATCTCTGTATTGATTGATGCCAAACTAGGCACAATATTTTCCTAGAGTAGGTGGATATTTCTTTCTACAGTAAACTGGTTTCGAACCAGTACTATATAAACCTGTCTATTCTGCTATGCAACACACAGCTGTGTAAAGTGGGGATCTATACATGCATTTATGAATGTTAAGAAATAAAATAAACAGGGGGGTATTTCGTGTTCTACTCAATTTTAAATAAATTTAAGTCATTTTTGGCATAAAAATATAACATTTTTTGAATATTTTAATACACCATACTATGAATTTCAGGGCAATTTTTCAAAATGGACACACCCAAGTTCTACAGTATGCTTCCGTTTTTCAAAAGGAAAGCATCAGAGTGCAAACTGTTCGATATAGTTTCAATTCTTTTGTTTATTTTTCCATTGACTTTCTTGAATTCTATTATTTTCAACACCGCATCTCTATATCGATCTATCTATCTATGTTTGTCTATCTATCTATCTATCTATCTATCTATATCACTATTTACGATAAATATTTATTGCATTATTCTCTCTTTCTCGATACATATATATATATATATTTATATTTTTACACATATATATATATATATATATATGTATGTATATATGTGTGTATGTGTGCTTGCGTATCTGTCTGTCTATTTAATTGATTTATTTTGGTACTCAAAAATAACAACTTTTATTCTGCATCTTAAAGACAGAGAAAAGCTTTGCCCGCTGACGAATATATGTAGAGATAAAACTGTACAAACTCATTTCTCTTTTCTGCGTTCAGAAACGACGTATCCGCCGTTCGCAAACATCTATTTTGGCTGAGAAAACTTGGCTGACTGAAACCTTTTTGGAACACTCGTCTGATGAATTCATGCCAAAACCCAAGCGACTCGACTTTCGAAATGACTTTGTTCAGCCATGCAGATCAATATCTGGTTAGGCATTTACGATCAGGAAGGGACGAAATACTTGCATGCTAGACGAAGTCTTTTCTCTATTTCTTCTTGAAACCCGCAGAAAGATTTATATATATTGAAAATAGATAACAAATTGCTGACACACATTGTGAATGCATTTACTAAATAATAAAAATAATTTCTTTTACATTCGCTTCCGCTCGATGTTCCATGTCATTATGTGCATGTTAAAATATTTAATTAAGGATTATTTTAACTGGTACAATTTTAACACGCTGAAACCTATACATATTTGAATATTCATAATCTATTACCATATGCAGAGGGTCATATACATGTTTGTATTCATGTGTATGCTTTATTTATACCTTTGCAAACTGTAACAACACGAAATAGAAGATGTCTAAATCCGGTTGTTGTAAAGACGTTAATGGGGATAAAAAGGGTATTATGATGCTTTGCAGGATAGATAATAATTGTCGCAAGACTTCATGATGTCAATATAGTAGTGATAGAAAATTTCTGATAGGAACTTCTTCCTTACGAATGGAATTCGAAGTGAGTGAGCATGTGTTGACGCTGTGTATCTGGTGTGTCATTCCTAGCAGTGAAGTCCTCGTCTCCTGGAACACATCTATGTATTTCGTCAAATCATTTTACATGGAAATAACGATGTATTTTATATGTTTTCATAATTTTCCTGTTTCAATTTTTTTGTCAAAGAGATGAGAAAGAAAATTAAAAACCGAAAGATTGGTCCAAGAATTGTATGAAGAACAAATATATACTCGCCCATCTACTGTACCACCAGCTGTCATAAAATTAGGTGTTTTAAACCAGAGGAACCTGGACTGGGAATGTAGTATCATATGTTGAACCACACCTTACTCTGCGTTAGACAGATATTTTAATATTTTTCGAATACTGGAACGCTCTAAATGTATCATGTTTAACAGCAAACGTGATATTAATCCAAGGTAAATCACAATTTAACTGATATTTGCTGAGTACAGCACTAACGAAACGTCATCTTTTCTGGTTATATTATCTTAATGAAATTTACAAAAAGAAACAGATCATGCCCAAGAAAACTTATTTCCTCAGAAAGTGGAAAAACCAACGTGAGATTATTTTGCTTAAAATATACTATAATATAGTAAAAGAATCAGGGTAAATAATATATTTCCAGAACAAATGTAATTTATTATTTTTTTTATATTGATATGTATGATAAACCTCATTTGTTTTCCCAAACTCTACAGCTAAATACCAAGTAGCATTCCGTTAATAAGCGATAATAAATTTGTCCTGCAATTGTTCTAGTCTTAATTAGCATCGTCCATGAATGCAAACTGCTTTAGGTTCTAATTTTGTATGGAGAGTCTGGGTTGTAATATACAGAATTAATTAGTAAAAACCGAAATACCAGCCTTGCTTCACGACTTAATGTGCTGTCGACAGTGCTCACTGTAGCCACTACTAACATTTTCTCCCAGGAAATTGTTTGTCGTATTCAGAAATGTCCCTGGTCAATGCAAGAAAATCTGCAAAATACATAGTGCAGCTCTTTGTCTCTCTGTCTAAGCCTTATTTGAAAACAAACACCATGTTCGCCTGAGATATGGAAAATCAACAACATGATACTTAACTATAGGCGGCTACTGTTGTATATGACCTCGATATTATCTCATCACCTTCAGATAAGTCTACGCACTTTCGAAGTATATTGGCCTCTAATTCTACGTCAGAAGAAAAGGGCTACATTCTATCTGACTTCCCACCTCTCAGAGAGCACAAACTTGGAACTTTCTCTTTCGACTCCTGAAACTTCTAGACTAATCAAAATCCTTGGCGCCACGAGAGCTATCAGTTCGGGTGAAATGACATTGAACATTATTATTAATCCTACCCGCTGAATTATTTCCGATCTTGGCAAAGTGGCTTACACGCTGCCGGAAGGAGAAATGTTTCTCGGTTTATGGATGACGTTAGCTGGATGATCTTTTTTAAGAAGGCGATTGACTATTCATCTCCGTCAAAATATCGCCCCATCAATCTCCATTGGTTCCTCAAAGAAACCATTGTGTCGGTTATAAAAAAAGAAAGTCGATGATTACCTGAACAGAAAAGAAAACACCGAACAGTATAGGACTATTTCCGGTGCAGGAAATATGATTCCACACAGAATCTGCGAAGTTCTCATTGTAAAGAGCAAACACCTGAAGCATTTAAAAGGACATTGACAACGTGCGTCACACGGGATTGTTGCACGAAGTCTTCACCTCTGTCATTTCTTGAAGAATCCTCGCAGTTATCAAGTAATTACTATTGCATAGCTCAATGGGAAGGCGTCCAAATCCAGTGAGATAAACCAGGGCGCCCTTCATTGCTCTATCAGATTTTTTCTGCTTTATATTTATATCTGGGTTGAAAGATTCTGATATCAGTTGTAAATAGCTAAGCAGATTATAGCATGTTTTTGTCATCAGCCTCTCGGACGTCAATATCATTTCGTAAAATATATCAAGGAAATAACGTTTATTATTCTTACATACTATACGTGATGGATAGATGCAATACCATCGCTTCTAGGAAGCAGCGTGAATAAGAACTTCAAGGGAACGTGTGTCTGCTCATTAGCTTAGTGTACAGTTACATTAGCCTGTATATTGCATCTGGGTGTGGAAAAGCGTAACGTCGCTTCAAAGTTCCCGCGGATCTCTAATTAGTTCAACCACAAGCCAACAACAGAGCTACTAAAACGTAGCGGGTTGTTGAATGTGAAACAATATAAGAACAACTTTATCCAAAATCAGAATTTAAGTGGAAAAAAGATAACAATTGTCATTTATATTTTTGAAGATTTAACTTTACAGGAAAGCAAGATGTAAGAGGGGGAAATGCTAGAACAGAATCTGTTAACGTAGAAATTACAGTTACATCCAGTTTTTTCAACATTATAATGATAGGTTCTGGCTGGCAATTTAGTATTGCGTTTAAATTCATAGAGTTTAGATACCATAAATGAGAGTTCATGAGAGCATTTAGCATGAGCATATTTAGAGACAATATAAATAAATAAGATACATTATAGTGATGGGAATGTGGGTGAAGTTAAAATGCTAGGTCAGGATCAATAAAACTGCAGATTTTCTTTGGATATTATCAAGGATTTCTCTATATATAGAAATAGCACCAGGCCATATATAGTAGTAATATTCTAAGCCTGAACGAAGGGGAGACTTGCAAGTATCTATAATATATAATGTTGAGAAAACTTATCTGGTACGACACAGTGAACCAACCTTCCCAGCAGATATAATATTTCAACTTCATGTCAGTGGGAAAAGTTAGACTGTGAAGTCGAAACGAGACACTCTGCTGGGGACTAGACCTAGCCGTGCTCATGGAAGGCAGAAAGGGTTCTCTCGGACGGATAATAAATTGCTGATTTGTATTGGGGCGTTAAAATTATGAACATATTTCTTGAACTAATTTAACAGCATCTTTCTTGATTAACTGCCTATTTGACCTCATCAAGCCTCTCACTTACTATAAATGACAGGAATTGTTATGGTGAAACACACCTATTCTATAGTTATTAGACTCTCCCACCTAATATAAGTAGGAGTAGTAAGAGGAACGAGAGTCAGTCGATGTCAGTCGACAGTCTGAACGGTTGAACTCTCTGCCTACGGGCGGAGAGGAACCCGAACGAGGCTACGCCGAAGGGCGGAGTCTCGTTCGGGGAGGTAAACCGGCCCTGAACCCGTTTATACGGGTTCAAAGGGTGTATATTTTTGGCCGGGCCCACGCGCTCGGGGATCCCACGTTAAACCGGCCTTGTGCCACATGATACCCTCGTGGGGGGTGACTAAATATTAGTCGATGTCGGACGACAGTAGTCGACAGTTAGTCGAATACGAAAGTAGTCAGCGACCACAATATAGTCGTTTAGAAGTTGGGGAAAACAACTTTAATAAAGACAAAGAAAATCCCGAGGTCAGTGACGGAGAAAAAATACAATTTATGGGAGAATTTGTTACAAGCGGCACGTTAAATAAATTAACGCGAAAGCTAAACTATTTTTCATAGAAAATACCACGAATTTACTGGCTACGAATTGGATTACAGAATTCCAATTATGGGATCTACCCATGAATTGTTTCTGTTACAAGGTAGAAAGTTTAAACACCGAAGCCCAAAAATTAATAAAGAAACTTAAGGAAACACTTCCTACTTCTTCTTCTCCAGGGTTGGGAACGGGTTCCAAGATGGAGGCAAAATTCCAGCTAAAAGAAAACGCTCAGGCGGTATTCCAAAAGAAAAGGAATGTGCCGTTTGCCTCAATTGAACAGATAGATAAAGAATTGGACAGATTAGAGAAAACCGGTGTACTTAAAAAAGTTGAGTATAGTGAATGGGCAACACCGACGGTATACGTGAAAAAAAGTCTAAAGAATTTCGTGTTTGTGCTGATTTCTCGACGTGTTTAAACGCGGCACTCAAAGACTATAATTCTCCTCTGCCAACAGAGGAAGAAATATTTGCGAAGCTTAATGGAGACACAACATTTCGAAGATAGACCTCAGCGACGAATATGTGCAAATACTGGTAGAAAAAGAAACGTCAAAGCTTTTGTGTATAAACACACATCGGGGTGTGTATAAATTTAACAGACTACCTTTTGGGATTAAGGTCGCGCCCGCCAATTTCCAACCAGTAATGGATTCGATGTTGGGTTGTCTAAATTTTGCTGTAGCGTATCTGGACAACATCATCATGAGAAGTACAAGTATAGCTGAACGTGTGGAACATATAAATGAAGTAGTTTCAAGAATACAGGAATTTAGATTTAAACTTAAGGAAAGCAAATGCGAGTTTTTTATGGAAAAAGTAAAATATCTGGGGCAGATGATCGATAAGAATGGTAGGAGGCCAGACTCAGGGCGAAGAGCGGCTATAAAAGACATGCTGGCTCCGAATGATATTACCGCATTACAAAGTTTTTTTGGATTAGCTAATTATTACCAATATACACCCCTAAAATGTATGATCTGCGGGCACCATTAAATGAACTACTGAAGAAAGGAAAACCCTGGAAATGGACTAATGAATGCCAGAAAGCATTTGAAAAGATAAAGGAAGTGTTAACCTCGGAATTATTTTTAATTCATTACAACCCGGATTTAGATATCATAGTAGCTTGCAACGCAAGTGCGTATGGAGTAGGAGCATGCATCTTACACAAAATGAAAGATGGTCAATTAAAACCAATTGTTCATGCTTCTAGGGCACTATGTCCGGCTGAGAAGAATTACTCTCAGATAGAGAAAGAGGCCCCATGAATAATATTTGCAGTAGCGAAATTTCACCGTTTTGTCCACGGTCGACATTTTAAGCTACAAACTGATCATAATCCTCTACTTTCGATTTTTGGATCGAAAAGCGGTTTGCCGACGCATACAGCCAAGTGATTACAGAGGTGGGGTATAATACTGCTAAATTATAACTTGAAGTACATTCCATCGAATAAATTTGTCTACGCTGATGGGCTGTCCAGGTTAATTCCTAAAATGAGCAAACCTTTGGAAGACACAGTAATTGTCTCACTGAAGTCAGAAGAAGAGCTGAAATTTACTGTGTGTAATGCAGTTCGGGAACTTTCGATAACTCTAGAAAAAATAAAAGAAGCCACCAGGGACAAGTATATCTTGAAAATAAAAGAAAAAATAGCCAAGAGGGACCAGTACATAACAAATGTGTTTTCGCTTTGCGATACAGTATTGTTATACCGAGAACGTGTGGTGATTACATACACACTGAAAAAGCAAATACTAAAGGATTTTCATACTGGTCATCCGGGCAGCACTAGGATGAAGAGCCTAATGCGAAGTTTTGTATATTAGCCGACTATGGACAGGGACATTGAGAACGCAGTGGCAAAATGTAAAGGCTCTGATTTAGCTGCAAAGTCACCCCCAATAACATTCAATCCCTGGCCAAACCCAGACCTACCAGAGTCTAGTTTACATGTGGATTTGCAGGTCCACTGAATGGATACCATTACATCATAGTAGTAGATACTTTCTCGAAATGGCCTGAGATACAAAGGATAAGAAAACCGACGACGCAAAGTACTAAAAACTTCCTGCTGGAATTGTTCGCAAAGTTTGGTGTGGTAGACACAATTGTGACGGACAACGGAAGTCAATTTACGTCGGAACAATTTCAAAATTTCTGTAAGGAATACAACGTTGAACATGTTACCACAGCTCCATATCACCCAAGATCGTACGGGTTAGCTGAAAAGTTTGTGG
This sequence comes from Acanthosepion esculentum, assembly GCA_964036315.1. Lineage (NCBI taxonomy): Eukaryota > Metazoa > Mollusca > Cephalopoda > Sepiida > Sepiidae > Acanthosepion > Acanthosepion esculentum. Next base: position 7,268,888 of record OZ038495.1, read on the forward strand.
ACACCCTAAAAAGAGCTCTAAAGAAAGCTAGGGAAATACCTGCAGATGTAGCCCTACAGAAGTTTCTACAGATATACAGAATTACCCCAAATACCGCAACACCAGCCTCAAAAATCCTCAGCCGAGGTGATGTTTGCACGTTGGGTAAGATCTGTCTTCGACAAATTACTATCAAAAAAGACAAAGCCAGGTAGAGAAAAATGTATTCAAGTAAAAAAATACAACCCTGGTGTAAAAGTATACTTTAAGGTTTATAAACAGAATAAATCATTCTGGGAGATTGGAAAAATAGAAAAGCGGATTGGCAACATGATGTACTTGGTGAAAGGCGAAAAATTCACGTGCAGACGGCACTTTAACCAGATCAGACGACACTCATCAGACGGGGTTGACAGCGAACCCGCGGAAGAAACGCCTATAGAGTTGACTTTGATACGTTTGATCTAACAACGCCAGCAACGATTTTACCTGCGGTACGCCAATCCAGGAGAAAAAGAACGGCAACTGATCATTTAAAAGTGGATCCAAAACTTAAGAGATACGCTACGATGTTGCTAAAAAAATGAAGTTTTTTTTTTTGTTTTGTCTTCATATTTCCTGTAAAAAATTAAAAAAATAAAGAAAAATGTTTTACTCCTACGGAGTAAAGCTTTAGGAGGGGGGCTTATGGTGAATGTAAAACATGATCACCGTAGTCTGAATGTGGAAATCCAACGTAGTAAGTAATCTGTTCAATGAAACATCACCAATGTCTAGTATCAGCTATTCAAGAATTCTTAAGGTTTTCCATATCAGAGATTGTCAGTGGATATTCGGAGAGAGTAGGAAAACATAGTTCTTCAGGTATTTCATCTGACAGGTTAGCAGTGGATATTCCGACAAGAAAAAAACAAAATGGCCGCCTTTATACACGTCGGATTGAATATTCCACGTCTTCTGATTGGTTAACCTTCTCTTGGTAAACTATAAAATGAGTCAGCTCATTTTGGTTCTCTCACTAGTTACATAGGTATCCAAAAAACTGTAACCCCCCCACTTTTGGTACATTATGGAATCTTCTTTCAAAATATTACTAAAGTCAATATGTATATGGAACAAATTCTTTAATTATTTTTTTTTAGCATTCATTAAATAATTTTTTTCTCTTCTTAATATTCATAAAATGATTTGTTTTGTTTTTTTTAAATATCCCCCAAAACTAGATATATCATTTGTTCACTGTTAAGTACTTTAGGTTAATAAACATTAACAACAATATTATAAATTTGTGATCACAACAAAAAAGTGAAAAAAGTTGTTATTTTACCCATAGCTGGGACCCATTAAAACAGACACAATCACTCCGGTTCAGAGTGATTCTGAGTGTCATTCAGGAGGATGACTGGGCTAAAAGTAGGACTATTCACATTTATACCCCAATATAAGGCAATAATTAATGGATGCAGTTTTACGTCTTACCCAGGACTATAGGACTGTAACTAATGGATGCAGTTTTACGTCCTACCCAGGACTATAGATAGTAACTAATGAGTCAGTACAAAATATGAGAGGAATGAAAGCCCGTAATACTTGCTTAACTCTTGTTAAATGCACACTCCTCGGTTTATTTAATTTTTGAGACAACTTAGTAACCGTATAGCAGATGTTTGGCCTTGTTGATGTCATGACATAAATAAGACTGTCTATCAACATTCTGTATTCTTTCTTACACGCCGCTATTCCATCTTCATTATTGATAATTGTGTTTAAATCAATTTCACATGGAGTAGTCAGCGTTTTACAATATCGCATGTCGAATTTTGATAAGAGTTTGTCGATGTATATGGATTACTTCATTATAGTAGTGTTATCATTAATTTCGAACTGTATACCAAGAAACCATGATAGTCGACCCAAGTCAGTCATTTTAAACCTTATATTTAGGGAATTTATTTTTTAATAGTGTAGCTTTATATTTTGAAGCAATTAACATATCATCGACCAAAATAATCAGAATTGCTAATATTTCATTATTAAATGTCCTTGTGTACAGGAATGGGTCTACTGGGGAGTTGTTCCATTAAATAGGAATGTAGTAATTTATTCCACGTTCTTCCGCTTTGCTTCAGCCCATATAGTGACTATTTGTGTTTCCATACATAATTGTCTCTTTTTCAAAGCCTTCTGGCGGTTTTATGCATATTTCATAGTCAATCGGCGCATTCAAATATGCTCCTTTGACATCCATATGGTGTACATCTATGCCATAATGTGCAGCTACTTGCATTCAAATTATTATTGTTGTCATGTTTGTTATTGGACTGAATGTTTCTACATAATCTTCCCCGTATATATGCAAAAAAAACTTTAGCTACAAAACGAGCCTTATACACTGGCGAACCATCCTCGATTCGCTTTACAGTATGAACCCAACGGCTGCCGATAATATTTTTAGAATCCAGGGCTTTTTTTTAGTTCAAAAGTATCATTTGATACTAAAGATTCCTTTTTCTTTTTGCATGGCGGCTATCCATCGTTTGGAATTCTCAGAATTTATGACTTCTTGATAGTTCTTCGGGATACATTGCACCGAATAGCAACAATGTCAATAGGACATTGTCCATTCCAAAATAGTCTGGCTTTCTTCTAATTCTGGTCGGATAACGCGGGATTTGTCCCCCCCTCAAGGTTTACGCCCTCATCTCTATCGTCTGATATAACACCTTCCGCTAATTGTGGATCTTGTACGGGTTTCTGTTTATAGGCCTTATGTCAGAATTAGGCCATACCGGTTCGTGTGGGACCAGCTCCTCACAATTAATATTCTTTTCTTCGGGATCCTTTACTTGCTCAAAGGAATCTGTAAATCTGACGCATCTTATTTTCCTTATTATTTTACTTTCTGCAAAATAAATCATATAGGCCAGACTTGCCCCGTTATAACCAATAAGTATGCCTCATTCACTTTTTGGATCAAGTTTTGCCCTGTGGTCGCAAAATTATACCAAAAATATGCATACAACTAACGTTGGGTTTGTAATTCGTATGAGCTTCGTAAGGATTCTTTTTTTAATGTTACTATTATAGCAAAGGTTTCTTATATATACGGCTGTATTTAATGCCTAGGCCCTCAGATTTTAGGGTAACTTAGATTCTATCAGCAAACATCTAGCCATTTCGAAAAGCGTCCGCCAACTATGTTCAGCGTTTCCGTTCTGGTGCGGCAAATAGTGACTCATCTTCTCATGCTTAATGCCTTCATTTATTATGAGGTTTTCGTAATCATCAGAAGTAATCATCAGAAGTAAATTTTCAACCATTATCTGTTCTAATTATTTTCACTTTTCCATAAGGTGAAATATCAGATAAATACATTCTTGTGGCTTGTAGGGTATCAGATTTGTTTTTCAGAAAATATATCATAATAAGTCCTGAATATTCGTCCACAAAGTTTAATAAATATGCCTAAGTACCTATACCCATTGGTGAAACTGAACCCGTCGCAATAAACTCTGAACAAGATATCTGTTGATTTTGGGATTCGATCCCTATTCCTATACTTTGTCATTTTTCCTTTCATACATGTGTCACAATGATGTAAAGCATTTGAAGTTGTAATTTTCATTCCAGTAATGTGTTCCTTTAATTTTTTAAAATCCGAACTATTACAGTGACCTAATATTTTATGCCAAGTCGCTAAGTCGGGTGTGGCTGTTTTCACAGATTTAATACTTTTCAAATAATATAAACGTCCATTTTGTTGTATATTAAATTAATTTCCATCTGGGTATATTAACTTTGCATAGTCTCGGTGAAAATTAACTTTAACACCAGTTTTTAACAGCAGACTGAACCGAGAATATATTTTGTTTAAATTTAGGGATATATAAAGATCTTTTTAATAAACATTTACAAATATTTCTATTAGTATCTCGTAAATAAATTCAGGCATCGGCTCTTTTTAAAAATAAATTATTAACTCTAGTTACGATAGGTGTCAAAATTAATAAATTCTGTTTTATCCTTAATTACATGATTTATCGCACCCGTATCGACTAGGTAAGAATTATTATTATTCGGTATAGTATCTAATTCAAACGAAAAGTCATATGTTCGCTCATTCGAAAAAGCTTTTACAGTTTTACAAATGGTGGAAGAATGTTCAGTTCCGTGTAACTCTCCTGACATTAGGTGACACCCCATGATCTATCTCAACAAAAACCAGGAAAAATGAAGTATGGGAAACCAATGGAGATCGAACTTCCGATTCAGTCGTAACTGGTTGAGAGAGACAAGCTTGCTATGCATTACACTAAATCAAGGCCAATCTAAATTCGCATCAATATGTGTTCGATAAACAATATTTTCAAGTACGCTACAAGAAGTGAATGTTGAGCTCTTGCTTTTAGGGAATAGTTTTTTTTTCAATGGCTAATGTCCGAGAACTTATGAATTCCGATTATGATATTTAAGGAATATTTTTGGCTGAAAGTTCCCGCCCCATCCAAATTCCCATAATCCGATCAAATAAAAATAGCTTACTATTTGGCAGAAAATATTTGTTGCACTTGATGATTTTTCGGCAACTACTCAACTTCTGATATATCGAGAAACGCAACGTGCCTGATAATAAGTAAATTTCCACGCATGTATACCGGCGTTGCTTTAACGTGCTGGTAAATTCTGTTTCTTGACAAATATTTTTCACTACTTAGACGGACCTTTTGTTTTGTTTGAAATGATTGTTGAGACATATTTCGGAATGAAACAAAAACATTCAAAACTTGAACAAGACATGAAAATGTCATTTTATGTCCTTGAACTAACACCGACATTAAAAATATGATGTCACAGTTTATTAGAAATTTACAGACTGTTAAATATATATTCGTGGGGAAATACATATAACTTCACAAAAGGAGCTTTCGCGAAATAAAATAAAGAAGTGTCATGTTATTTTTGATTCTAAAAATGTGTCGGTAGGAAAATCATGTCTATAGTTTTGGTAAAGGAATGTGTTTAGATCTTCATAGATCTTGTGAGAATTCAGGGTGTTAAATATTTTCAACGTGTGATTTACAAACATAGACTTTTCACAGTTTTCCTGTTGATGACAATCTCATAAAATATAAGGAATATGATAATTTCCTCCAAAAAAGAAAAACCGACAAAAATGTAAAAGAAAACAAATGAAATATTTTCCCAAATTAATTTAATATTTTATTCATTGGACTCTTAGAAGTAATTGGTCGTCTATAACTGATAAAATAATTGAATAGATTAACGTCTGGACATAAAAAAAATAAGTTATACTTTTTTGCTTATATGTTCTTTAGTTGTTATTTATATATTGGATTTTTGGGTGGATTATGTACGAGTTCTATCGGGAAAAGATTAAATATAAGATTAAATTGATTTGAATTAAGAAGGGCAAATGATAAAGTTTTGGTTGATCAAGAATATGGACTTTCTAAATCTATTATACTTCATTTTGTACAGGATAATTTATTTAAGAAAAAAAACTTAATTCAGTTGAAAACACACCGAACGTGTACAATTATATATATAGTATACAACAGAACTAGAGTATCTCGCCTTCTCTCTTTCTTTATCACTCTCCCTATATATATATATATATATATATATATATATATATATATATATATATATATATATATATATATATGTATACGAGGGTTATTCAATAAATAAGGTTAATTTTTCGGTATAAGGACTTCTAATACAGATAGAAGATTACACTTTTTTTATTTTTTTTGTTTTCCTTCTTTTTCACATGGATTTAATTTCTTTTGCAAATTAAAAAAAAAAACTTTGAGAGTTTTGGCGATTAACAAAGATGGCCGACCAAGAAGCATGATCCACGATTGAACAGCGGTCAGTTCTCAAGTTTTTGGTTGCTGAAGGGTGCAAACCAGTTGAAATTCATAGGAGAATGTCAACTGTGTATGGTGCCACATGTTTCAGCCAAACAAATGTCTACAAGTGGGCTAAATTGTTTAAAGAATGACGGAGCAGTGTTGAGTATGAAGACAGGCCTGGGAGGCCTACAGAAGTGAGGTCTCCTGAGGTGATCGAATTCAGTTTGACAGAAGAGTGACAGTGGATGACATTGCAATGACTTTGAGCTTATCTGTTGGGACAAACGCAGGGGTCATCAGTCAGAAGGAATCATCTTGCATCATGACAACACAAGGCCCCACACAGTAGCCCAAACGGTGCAGACAATCAACAATCAGCTGGGATGGGAACTGCTCCCTCATTCCCCTTACAGCCCATACCTTGCCCCTTCAGACTTTCACCTGTTTGGTGCCTTGAAAACGTTCACGAGAAGCACGAAGTTTAAAAGTGACAATGAAGTCAAAAGTGTTGTGAGCGACTGGTTGAGACATCAGTTCAAAGATTTTTACGCTGAGGGAATACAGAAGCTTGTGCACAGATGGGAAAAGTGTGTGACAGTGCTGGGAGAATACGTTGAAAATCTTCATCTATTCTCCTTTCTGTTTCTTTCATCTCAGACATTTCTGTGGCTTAATGGCTTGTTTTGTTATATATATATATATATATATATATATATATATATATATATATATATATATATATATAATTTACGAATAACTAGGTAATCCGTATGGGTAGAACCAAGGAGGATAAAATCCAGTGAGCTCAATGTAAATCTGAGCTAATAAATTAAATAAAAATAAAAACAGACTAATTTAAGGTTTCATGCAATAAATTATTTCACCACAGCCCTATTGAAGGACCGCGGATCATCAGACTTTACTTCCAAAGGTTGAAACAAAAACCTTTGGAAGTAATGTCTGATGATCCGCAGTCCTTTAAAAGGGCTGTGGTGAAATAATTTATTACATGGATCCTTAAAGTGGCTTGTTTTTATTTTTATTTAATATATATATATATATATATATATATATATATATATATATATATATATATATATTTATTTATTTTTAATATTTATTTTTATTTAATATATATATATATATATATATATATATATATATATATATATATTCATTATACAGTGCAAATTGTTTTTGCAATTGGAATTAAGATACATTTAGTTAATGAAAATTTACACCTCCGAATTTTACTATTAAAATTTACAGGATTTTTAAACAGTTTATTGAATGTGTTTGTAGTGGGATTTTGTTTAGTTGGAGGAAGAAAGAGAGAGAGGAATGTTTCAGGGAACTTATTCGGAGGTATGGAGAGAAGGAGGCACCGTTACTAGAATTGTATTATGGAGATAGGAGAGCCTGCGTAGGTGGAGGGAAGGGGAGACGGATGTGCTGACCTACATCCTAATGGTCACACAGCAAAAATTTAATTCGACTTGAATTCACGGAAATTAACGAAAAAGTGAAAAAAAACAAACAAGAGATAACTTTAGTAAAACGAAAATGAGTTAATTCGGAAGTATTGCTATTAAACCTGTCCATATATCAGAGCTCACATTTTCCTTGAGTGTTTTCAAAAATTTGGAAGGAATTTGGATACATGTATGCGTACCCATGCGTTAGTCCATGTTACGGATATCTACGCGCATAGCTGTATACACTAACATACACTTTGTCCTTCGCATTCAAGCACAGACATATATGTATGTGTTCTCTCTGACATGTATCTAAAAATACCCTATGTTAGGATGAAATATTTTCGAAAGATAATAAGATGAGTTTACTATTTACATTATTCACATTATTGTCCTCATCTTTGTCGCCATATTAATACCAACGTTTAGGCCGTTGCACGCTCCGGCCTTTTCAGTTGTTTGGCATGTCGAACTGAACTCTTTCTTTCGCTCACTGGGGTAGACTGTTCTAGTTTCACGAGCCATGTCTAATGCATGTCATTTATAACTTATCTCCTGTTTATTCCCTTCTCTAAGTTCTACGCCTTAACCAGGTATTGAACTCACACTCTTTGGGTATCCATAGAGAGATGGCACAGTGGATGAAAGCGTTAGTTAGATCCAGTTTCAGGACCCAAAGAGTGTGAGTTCAATACCTGGTTAAAGCGGTGGAAAACACTAATTACGAAAAAATGAACTAATAAAATAAGTTTTAATTGATCATATCATATTTCTTCTTTAGCTGCACGTCAATATTTCATGTTAAAGTAAAAGTTAGGAAGCATATTATTTATTATAACAATTATATGCGGGCTATTTTATATGTTTATTTTTTTCACTATTTTAAATAAATATTAACCCTCAGTTTTAAATTGATTTACATTCCCTTTAATTCTTAGTATGGAATAATCCGGCCTGCTTATTTATTCCAGTTAAAACCGGAAATATCTCCGAGATATTAATTAATTTGGTTTTAATTGCATTTCTTCAAATAGAATCCAAATTTTACGAAAATACTGTGTGTTCTTTTGTGATATAATGCCTCAACTAACTGAACTTCTCCCAGAATCTGGTTTAAAATCGACCTCGCCTAATAAAGAACATCATTAGCACATAAACTAAACACATATTCCAAAATATCCTCGGTGTGTTTTCAACAATTAAGATTCAAATGTCTAATTCAACTATATATTTAGCATTATTTGGAGAATATTAATTAACAAGTAGAACAATTAATCAGATTGATAAACCAAAAATTAATAAGAATATATAAATATGGCAACCAAATTTTTTCCAGTAGCAGATAAAATGAAAGTGATCGGCCAACTTTAAATGATATCAATCTGACCATGAAGTGTAATATTTATTACGCATAAAACAAAATAATTACATCTCAAATTCACATAAATTATTCATTGTTTAGTGCTGTAAAGATTTTCTTGAAGATTTATGTAGAGGTCGCAACTATTTTGCAGCCGATGTAGATGTCTGTCCACAAAATGTGCTCATATGAAAAGCGAATTATCTTTGTAACGGCATACAACATTAATTATTTCCTATACATTAAATCAAAGACTAAGTGATTATACGGTCTTTATTGTCAGGGAGATAAAAATAATCTCTCTCTCTCTCACTCTCTCTCTCTCTCTCTCTCTCTCTCTATATATATATATATATATATATATATATATTATTTTTATATATGTATGTGTGTCTGTGTGTATATGCATATATTTATACATAAATACATATATTTTTATATGTTTATATGCACACATATTCATGAATCTATACACACATACATACATATACATATATATATATAGATATATATACATATATATATGTATGTATATATATATATATATATATATATATATATATATATATATATATATATATATATATATATATGTATATATATATATGTACGTATGTGTTTGCGTGTACAATGTCTGTAATTTGCCTCTCAGTACACCCAAACTTACATTAATAAATATATATGTTTGTATATTAAAGTTTTTAGATGCATATACCGACGTAACTTAGACACATTGTCAGGCATCGCCGTATTTTTAATTTCTTATTGTCTCATAAATTTTGTGGAAGGCTCATTCATGAAATATATAAATGGCCCGATAGATATCACACTTAATTTTAATCGGCTCACCGTAATGTCCTAGACGATGCTTCAAACGACACTTAATTTTAATTGTGACAGTCTTGGAAAATGCCTATTTTCGCTAATACAATGATTATGATACTCTCTTGTATATTCCATGACTTTATAATTTTTATTTCTATATTTCCTCATAATTTTCCACTTTTCCAGCAAATAATTTAATGTGAATAAAGATGAAAACCAGATCACAATAATTATTTGCTAAAATTATTTTAAATGGCGCATGCAGAATGTAAATCAAAGAATTCCTCTCGGAAAAATTGCCATGAAAAAATAAATTTTATTCAAGTAATTGCAGTAATTTTCCCGAATTATTATATGTGTTTTTATTGGTCTTTATTTCTGTATGGCCAATAATTCTTTGAAAATAGATGTCAATTTACACTACAATATATGTTTATCACATATTGCTTTCTAATCTTTCGAGGCATAACAAGAAAACAATGCATCAATATGAAAATATTTGGTAAAAAACGTAAATGATTTCCTATTTCGTAATCATTCCGATGAATTAAATTGTGGTAAATCGATTATCTGTTTTCGTTCATATTCATTGTAGAAATGATAATATTGAATCGGATGTAAGAAAGAGGCAAGCCATGTTTGCGTAGATTTTCCATAGGCACGTGGATTTAAATAATATTTATTTCTTGTTTTCGAATATGAATGATGCGGTCGTCCTTATAATAACTGGCGCACTTGGACACTGGCGATAATACACTCATCAGAATATTATAGAGATAACAGATTTGACAACTACGACGAGATTGTGCTTGCGAGAAACGAGCGGAAGTTGCTGAGAGTATTGTTTTTGATACGTTTCATTGAGAAACGCCTTTGCATAGGCATTGAATACATCCCCCCAAGCACATTCTCTTTTCTCAATTTTTCACACATATCCGCATAATCTTTCCCTATTTATTCTGTAAACCATTACCCCGACTCCCCACTACACAATGAGCGTTATACAGAGTGAAATATAGGAAGCTTTATTATACGATGGAGTAATTGATAGCGGCTCGGATTGAGAAGTCGGAGAGCCGAGTTCGAATTACATTCAGATACATTACATTCATTTACGTGCTAACACCCTTGCGAAAGGCATGAATCCTTTTCTCCCTCCAGTTATGGGCAAATAGCAGAACAGACCGGGTTCTATAGCCTTGGGTGGCAACCGATCTACAGCAGAAAGAAATGGCATTCTACTGTGGGAAAAAATCTGACTCGTCAGTAATGTATCGAAAAATATAAAACATGACACATAACTGAGTGATTATCCTGTCAGGATTAGTTGAGTCATTTTAAAACAATTCCAAAATGCAACCCGTGGTGTTGTCTATATTCAAGTGGTACATTGACTTTGTAGTGACTCCGTTGCACATTTGGGGTACAAATTGTAATGGGGTTCGTCTAAGGGAGAAAAGACAATACAGATTTGGAACTGCAATACAAAACACGTCATTGTAGTCATTATCTATTATACGAGGGTTATTCAATAAATAAGGTGAATCTTTCGGTATAAGGACTTCTAATACAGATAGAAGCTTACTTTGTTTTAAAATTTTTCAACGTAGTCTCCCAGCACTGTCACACACTTTTCCCATCTGTGCACAAGCTTCCGTATTCCCTCAGCGTAAAAATCTTTGGACTGATGTCTCAGCCAGTCGCCCACAACACTTTTGACATCATCGTCACTTTTAAACTTCGTGCCTCTTGTGAACGCTTTCAGGGGACCAAACAGGTGAAAGTCTGAAGGGCCAAGGTCTGGGCTGTAAGGGGGATGAGGGCGCAGTTCCCAGCCCAGCTCGTTGATGGTCTGCACCGTTTGGGCTGCTGTGTGAGGCCTTGCGTTGTCATGATGCAAGATGATTTTTCTGACTGATGGCCTCTGCGTTTGTCCCAACAGATAAGCTCAAAGACTTTGCAATGTCATCCACTGTCACCCTTCTGTCAGCCTGAATGTGGTCATTGACTGATTCGATCACCTCAGGAGACCTCACTTCTGTAGGCCTCCCAGGCCTGTCTTCATTCTCAACACTGCTCCGTCATTCTTTAAACAATTTAGCCCACTTGTACACATTTGTTTGGTTGAAACATGTGGCACCATACACAGTTGACATTCTCCTATGAATTTCAACTGGTTTGCACCCTTCAGCAACCAAAATCTTGATAACTGACCGCTGTTCAATCCTGGAGCATGCTTCTTGGTCGGCCATCTTTTTAAATCGCCAAAACTCTCAAAGCTATCAACTGGCAACATATTTCATGGCTGGAAAATTCGAGAAATGTTAGCATATACCCCACCAAATACAAAATACTATTTCCGAAAAAGGGAAGTTCTACGCAGAATTAATTAAATTATACAATAAAACATAAACTGAAATTTGTGCGTTAATACATATTTTAATGCAACCTATACAGTATATGAACGTCACTGATTAATTAGTGGTAAATAATGTAAACCTTTAAAACCGTAGCGGCAGATATTGTTATTTTTTGTTATTCAAAAACATATACTAAATATATAATTCGCCCATGCCATCCAACAGTGGATTCCATGGTATAACTCTGATAACTTAGCCAAAAACATTATTTACTTCAGTATATCAGCCTAGTGGATTAGTAATTTTTTTACATATGTTAAAGTATACATCTCTTACTTTGAATCTGATTTCAGACATTTTGTAATAAAACATACAATATTAGATTACAAAATTGATCACTATCTCTCACAAAAACCACGAAAGACAACACGGTATAACATCAGGCGTTTTAAAATCTAAGCGTCGATGTAAAATTCTCTGATATACCAGAGTGTAAATTATTTTTCCAAAGTCTTTATTAAACAATAGAGGAATGAAATAATGAAACAATACCATTTTATACATGCATGTCCATTGTATGCAGAAAATACAATCCTGATTTGTAACGTCTGATACAAGAAAGAAACAAATAAATGAAGAAAAATAAAATGGTTAATACTAAACAATTAACAAGGGAAATATAAATAATTTACTTAATGCGCCGATAAACCAATATATGCGATTAATTGGAAATCAGATTAATGAAGCAAAATTAACCAAGGGAATGAGTTAAAATACAGAAAAAAGCGAAAAAGCGAGATAACATCATACAAACGAAACCAACTCAGAATTAATCTCCTGTTCTGCAAAATTACATTTCAAACTTGGCTATATTAAGCTGATGATGCAACAAAAATAGAAAATACATAATATACGTTCGATCATAGATAATGATCGATAAGGCTAACACTACACGCAAACTTTAACGAGCCTAGTGTGGAAGAACGCAAGAAAACTATGAAAACATATAAATGACAGTAGAGCTTCACAGGGCATACATTCTCCTCGAATTTCAATCTAAGGCTGTCATTTTACTTAAGGAAATTTTGGAAACAGGAACGCATCCCCCCACATGGGTTAAATTGCACATTATTGCACAATGAACACAATGGTGTAGTGCTCAAAAACACGTATAGCGGTATCTGAACTGGATATGTGACGGCATTGTATAGGTTGTCACAGTTCTATGAATGTCAAGTCCTCAGAAATCTGTTTAGGTTTTGTTTTGGTCAGGAGTGTAATACTGGTATATACGGCATCAAACAATTCCAGGTAAATGCAAACCTCTCCAATAGAAAATAGTATACCGGTTATTTTCATCTAAGAGCAGCATAGGACCTCATCAGTAAACTTTATTTTCACCCAAACGGTCTTTCAAGCACTTGCTGAATTTAATGTCTAGATCTGATAGAAGAAATATATTTACATTATTCCGACTAAGGTCCTCATCTTTGTCGCCATATTTATTACAACGTTTCAGTCGTTATACGCTCAAGCCTTCTTCGGGTGTTTGGAATGTCGAAATGAATCCTTTATTTCGCTCACAGAGGTAGACCATTCTAGTTCCATGTGCCATGTCTAATAGATGTCAGTTATCAGTTATCTCCTGTTAATTCACCTCTCCAGGTTCTCCCCCGCCATAACCAGGTATTGAACTGAGACTCTTTGGGTCTTGTCACTGGATCTAACTAACGCTTTTATCCACTGTGTCATGTGTTCTATGGCGACAAAGAGGAGGAAAATAGTCCGAATAATGTAAATGGTGTACAGATCTCATCTCAGAAATATAGCCAGATAAGAAATCTCTTGGTTCATAAAATCCTATATGTCTGCAGAGGACCCAACACCGAATAATTGAAACTACATCAGAGGACGAAAAGGAGAAGATGAGAGTGCTAATCAATTGAATTTGTTTAAAAATGTACGGTATTCACTTATAAAAGCACTGATATTAAGGCCTGGATACTGATCATTTAAGTTAACCACCCATCGAGCAATCCACCATCAATCTGCATCTGTCCATGAATATCACACCCTGAAAATCTAATTTGAATTATTGTTCGGTTGATGAAACTCGTATAACAAGATGAATCATCTGCAGGAATGGAAAGAAACGAGTATATGTGCTTATAGGCTTCATTATGTGTCATCGCGAGGTTTAAATACGTATGCAACTGAAATTGAACAAAAGAAATATTTCCTACTCTTTAAAGGGTGGTTCTACAACTCGGGTTCCATTCATCAAGTAAGTCATTCCTTTGTCAGAACGGCTACTGCATACGGCATAAAAAATCAAAAACAAAACATTTTAATCAACATTGTTGACATTCGGCATTGGGCTCTGTGTCCCCATCTTTACATGTACATTTTTTCCATCCTGGATACTGAGAAATTTTCTCCATATATATATATATATATATATATATATATATATATATAGTTAAATTCCCAGATCAAATCTGTGGACAAGACATATTGGTATAAAATGACAATTGGAAAAATCTTAGATTTTGCTGACGCGTTTCGTCTTCCGAATTTTCAAGGCAAAAATGAAATCGAAATATCTCTGTTGTTATAGTTACATTAAAATCCAAATTTTAAAACATAGACGCTTCTGTCCAAGCCTTTTTTTCTGGTTAATGTAAATTACATTTATAGTAAGAGATTTTTTTCCATGTTGACAATATAGTTAAATTCCCAGATCAACTCTGTGGACAAGACATATATATATATATATATATATATATATATATATATATATATATATATATATATATATATATATATATATATATATATATATATATATCGGTCTGATGAGGTAGATATTAAAAACTTAATAAATGTATTGCCGTTACACACATCAAATTACCAAGATATTTCGAACAAAGAAATTCCATATGTGAAATGTTGTGTGTATATTTTAAGCCTGATATTTTCGAATTTATTTTTGCAGTCATATGCGGAACATACAATTTGTTAGGGAATCAGTTTAAGTTACGGTTGTAACTGTATATATATGAATATCGACATGTCCATATAATTGCAATTATGGAATAAATGGGACTTTCTATTTCAGTATACATTTTTACTGCGGTGGAAAGGTCATCTCAGCTGCCCAGGTATATTAGACTTTGTACGAAATCATAGATCCAACACCTGTTTCATGCTGCAGATTTGTTAAGCGTAGTTAAGGGCGAGAGTGTGTCTAATCTAGCGTAATTCACGGTTAAGGCAAGACCGCGGCCCTAAAAATCACGATGAGGTTGACTTGTTAAACAACAATCGATGTCTTCTGAACTGGTCCGTCTACTCAATTTCACTCACAAGGGTTTGGTAAACCCGTAGTCTACAAATATTACGCTAAAATGAAAATCGTTTACCCACACAGATATTATCAAGAAGACACCATGACAAAACATTCTGGACATTTGGAACACTAAAATTCTAATTACTCAATGACGTATTTATATTTGTTAGAACAATTAGTTTTATATATATATATATATATATATATATATATATATATATATATATATATATATATATATATATATATATATATATATATATATGAGTGTGTGTGTGTACGTTTAGCATAAAAAAACTGATGTATAATCTGCGACTACGACATCAGATTCGGTGGAACCGAGTAATACAGCTCATCAGAACATTTAACATAGAAATAGCAGCCGCTTGTTAGTGGATTTCTGTCCCACGGTGACGATCTGACACAGGGAAGTTATACAACCTCCACAGACTCTTTACACCTTGCTCCTGCACTGCATATATATATATATATATATATATATATATATATATATATATATATATATATATATATATATATATATATATATATATATATATATTAACAGAGAAGAAAGCGGCTACGTTGGGAGTGGTAGACTGGAAACTGGTAACCGGTAAAAAGGTAAATGCTGCAATTGTAGATAATATTTTTTATCATAATAAAGCAATTTTTACCTGACAGTTTATTACTCGTCATGCACAAAGTCTTCAGGAGGTCGGTCTATACATCAGGTCAACCCATAAATTCTGTTCGAATTTTGAATTTTGAAACAAGTGACCAAATGTCACATTTAATTACAGATTCTATCAACAATGTATTTTCCCTGATTATCTATGACTTTCTTCCATCTATTAAGAAGCTTACTAATTCCATTACTGTAAAATTATGTTGGCTTTGATTCGAAGAACTCACAAATGTCAGTTTTAACCTCTTCCTGTGTTACAAAAGCTGTTTCTTCTAAGTGATTCTGTAAGCTACGAAACAAATGGTAGTCTGAAGTATCAAGGTCGGGAGAATAAGGTGCATGAGGAATTTTCTCCCAAGTTCTTCGATCTTTTGTGACGTGATTCTTGCTGTGTGTGGTCGCGCATTGCCCTGATGAAACATCACCCGTTTTCGATTCACTAGAGCAGGTCTTTTGTTCCTCAAAGGTTGGTTCAAACGCTGTAATTGTTAACAGTATATTTGAGCATTAATTGTTGCATTAGGTGGTAAGAATTCAAAGTGGGTTATTCCTTGGTAATCCCAACGGATTGAAAGAAGAAACTTTTGCCCATGAAGTTCCCTTCTCGGGTGTGGCTGGGGTCCTTCCCCTTTACCAAGCCACTGTCTATGACGCTTAACATTTCGATAAAAGGTCCATTCTCCGTCGCGAGTCACAAGTCTATCCCAAAAAGATGAAACAAGTTGGTGAGAATGGAGAAAAGAGAGGATGTCAACTCGGGATTTGAGGTTGTTTTCAGACAATTCCCGAGGCACCCATTTTCCAAGTTTAGGAACTTTTCCAAGTTGTTGAAGATGACGATGAACAGTTGTATGGTTTGAACTGAGAAACACTGCTAATTCCTCAACTGATAAAGCAGGATTTTCTTCAAGGGCTGCTTCAAGAAGCTTTTCATCAAACTCAACTGGACGTCCGGTTCAATCTTTCACCTTCAAGGGCGAAATCTCCACCTCTGAATTTTGCAAAACATCTTCTGCAAGATCTTTCATTCACACATTCCTCTCCATAAACTGAGTGAATTTTTATAGCCGCTTCGGCTGCTGAGTTTCCTTTCTTGAACTCATAAAGCATTATGTTCCTCACATGATTCTTGGGTACATCCAAGTTAGCAGGGTTTTAATCAAACAAAATTCAATTTTATTGTTTTCTGATATTAAAATTTGATCAGTGTAAATGCATCTAAATTAAAAATAAAGTTCAGCTCCATTAGACATTATCAAATACTTTTTAATTTCTTTCAATTTAACAAAAAGTTAAAATTCGGACAGAACTTATGGGATGACCTAATATATATATATATATATATATATATATATATATATATATATATATATATATATATATATATATATATATAATGTGAGGAAGAACACATGGAGTATGAATCCACAGTTCTTAGTATTTTTTTAAGGTGCTGAATACAAAACAATCACAATATTATTATATTTTTTTTATTATAATAACAGAATAAAAAACATTTTACATCACTACACAAAATCTTTCATGTTTCGAAACTAAAATGGTTCCACTTCTAACGATGGTATATAACTTCTGACACCCCCCCCATATATATATATATATATATATATATATATATATATATATATATATATATATATATATATCGCCTGACGATTGCACTATATATATATATATATATATATATATATATATATATATATATATATATATATATTTAGGTGTTTGTGCGTGTGCGTGTGTGCATGTGAGTGTTCATATATTGAATTCATATATTGTGTGCGTTTTTGTGTATATATAGATATATATTTGGAATGCTGATTTTAAGACTTAACATAGGGGACATAGATGGCGAAATTAGACGGAAGACATGACAAGAGATGCAAGGGCTGAGGAATGGTTCTTATCTGAGTAAGATGTGAAAATCACACACACACGTACACACACACACACATATCTGTGTGAGTTTGTGTGTGTGTCGCGTATCTCTGATTCTGTAATACATATAGTGATTTTGACTATGTTATTTTCAGAAGGTTGTTTTTGAAATATGTTATCTTTGTTTCGTGGTAGTAGTTGATGTATCGTCTTCACAATAAATATGTTTATGTCTTCAATCTGTTTAGGAAAGTATGAATGAAAGCAAGATTGTTATCATTTACGCGAAATCATTTAATCTGCTCTCCAACTCTTACCAAAGATCGACCGAATGTACTCGGAGAAAAAGCGCGTGTTTACGATCAAGACTGCTGTCTTCTGATTCAACTAGTTTCGTGTTTGTCATGATGATAACATCAAGTGGACTCTTTCGTGGAAGTGTCTCTTTCTAAGTCTGGCATCAATAAGGATTACAGAGACATAGATTTCTGCTTCTTGAGACGTATTATTTCGTTCGTTCAGCAAATTCATCTTGGTGGCAGGCAGTCAAGGATTAGCCTTACCTAATCCTATTTCTAGGCACGGTATTCGAACTTGCATTTCGTTTTTGCTCTTTCTATACAAATAAATAAAGAAATCGAAAAGAAATTATAACACGCGAGAGAAAAGTACACATTTTTATATATTATATTTCATTTTTTTTATGCTTAATATTATTTATTTTTTTCTGACAAAGATATATTATATTTTTCGTTTCAAAGCAGAGAGAACATTTAGAAAGCGCAAATACATTTTTAGAAGGTGAGAAATTGCTGGTCTATGTAATATCATTATGTCAGCAAAAGAATGTTATTTTCTCTTATGTACAACAGGAGGAATATTTATAACGACTGATATTAGTAAAGCAATTTGATTAATTCAATTCATAATGGGGATAATTGCTCATTTCATTCCCCTCTCCTGCGCATCGCCATTAAATTTTTCCGTGAAGTAATAGGTCACAACTTAACCAAGTTACTCTTGTTATTTGTGCAAACTTTTCAACACAATTCCCAACCAGTTTGAAGTCAGACTACTTGCTCACTTATTTCCATGCAACGATGTAAATGTACCAACTAACTTGGCTTAATTTTCTATGTTAACATCATATTCATCGTTTATTCCCGACCATTCAGTGATTTCAGGTCCCGAACTCTCGTCGGAAACATAGACCTTCCATTCTCTCTGTGTTATATAAGAGACTGCTCGAAATATCACTGCTGTGTTTGTAGATCTATAGTCCCGACATTCTTGTTCCTGCTCCTGCCAGTGTGTAGTCAATATCTTCATTTCATGGAAGGAATTGACACCAAATACAACTGTGGCGTTTTACACTAGACTAGACAGAATAAATATATAACATTTATAATTTAAATCTGGCCTAATTTTCCATTAGGTTATGGCTGTAATTTCTGGCAAGTGACAACATGCTACGCATATAAATGAATTTAATTACTTTTATAACCATATAACAGATTATTCACGTTTTAATACTAAGTAAATCTGTTAGGTAATTGTTCGCTCCTAAACTAAAGATATTTATTATAATGCAATGCAAAATTTGAAGTTAATGGAACGAGATCAACGTAAATATGATACATAAAAATAAGGGAAAATCTCATTTTTCAAAATTAAATCGATTCACCTTTAATTTATCAATTATATAAACGAATAATAATTGTCCAAATGAAAAGTACCCCCAGGACAGCTGTTTCATAGCTTAGGAACAATTTATCTTTTTCTATAACCATATACATATTGATTCTAAGACTTATTTTTAACAGTTTTCGTTTTTGTATACAAAGCTTATTCCTTCTAAAGCAATTCGTTCCCAGACGTATTACTAACTCATCTAAGAGAATAATATGGATTTCAATACAAAACTAGTATCTGATAACTGACGTAGTTGAATATGTCTTTCTGGATCTACGCATTTGTTTTTCGTAACCTATTGAGAAACCAAACTTTGAATGAACATTTCAAAGCAAGAAGGCCATCAAAACTAACTTACATCTTTTTAGCCGCGTTGTTAGATATAATCTATGATTTGTAAATCGCTTTAATTAATTCAAATTAAATATGCTATTTCATGGATTGCGCATATTCCTCACATGTTACTGCCTTTTACCCACTGAATTATAATCTTGAGAATCGATCACTAATTTTCATTCACGATTGCTTTATTTAGATAATTGATAACCATTAAATTATGCGGTAAATGAATGGTAAA
Source organism: Acanthosepion esculentum (assembly GCA_964036315.1). NCBI lineage: Eukaryota > Metazoa > Mollusca > Cephalopoda > Sepiida > Sepiidae > Acanthosepion > Acanthosepion esculentum. Next base: position 7,288,968 of record OZ038495.1, read on the forward strand.
CGAAAAATATTCTAGTACACTACTCACGGTTAGATTGTTAATTTCGATAAATTATATAATCAGCTCCAAATTTGTTCTCAGAGTTTACACGCACAGGGACAAAATACTGATAAGTTAAGTGACCTTGATTGATTTTTATAGATTTTACTGTGCACACATTTCATTCAAGTGCTATTCACGTGTCCTTTATTTTGATATGTTCTACATGTAGAGATTATGCTATTTCTGTTTATCTGATGGCATTTCTTTATATAGTTTTAGATAGAAGCATTAACCTTTTATATCTGACAGTGGAAAATAATCAGACAAATTTTTAAGGAAACAATAAGAGAAACGGTTCAGAGAGTATAACACTCATAGGGTGCAGCGAAAGCAAGAATTGTATAAGAAAGACAAATAC
>OZ038495.1:7294367-7319367 GCA_964036315.1 Acanthosepion esculentum
TACTGTATTATTGACTTTAATTAGTAAAGTATGTTATATGGCTTAAGCTATTGGTAATGGCAATGGTAATATTAGTAGTTACTAATCCTAACCCTGTCTGTTGAAATTCATAATATTCTTTTTGTCTGTCTATATTTCTGAGATGAGGTATTATGTACAGTATTTACATTATTCGGACTATTGTCCTCATTTTTGTCGCCATATTTGTCACAACGTTTCGGCCGTTGTACGCTCCGGCCTTCTTCAGGTGGTTGGAATGTTTTTTTATTTCCTTCCTAACCTTCCATCTGAAGTGTTGCGGAACATCAACATCATGATTATATATTCGAGTCACATGCAATAAACTCTTAGCTATTGCCACTGTTGAAATTCCTCGGATTATATTTTTTCTTTTATTTCGGAAATTTCTCTATTTCTATATGTAATTCCAGTTCACGAGATCAAGAAATGCATGGTCTTCATCAACATCCATAAGCTTCTCTCGCTCAAGGCCATTTTAATCACTGAAATTAGAAAGTGATTATATGAAGCCGGCAACTTAAATATTCTTGAAGGTGTTTGGTGTCATACGTGACATCCATATGAAAGTCTTTATTGGAGGTATTTAAGAACATGACTCAAGTTTTCAGGTTAGTGCCTTAGTTTTGTAGCAATTTCCGATGTTGAGCTCAGCCTATGGTTAATTTCCTTATCTTCTATATTATATTAGTTGTAAATCAATGTATCTTAAGCGTTTCGTATTTAATAAATCAAGTCCTTTTCAGGTCATGAATTTATTTTATATATATATATATATGAAGTAATATAGTTTTAAGGTGTGCTATATTTATGTGATAACGTGCTCAATATCAGAGATAGAGCGTGTGTAAATATAAACATGGAAGTCAACACTTAGAGTCGGCAGTCTATTTCATGGTAGACGTGGCCTGACGGTTGCGTCTAGCTTGAAACAGACTGTCGCCTCTAATTGCTGACTTCAATATTCACTTGTTTTGGTGTTATACTCTTCTTATGTTATTATAAAAATTGATTTCAAATGAAAAAGTGGGATCCGGTTCTTCTTACAGAAAAATGCTCTTGCTAGTCTTTGGAAATAATTAAATTAATCTGGTTTAGTTCATTTTTTACAACTGAAATGACTGCTCTCCACATTTTCCTAGATTCTACAGATTACATTTCTAGTCAGTAACGACTGAATTTAAATGATTAGTATTTTACTCTTTATTGGTCACTTAGGTTTTTTCATTATGTCTCAGTTAAATGCAGTCATTTCAGGGAACCGTAAATTTCATCCGATTAAATCTATTAAATATTAGTAAAATATCTCAATAAAGAAAACATTTTTTCTTTCAATGATTTTATAACATTAATGGAAGCGAATAAATTCTATATTCAAAATTTCAGTTTACCTTTGATGACCATCCTTATTTTATTGTGAATTAAGTTTTGTTTGTCAGTCCGTTCTGCGTCACATCCATTAAATCACGAATTATGGCTGACTCGCTCTTATTCATCTGCTTGGAATTCGCCTTTGAAATTGTTGGCTTCCTTTATGTAGAATAAAGTATCTTATATCTTTGATACTCTTTGACAGAGATCATTATCCATTTTCAGATGTTTCAAGGTAACTTTGAAGATCGATTATTCCAGTTTTGTAAGACGGATCTAGTTTAACTTCTGTCGGATCTGGATACGTATAGATGATCACCATCGTTCTTAGGATGATTCATGATTGTGTGAAGCTTTCTTGCCTTTACATACATTCGCTCAATTTAGCAATGATCCAATTAAGAATGCCGGAATTGTATTGCACTACAGGTGGAGCCAAAAGGTCTATGGCTTATATTCTGTTTTGTAAATACAACTCGGTATTTTATACGAAACACGCACTCCTGTAGTATTATTTTCTTACTTTCTCCTTCATTTGGTTATGCTGTATTCCATCTCCTTCGCTGACTCCAATCTATTTGTAGTCTTTTTCGTGTTCCATACCGCTAATTTCTTGCAAAAACGTGATCGATTGCGTGTGTTTCGGTATTATCCATTTCATGAATGTTACTTTTGTACATTTATCTAATGTCCATATCGATCTCATCAGCGAAACAAATTTGGCAAAACGTTTGAGGTAATCCGTGTAAAGTAAGTGATTAAATACTTCGTTAGTTATTTTATATTCATAGCTATTACTGTTTCGTTCATGCGAAAGAGAAATTAGGGCAGTTAAAACAAGAGCTGTGACAGAGTGTGTCTCCTTGAAAGAACCCTCGTCGGATATTTGGAATGGCAGTGCCTTTAGTATGATTTAAGTAGAATGTAGTTTTCCACAGTTCCATGTTGTATTTAAGGAATTCTACTATTCACGAGTAGACTGTACATTTCCAAAACCTTAAGGATCCAAGTGTGTGACATACTATCAAAGGTTTTATGATAATCTATCCAAGGTTTGCTGAAAGTTAGACCTTAGCCTTGCAAATTTTTCACTACTGTTTTATTTATAAATATTTGAAATTAACAATCGCAGAAACCTTTTACTCAGCCGTTGTCTTGCAGGGGAAGGATGTTGTTTTTGTTGAGGGAAATATGTATGTAGAATCTGTCACTACAGAAGGGATTAATTTTGTTGTAGGCTGACATGTTATTGTTTTGTAACATATTGTATAATCTGTTTTTGCCCGTTTTTGTTCGGATATATTTAATATATACAATGATCCATACTGGAATTTAATTGGTATTATTTCGATTATGTATTATCACTGATTTCTGCAATATTTTTACCGATTGATGTGAGTTCCTGGGTATTTCTATTTCGGGGATATTTTTTAACTTAAATTGTTCTTGGTTATATTTTCCTACTAGCAGCATGGACCGGCGTTGCCCGTGCTTGATTAAAAAAATCGAACGTTTAGGTAGTTTCCTCTTACTTTTCAACGAGTAGGTTTAAACTGATTTGCAGTACAAACGGTAGTTACGCTCACCAAGCGTTTCATGTGACAAAACCTACTGCCTCCGTTGAGATTGACTGGAAAGCCTCAAAGAGGCCTCTACCTCGGTTTCCTCCTGCCGCTTTCTCTTTGCTTCAGAGGCTTTTTTAGAACGCCTGCTAAGGTTGCCTCGCCATGGTATTTTTACACTCTTAGCAAATCTGCCGGGTCGGTCATCGCCACGGCACACAGAAGAGTGCAAAGCAGAGGTTGAAGTAGACGCTATATGATCATCTGTAACCGGAGTTAATATGTGCTCCTCCGCAGTCGCCTGTTCTGCATGTGTAACGTTAACGATGTTAGGGGTCTTCAGTTGCTGATGTGCTGATGTTCGTCGTGTAGGAACCATTTGAAGGGTTGTAGAAATGCTGTGTAAGAATGCGAATAGAAGTTGATGCCGAAGCTGAAGCAGTGCAACCTCCTTGTATAGGAAAATAAAAAAAAGCCGTGGAGCGGTATGGAAAAAGCTTCTCCTAGCTATGGGCCGTGCTTTCTGGCAGCACGAAAACGTCGCTGTAGGAAGAGGTTACGCAAGCAAAACGTTGAAGCGTTGAAGGTTAAAAAGTAGTGAAACACTGAGGTGTACTGGGCCACGTAGTAAAGGCAGAGGAGAAGTACCTTGCGACAGCAGTTAACTGTCTAATAGCAAAACTGAACTACGAAAAGGTAGAAATAGGCATGGAATGCTAAGATCGACTGGGCTGCGCACTAAAGGCAGCAGGCGGAGATAAAATGGGTAATGCAAACGTTTAAGCAAATAGGCAGTGAAGTACTGAGGTGTACTGGGCCGCGTAGTAAAGGCAGTACACTTCAACTTACAGTGAAATCTGAAATGTGGATGTAAAATAGGTTGGACAAACGATTGAGTAAATAAGTAACTTGCGACAGCAGTTAACTGTCTAATAGCAAAACTGAACTACGAAAAGGTATAAATAGGTATGGAACGCGAAGATGGACTGGGCTGCGCAGTAAAGGCGGCACGCGGAGATAAAATGGGTAATGCAAACGTTTAAGCAAATAGGCAGTGAAGTACTGAGGTGTACTGGGCCGCGTAGTAAAGGCAGTACACTTCAACTTACAGTGAAATCTGAAATGTGGATGTAAAATAGGTTGGACAAACGATTGAGTAAATAAGTAACTTGCGACAGCAGTTAACTGTCTAATAGCAAAACTGAACTACGAAAAGGTATAAATAGGTATGGAACGCGAAGATGGACTGGGCTGCGCAGTAAAGGCGGCACGCGGAGATAAAATGGGTAATGCAAACGTTTAAGCAAATAGGCAGTGAAGTACTGAGGTGTACTGGGCCGCGTAGTAAAGGCAGTACACTTCAACTTACAGTGAAATCTGAAATGTGGATGTAAAATAGGTTGGACAAACGATTGAGTAAATAAGTAACTTGCGACAGCAGTTAACTGTCTAATAGCAAAACTGAACTACGAAAAGGTATAAATAGGTATGGAACGCGAAGATGGACTGGGCTGCGCAGTAAAGGCGGCACGCGGAGATAAAATGGGTAATGCAAACGTTTAAGCAAATAGGCAGTGAAGTACTGAGGTGTACTGGGCCGCGTAGTAAAGGCAGTACACTTCAACTTACAGTGAAATCTGAAATGTGGATGTAAAATAGGTTGGACAAACGATTGAGTAAATAAGTAACTTGCGACAGCAGTTAACTGTCTAATAGCAAAACTGAACTACGAAAAGGTATAAATAGGTATGGAACGCGAAGATGGACTGGGCTGCGCAGTAAAGGCGGCACGCGGAGATAAAATGGGTAATGCAAACGTTTAAGCAAATAGGCAGTGAAGTACTGAGGTGTACTGGGCCGCGTAGTAAAGGCAGTACACTTCAACTTACAGTGAAATCTGAAATGTGGATGTAAAATAGGTTGGACAAACGATTGAGTAAATAAGTAACTTGCGACAGCAGTTAACTGTCTAATAGCAAAACTGAACTACGAAAAGGTATAAATAGGTATGGAACGCGAAGATGGACTGGGCTGCGCAGTAAAGGCGGCACGCGGAGATAAAATGGGTAATGCAAACGTTTAAGCAAATAGGCAGTGAAGTACTGAGGTGTACTGGGCCGCGTAGTAAAGGCAGTACACTTCAACTTACAGTGAAATCTGAAATGTGGATGTAAAATAGGTTGGACAAACGATTGAGTAAATAAGTAACTTGCGACAGCAGTTAACTGTCTAATAGCAAAACTGAACTACGAAAAGGTATAAATAGGTATGGAACGCGAAGATGGACTGGGCTGCGCAGTAAAGGCGGCACGCGGAGATAAAATGGGTAATGCAAACGTTTAAGCAAATAGGCAGTGAAGTACTGAGGTGTACTGGGCCGCGTAGTAAAGGCAGTACACTTCAACTTACAGTGAAATCTGAAATGTGGATGTAAAATAGGTTGGACAAACGATTGAGTAAATAAGTAACTTGCGACAGCAGTTAACTGTCTAATAGCAAAACTGAACTACGAAAAGGTATAAATAGGTATGGAACGCTAAGATTGACTGGACTGCGCAGTAGACACGGCACGCGGAAATACAATGGGTAATGCAAACGTTTAAGCAAATAGGTAACTTGCGGTCGCAGGAAGCTGTCAATTAATCCAAGGAGAGATGCGTTAATGACGATCAAATCAAGACGTGAGTGCGGATGCAGACGCGCTGAAGGTATTTAAAGGAACGTGACTTGTCATTGATTGGTGTAGCCAGGACAATGGCCACGACTTAGACCAATGAATGAGCTCACGCAAAATGGAAGATGCTAGCGCGCATTCACGCACGCGCGCATCATTTGGCAAGCGCAAGGATTGGCCGTAAACGGCGTCAAGCTTGGCTCTAAAGCACGTGATGCCGGCGATGAGAATGCAAACAGCTGCAATGAAAGGTTTGCTCGTTTGGTTTGTGCGACAACGAAAAGCCGCTAACCGTTTGCCGGCATTAGCTTTGAAATGGATTTGGAGGAAGCTCTACTGTTTTAGCGCAAAAACTCCTCGTCAGGTCTGGGATGCGGCCTGGGCAAGGGGAAAAGGTTTAAAGAATTGGAAAATGGACTGCTGAGGGCGGAACCATTTTCACTCAGCACGTATTTTTTCAGTAAAGACGCGAATAAAGGAAGTGCTTATTTTGGTAAGATGCGACGATTAAAGCAAAAGTGTTGACAAAGTCGAATATGTCATTTGTGGCTCAAAGTCAGACTTGGGAGCAGGGATAAAAAAGCCGAATTTCAATGGCCCTGCACCCATTCCAGAATTTGATGTCAAATGTTTTCTTTCACTCCACTGCACGCATTGACCTGTTTCTTCCCGCGCATAGTGTGACCATAAATTAATCTGCATTTAGGAAATACCCAACCGGAAAAACATTTTTAAGGGTTGACCCATTGTCGATTTGACTCCCAATGGCCTCCTCAAAAATCCAGTCGGTTTTCGCTAAAAACCGATATGCGGATCAGGCGCAATCTGGGCGTATCTGTTTTTGGGTTTTATCGATTTCCCACGCTGTTTAGGGGTCCGTGATCATGAAACTTCTGGACAACACTTCTAATGGTAGCCTCTAATGATGTGTCAAAATTGGTTGAAATGCGATCATTCCAACTGTAAGCAGATCTTTTCGATTATCAATTTTTTCGGAACCAGAGTCCGAAGTCAAAAATCGGGCTCCGTCATGTCCTTACGGCAGCCATTTGCAAACTTGGGTTTGAAATTGGGTGAGAAATGCGGTCTGGGCGAGGGAACAACGCCCACGACAGACACACAGACAGACAACATGAGAAATATAGATAGTAGAATCTGATACAAATTTATGTTTCTTTTTTTTTGTTATCATTTGAACAAATCTATTTTGGGATTATATTCCTTTGCTTTCTTTAAATATTATCCCAGCCGTTTGACACTTCACCAATAGATGCTCTTTGTTGACAACTATAATTTTGTTCGCATTTTCCTGAGCTATGTTTCAAATTTTATTTGTCGATAGAACCTACAATGTTTTTTATACTGTCTCGTTTTCTGCACCTCTTTTGCATTTCTTCTCTGAGGATTTTCTTGATTTTGGTGGAATTCCTTTTACTAAATTACTTTTATATTTACGCTTGATATTCGTTTTTTTCTGTGAAAATATTTGAATTTATTGAAATCCCATCCATAATTGATAATTCCATTTGATTTCCTAATTTTCTTCTCTTCCATGTTGTTTCGTTTTGTCTGTTTTACTTTTTCTTTGTCTTGAAAATAAGTCCCGAAATTGTTAAAACAGTTTCATATATTACATTGTTTGTTTCTGAAATATTTTCTAATGTTCTGTCTACTAAAAATGTGTGTAATGCAGCCTTATTCATTGGGATAGTATGTTGGACTTATATTGGACATCGTCATGAAGGATTTGTGAAGCTGGTCTTTTTCTGACATTTGTGTGTGCTTATTATATTATTAATGTAAGTTTTCGCTTCCTTAATTTCATAGCTGTCATTTTCAAGTAAATCTGCTCTAATATCTTTTAATTAATCTTCATTAGTGACACAATTTGAATAAATGAAAATTTTTATATCGGTGCAAATTCTTCAGTTTAGAAATAAGGAAATATATCATTTTCTACCATTCCGACTGTGCCTTCTCATATATGTACCACATGTAGGACGATTTCGATCAAAACTAAAGAGTTTGTCCAGCAGATGAGTGTCAACTATTTCATGCCTTTAATTTTAGACCACGGGGATTTATTATTATTATTATTATTATTATTATTATTATTATTATTATTATTATTATTATTAATTTAGAGGCTATATTTAGTTGAAACACGTATATCAATAAAGAGATTGTATATAAAGTGCATATATGTTTTTTAATTATGATAACTATTCCGCTGCACATTATATAACATTGTACATACCGCACGCTGACGGCTTAGTGGGAGAAGTTCGGACTGACGCAAATTCAGTCGGGTTTCGATCCTAGCTAGAGACAAGCGGACGTCTAGCCACACTGATGAGCTGCGAAAGAGCGAAACAGTCTGTCTGTGGATGACAAAAATATTAGCTCCTCTGGTTTGAGGTGTGAATTTGTAAACAGTGACTATTTAAGCTAATACTGCACGACTCTTCGACAGAATTGAGTCACTGCGAAACAGCGAAACAGCGAAACAGTCGGTCTGTGGATGACAAATATATATATATATATATATATATATATATATATATATATATATATATATATAACCGGCTCGTATTTCGGGTGTATCCAACCGACCCCGACCTAAAAGTGGGACGAAAAGATAGAAGTAGTATAAAAATGTGATGATGGACTTACGCGGGCGGGAGACAGCGACCGTCTAGCGCGGTATCAGAGGAACGTCGGAGGAGGCGACGTAGCTGATCCGCCATCCAGGCGTCACTGAAGATTCAAGAAATCGGATGTCTCACCACACTGATGAGGTGTGATACAGTAAAACAGGTTTCTATATTTATGACGCTCTCTCTCATTCTCTCTCTCTCTTTCTCTCTCTCTCTGTATCTGTCTGTCTGTCTGTCTGTCTCTGTCTCTCTCTCTCTCTCTCTCTCTCTCTATATATATATATATATATATATATATATATATATATATATATATTCAAAGGGACAATTCGTCGTAGTGTAATGGTTAGCATTTTCGCATTGGAACACGTCTAATTCTGCAAAGAGATTGTATATCGATTTTATAAATGCGTTTTTATTAATCATAACTATTAAGCTGTCCTTTACACACACATACATACATACATACATATATATATATATATATATATATATATATATATATATATATATATATATATATATATAGATAGATAGATAGATAGATAGAATAATAGCAATGTGTATGTAAAAGTTAGTAATATTTGCTACAAAGAAAAGTATCACACTTTTTTACTGGTTATATTTCTGATGAAAAATAAAAAAATAAATTTTGTGTTATTACAGATGTTATGAAAAAACAAAACAAAAACCAAAATACATTTGTTTTAAATTATTTTCATGCTGTGGAATATTTCTAGCTCCTAGACAAATTGATATAAACTTTGCAGTTGCATCGTCCTTATATCTTAATTTTATTTGAAAGTTTAACAAATACTGATAAATTTGATGACACAGTGTAATTATTATTTGCTTCAAATTTAATTACATTTTGATATCATGCGACAATGTATAAACTGCCATATTTATTTTTCCTGCCAACTCAACAGATTTCAACAGAATGATTTCAGTTTCCACAAACACCCAAAAAAAATAATTAATAAAAGTAGGCAGAAATCTTGCTGATACTGCGAATCTAAAATTCAATGAATACCTCGAAATATTTTTAAAACCGAAGCTAAATATTATGACAATTTGGCATTTTTTCATATAATTGCTGCGTTTATTATTCACGAATATATTTTTTTTTCCTTTTTCCTCTTGCAACTTCTATCTTTATTTATTGGAGAGTGGTTCGAAGTTAATAGAGATTAAGATTATTTTTCATTTTTTCAGTCTTCGGAGCGGGCATCTAATGTTCTTTTTCCCACGTAACTGAACTCAACGACTTCTGTACTTTAATGTTTGAAAATGTAGAACTTTTTTATATCCGAGCTATCCATGTTATTCAAGGTCAGATTCTTTAGTTTTGAGGAACATTAGTAAGGCAGGCACTGACTTTTTGAAAAGTAGAAATAGTTACGCCAAACAAGTAGCCTGGTTTTGGCCATGATTGTATTTCGAATTTATATTCTTTTTACATAATTACGCTTTATTTAGTATATTATTCATTTCTAGCAACATGGCAAATGTGATAATAATATTGTCTGTGAATTTGTGAATAAAATAATAATTATATTTTTCTATCTAACATTACTGGATTTCACGGGCCGTCTCGTTGCAAAAGGAGACTGGCGTATGCTTTCTATTTTAACCAATGATTTGTATCACAGAGAGGACACATTAAGACGATCAGAACCATTTCCCTTCCACGAGCATCCTTTGCTCTGGACAATTGTTAAATATCTTACTGACCTAACATGAACGTTCATAAGAAACATGCCACCTGATAATCCAGTAGAATTATTCATGGCCAGAATTTGGAATTATATAGTGAGCGAAATTGAACATTCAATTACAACGTGCTTTTGGACTATATCGTGTTACTTTTAATGATACTTCAACCCGAGATCATCAGCTGAAGAATCCATCTTAGCTTTGGGTCGAAATATATCTAATATCCTTTTATGGTGTAACACGGTCTAAGATATTCAGCGACAAATACGCGTTACATTCCGATGTCTGTCATCCATGGAAAATATACCGTGAATTCAGGAAATAGGTTCATGTCTTTAAAAAGAGAAGATTTGAAACCAAATTAAGTACACGGGGAAATTTAATTTATTTCATGCATATATAGATAAATTTTATCTTTCTTTAAAATGTATTTTGCAAGAGAAAATATTTGAATTCAAATCAGTAATTAGCTTAAATGACATTACAGTTAACTTATTTATTGTATTAAAGTTAAATAAAATTGAATGGCTCCCAATATTATATAATCTCCTCTTTTATTGGGGTTAATGTAAAACATCATATATTTAAGTTCTCTAATATCAGTAAGTTTCTATTTCATCCAGTCTTTCTATATTCCTTCGTGTTACTTACTCTTCTAAAAAGCGCTTAAACTTTCGAAATCACCGGGTTAATATATACTGAAAGACAGTGGATATAAGTATTGGCATTTGTTATATGGCTTATTGGACTGTCTATCTCTCGGTCTCTGGAATGTGTCCCTTCATATAGTGGCTTATTGTATCTCTTAACAGCTTCCTCGCCTTTGTTGTTCGCAGGAATAACTTCTCTTTTGTAACAATACATTATTTTCTCCTTCTATTTGTCAAGTATGTTACTCGCTATTCATTATGTTTCTTATCAATTCGCGGACGAAATTATATAAGTTTTAAGTGTCCTTATTATTGCTTTTCACTGTTTCTGTATATTTCTTATTCCTCTTAGGAATTCTTCTTTTAATGTATTGTGTTAATGTCATTCACAGATTACAACTTGAATGTTAAGGAACAAATAAACAACAAATGTCCTATTAGAAAGAGAGAAAGTTGCCGAGTAAACTTTTTACAAAGAAAGAATCTTCAGTATAGATATTGCAACAGCAATTGCGATGTGAACGCTTTAAATATTATTTATAATACGAAGACTTTGCGAATATGTTTTGTTCTCCCGTCAAATACAATTGTTTTGATAAATGGCCTGAATTAAGTAACAAGCAGAGGCATGCATCATTAACGAATTTTAAATATCGAAATAAAAAAAAGTCATACGAGGTCATTATATTCTGAAACAACTGCTTGAGAATGACGCAAACGATCGTCTCTTCTTCCATTATTATTAAATTTATCAGAGTTAAGAAATTAAAAAAAAAACTAATTGAACTTTATGTAAAATAGCAAATGCGTAAATCTAAATAAGCACATTGTTATGGATTCCGGGTATGGAATCCTGCAGAGATAAATAAAAAACACCAGTAATTGAAATAGGAAAATAAGTGTATTGAACGTAAGAATACAAACTTTAAATGAAGATTAGTAGTCCAGGAATACGGGTTAGTAGAAAGTATATGTACAATTCTCTGTAATTAAAGCCGTAATTTTCTCTCACTCAGGAATCTACGTATCTCCCCCTGTCTCCAACTCTGTCAGTATAAGTATTCTTTAGACGAGTCCATCTTGTGTAAAAAGATCTTGGAGTTGTAGTTGCTGTTCATTTTTGTATTTTACAAATTCTACCAAAATGCTTTTAAAATCCTCCATGATAAGAGTCTTACGAAAACCTCGATTTTCCGTGTTTTGAGGAAGTACCGGTTAATCACGGTGGTCAGGCAAAATCCTCGCAAATCCTCGTAAATCTTTGTCGCCCAGTTGTTGTGACCGCTGGCAACGGCAATTTTTTTTTGAGTCTCCGAGAAGTGTAAATCCTAGTCGCTAAGTTGTTGTGGTGACGAGAGAATTTTTTTTCTTTCCGTGTGGGTCCGAAGTCCTCGTCACCAAGTTGTTGCGGTGACAAAAGAAATTTTTTTTTCTTACCGTGTGGGTCCGAGGTCGTCGTCGCCAAGATGGAATCCTGCACAAATAAATAAACAACACCAGTAATTGAAATAGGAAAATAAGTGTATTGAACGTAAGAATACAAACTTGAAATGAAGATTAGTAGTCCAGGAATGCCGGTTAGTAGAAAGTATATGTACAAGTCTCTGTAAGTGAAGCGGTAATTATCTCTCTCTCTCTGGACTCTACGTATCTCAAACTTGTCTCAACGTATCTGCACCTTGACTCAACGTATCTCCACCATGTCTCCAACTCTGTCAGTATAAGTATACTTTAGACGAGTCCATCTTGTGTAAAATGGGGACAGCCCCACAACACACATAAAAGACGTAAATTGAAAATTCTCAAAGAAAAAGGTACAAAGATCTACTGAATCATGTCAAGTTCTATATAGACATGTAGGATATACAGGGTGCGATGGCTAAATTGGCTCCATCTTATATTTTTAATTTCGCGATACACTTTGTTTGTTTTAGATTTTATTGGCTGTACAGTAAAGTAGGATCAGTTAGGCTACGCCTGTGAGGCAATTTACTCTGCCAGAAATTTGGAAATGTCATGCAGTCCTGCTTGGCATTCGCACCGAAAATTCCAATACGCATATTTCAGAGTGTTTGGGTGTCAATCTGAGGACAGTGCAGATGATACGGAAAGAGTTGGATGAGTCTAATGGTGATTACGAAGGTACACTTGTTCGGAAAACTCTCTCTGATTGATCTGATAAGAAAGAAACTCACGGATTTACTGGTGAGTATACTCAAAGATGAATGTGTTGCTTTTATACCCATAGAGGAACTGAATGCAAGGTGTGGTCTTCTGTGTTGTATAGTGATCTCTACTCTAATATATAAAAAGTTATCAACTAAAATGCTCATTTAATTTTGGAATTCATTTACGAGTGGCGACTTGGATTCTAAGAGACAGTAGGAGGAATGACGTCACAGGACGTAAGTCTATGTTAGCTGAACCTCCTTCGGAATGTGTTATTTGCCGGTCCCAAACCTGGCTGTGGGAGGAATATAAATGCTTCAGAATTCTTGAGTACCTCGGTTGAATTCACATCGTTTTTTACATATATCTAACACCAAGATAAAAGCTATCCATCACTGTCAAAATACAACTCCCACGTAGTACTCCGACGAACCTCTGACCATTCTGACACAGGCCTTTGCATTATGTTAAAAAAAAACATTTTGGCAGCATTCACCGACTTAAACAAAGAGACCATCCAGAAGAGTTTCCGAAGTCGTTTGGAGGCCGTGGTCGAAGCCAATGGTGATTTTATTGAATGAATTTACTCTCTAGTATTTCAAGATATTTTTAATTTTGGTATATATGTCTGTTAAAATGACATGTCAGTTTTTTTTTTATTTTTGCGTAATTTAGATGACAATTTATCCATAGCACCTGTTATTGTAACAATTAAAATTCGAAAAAGATTAATTGATTAAGTATAACCGATTTTGAATCCCAACAAATATGGCGCTTCGGATTAATGCCACCTTTTCATATATTATTCTCAGAAATAGCTTGATTCTAATGAAACATCTAATACTCTCGGAGGTCAGCATAAACTATCATAGGTACATGCACGTGTAATATCATTTTCCTAAGTGTATACAGGTTTTAATGAACTAATACGAAATCATATTGGCCCTGAATACACGTAGGTTGATATTCTTGTGCTGTGCTGAAATGCCACACGAATCATATCAAAACAATATGGCGTATTGCTGGCATAATAGTTCAGAATAGATTACACGGACACGTATTCTCCATCATACAACAAATTTCCCAGAGCACAATGTTGAAACCTGTCGATTCTTTATCACTATGTCCGTGGTAAATGCTATGAAAATCTAGATACGTTAGTTCCATCAGTTCACAGCATCGTATCTGCGAGTCACTTTGCTACATACAATGAAATGTTTCATTCTATTATTAAAATGGCAGTTCGAATCAAACATCATCTTACCAAGAACCGTTAGAAACTTGAGGATTATTTCTTGATCACACCAAACTATCCTATACACGTCTAATTTAAAACAATATCGCTTATGACCAACTCATTTTATTTTCATGTAACCTATTATCTGGATTTGGGGCGTTGTATTGAAAGAACGTTATCACTATCACTATATGCTTTAGTCTAGTTCTCTTAGACTGGCGTCCATCTAAGGCAAGAACAATTAGTGTACTCTGCAATTTGAATAGTAGTTAAAGAATGAAAAATTGATTCATGCCTTTCTGATATTGTATAAGACTGTCGCAGCAGGTATGTTCAGTTTCTAAATATTCTGTATCCTATTCTGCTATTCTTGAAATATATGCCAGCTAATTAACAGCAGGTCTGTTGTCTGAAACACCGTGTTAAAATTAGAAAATACTAAATTGAAGTACCTACAAAAATTTAGACAAATTACACATTTTTATCTGGCAAACTAAAATTAAAAATTGTTATCGGAAAGATATTACGTGAAGGAGAGAAACAGTTTTCATTTTTTAAATTTTGTCTCTGAAAATATATAAAACTGCCCTGAAATAACCAAAATATTTTCCAAATATATGCGTAATGAAAGCCTACTGCGCAAGTAGATTTTCCCAACACAAACACACATGTCAATAGTTATATATGTCTGCCCGTGTACACAGTTTTGTGTGTATAAATGTGTATATATGTTTTTCTCAATTAAAAATACGTGGATTGGCAGATATGTTATAACAGTGTATATATGAAAATATAAACACACACACATATATCTACATATTTATACACACACACACACACACACATATATATATATGTGTGTGTGTGTGTGTGTGTGTGTGTGTGCGCGCGCATACATACAGATTCATACGCGCTGTCCAAAACTTATGCAGTTGTACATAAATATGTCTGTATATCTAGCAATCTACACATTGATGTTGAGTATCAATTTATTGATTTGGGTCTGATGCTCATCATTTCTCACATGGGATAAACGTTACTAACAAATTCTGTTATATTGCCGGCGCCATGTGACAATGTGCCGTAATGCAAGTTATTTTTTCGCCTTTGATCAAATTGGATCGCGATAAACGTAGTACGTTTCAATATCCGGTTCATTTCCCAACGGATATGCGTACTTAAGCACTCGAATATTAGAGGCTCGTAAGCCCCCTTTTGGCAAGTTAACGCGATTCTCTCGCCTAGACGTGCCTCTAAGTAAATTAAAATAAGGCATGTGAAGTGTACATATATGTATATTAACGTATATAGGATTATTATAAAATATTGGTTTTATTACTTTTTTTTTACTGTTGTCAGAAATCAAAGAAAAAAATTACTTAAATTGATTGCGTTTAATATCATTTTGTAAAATCATGCATTTTGCTTAGAGGTAATATATATATATATATATATATATATATATATATATATATATATATATATATATATATATATATAAGAAATATAGTCTTAAAGTGTGCTATATTTATGGGATAAAGTGCTGAATATCAGAGGTAGAGCGTGTGAATATAAAAGTGAAGATAGAAGTCAACACTTAGAGGCGACAGTCTGTTTCATGCTAGATGCAATGCTAGATTTCATGCTAGATGCAATGCTAAATTTCATGCTAGATGCAATGCATCTAGCATGAAATAGACTGTCGCCTCTAAGTGTTGACTTCTATGTTCACTTTTATATATATATATATATATGTATATATATATATATATATATATATATATATATATATATATATATATATATATATATATATATATATATACATATTGTATCGTGGTAGCAGATCATTATTTAAATATATATTATTAAATAAAACAGTCAATGAATGTCTTTTATGTCTGATCATGAGCCGTTCTAATGCTCAAATATTTGCTTTAATTTCTGGTGAAAATAAAAACAAATTAAATTATTTAATTTCTGGTGAAAATTAAAAGATAATTTATCCGACATTTGAATATTGTTTTATTAAGTTGGTCCTAAGCTTTCGGCTAACATGAGCCATCCTCAGAATGGTTATACAGACATGAGACAACGATATGCACCGTCAAAGCTATGCCATCCGATGATAACGGCTGCGGAGTAGCAGATGCAGGTCTTAAGTTCAAGATGCGGTTTTATGACGTCATACCACGCGATAGACCGAAGTATTACAACAGAACCAATCTCTAGATGCATTTTAATGTGTTGCGACTAGTTTGGAATTTTATTTTTGTTGAATGTGGATTGCTGCGTTTTAATGTAGATGGCCTCCAATGTTTGAAGTTTCTTTTTAATGTGTGTATGTATGAGTATTATTCTGTTAACATCTTATACTTGTCTGCTATCATGTACATGGATATGGTTTTTAAGAAATGTTTTTATAAATTAGAACGGCTCATGATCAGACACAATATACTATCATTGTATGTTGAATAATATGTTTATATATATATATACATATATACATGTGTGTGTGTGTGTGTGTGTGTGTGTGTGTGTGTGTGTGTGTGAGATAAATAAGGAATTAAACAATTCTGGTATTAATTTACCAACGTATCAAATATTCTCCTCCAAAAAATCCAATATATTTATTATATTTGAATTGCGATTCTTTATTGCGAAAAGACTTGAAAAAAAAATTATTCTTGCTTATGTATCTAAATACTTGTTACAAAATAAAAACTTGCATTTGCCTTGTTAAATTCAGGCAGAGCACGAAACTCGTCGGCTAAGATAAACTTTCCTTTTTTACATCTATTTTGGTTGTCTTTCAATGTCGCAAATAAATTGGATGTATTAGAAACCGAGCCAAGCATTCATGGTGCTCTGCCGCAAGTCACCTCTTATTGCCTTCTCTCTTAATGACAAGTGCTGGAATCCAATACCGAGTATAATCAAAGTAACAACAGTTACTCTTTTATTACATATATTTAAACTTGTTCCAAAAACTCGAGACTCTTCAGCTGATGGTTCCGATGATATAAGTAGGTGAGTCAACAACATTTATGTCTGACATGGCTGCCACAATAATTATATTATTATATTTTTACAAATATAAATCAGTATAATTTGAATTCTGCTAACTGAAACTCACTTTGTAAAGGAGTAATATATATATATATATATATATATATATATATATATATATATATATATATATATATATATATATGGTGACAAAAAAAAACGAGAATTTTTGAAGTGCATATTGCCAGACATGAGCAAGTGGCAACACTGCGAGACAGTGACCTTGAGCAAGTAAACATTTCACAGTATCCCAGCTGAGATGTTGCAACAGTCAATGAGGAATCTCAACAGCAGATTTCAAGAATGCATTCGTACAGGAGGACGCCATCTACAGGACGTAATTTTAAAAAAATGAAAATGCTATCATTGTTTCTTAAATGGTATGTTTTAAGGTTTCAATTACTATGAATTAAATATTTTTCTTCCATCACTTTTGTTTCTATTGGATTGTTAAAAAGTTCCCGTTATTTTTATTATATCCCAAAAATATTCTGTTGATAAATCCGATATATTACATTGTACCTATCGCAATGTTTGTAAATAAATCTTCCCCATCGATATCAAACACTCTTATGCATTGTATATATCGCAAGCTGCCATTGATTATAATATATCCAATAACGCTAACATTTAACAATTTCTACTACATTTGTCTTATGAGATTTATGATAAGGTAACCAATACTGGTACAATTTCTTGCCTGCAGCTGCTTATTCCATACATTACAAGCTTGATAGATTTCAAAATCGTTTAAATTTTACTTTGAGGGATACATTCACTACTTTGTAATCTATTTCCCACAAACTTAACAATGCATCTCTATCGATAATCGATTTTCAGATGAGCGCCATTTTTTTAGTTTCTCTAATTCAGGTCTGTAGAGCGAGCGAGGATATAATATGCAACCAACATTGATGGCAACTAACGAATTTCCTCCGTATTCTAAAGGTAACGAGAATGTTCTACTAAAAGAATTCTTCGCATGAATTGCGAGTGGGTGCTTCGCTGACCATGCAATCGTAACAAATCCATGTAAAGATATTCGATATCTGTTCGGATTGATATCTCCATAAATTATATATTCATATTCATCGCTTCCAAATAAATATTCATAATATCCACAACTCATTCAACATAACAGTTTTAACATTGGCACTCTACCTTGAGTGACTGTTGAGATTAATATCTAAGGAAATATAGCATGAAAGCTTCATCTTATAAACGGAAATTTGTCCTGAGACAATACGCAATTAAACTTAAATATCTTGTTCGTAAAATAGATATCATGTTCTCAATCTCCAGTTATATATATATATATATATATATATATATATATATATATATATATATATATATAGCTCTTCAGTAAAATGAATGGAGAACTTTGGCTGATTGGCATGTGTTTACATTTGTAAAAAAACAATACGCTTGATTTAGTTGTGTAACTCTACCGAGTGAAGATAGCTCTGGCTGACACCAAATTAGTTGTGTTTCAATCCTGGCTTGAGGCATTCGGAAGTATAGTCGCACTGAGGTGCTGTGATACACCGAAACAGTACTATCTGTGAATGACATAATTTAGCTCTTGAAAATACATTTCAATTCAGCACTGTTGAGTGATAAGCTAATTCTATAAACAATAGCCACCTGCACTAATGCAAAGCTCTTCAGTAAAATGAATGGAGCACTTTGGCTGTTGGTATTTGTTTACATTTGTAAAAACAATACGCTAGATTTAGTTGTGTAACTCTACCGAGTGAAGATAGCTCTGGCTGACACCAAATTAGTTGTGTTTCAATCCTGGCTTGAGGCATTCGGAAGTCTAGTCGCACTGAGGAGCTGTGATACAGCGAAACAGTACTGTCTGTGAATGACATATACATATATATATATATGAATAAAAAATATATGAATAGAAAATATATTGGAAATATGCAAAAGATGGAAAGGAAAGAACTTTCTTCATTGTGAACTTAGGTATCTGCGTATATTAACACATATATATTTTAAAATGAATACAAGTCCATTAAATGTATAACAATTACATTGTGTCGTTACTTTTTACCTTGTAAAATGCTTTCAGTTCTCCTCATTGCACAATCAAGTTCTTTGAGTTGTATCTTAATAACAAGCCCGGACAAGTTCGGCCTCCTAACGCCACCTTCTAATCAGGAACGAAGGAACGCAAAGGAGGTTTCAATCGGTTGACATCAAATACCCTTCTTATTCTTAGTTGCCATAAAGGCGGTAAGGGATAGTCAACTTCAGATCTTTGATTTCATGGAAATTACTGCTACAGAACTTTGCAATTTCTGTGTCCTGCTAAGTATTTATTCTGAAAAATAATGACCTGTCTTACGTTTTTAGAGAAATTAGATGTAATAATTTTCGGCATATTCATGTTAAATTATTATTTAAAAATTCTTTATATTATGCACTTTGTTGTGTTTCACTTAAATGCACATTAGTTGAATGACGGATATAATCGTATTGACTGATGGTAAAAACAAAATCATCAGATGTCTTCTACGATTTGATATTAATATTATATGTTATCATCTGTTGTCTTCTACGATTAGATAATAATATTATGTATTTTCATCTGGTGTCTTCTACGATTAGGTATAAATATCATGTATTTTCATCTGGTGTCTTCTAAGATTAGATATTAATATCGCAATACTCAAGAGGAAGATAGTAATAATATAATATTGAAATAGATCGATAGATGTGACCAGTCGCAAATGAAAATATATACTGTCTTTTAAAATAATAAAAAAATAATAATTGGTATTAATATATACTAAGCAGAGCCATTCTAAATCTAGGGATAAATAAATACGCACACATATTTATTGATAAAATGTGTATGAGCGCGTGTTAGCTTATGTGTGTGAATATAAAATACCGGTTTGCTGGTGCAAACACAAATATTGCTCGATATATAAAAATATATATTTTTCCCTCAACTTTGAGTTTCATGCACAATGCAATCGTCAGTTGTTGATTGAAAACTGACAGTTGCATAATTTAACTATTTATATTCATACCGTACTTTAATGATAATGGAGGAGTACATTTATTAACTTGGTATATAAAATATAACGAATATATGCATACACACACACACACACACACACACACACACACACACACCCATATATATATATATATATAGAGAGAGAGAGAGAGAGGGAGATAGATAGATAGATAGATAGATAGATAGATAGATAGATAGATAGATAGATAGATAGATAGATAGAATGCATGCAAATGCAAACATCATTTGTTGAAATCGTATTTTTGGAAAAGATGACAATTAGGGCCTAAGTTTAAGAGTTGTTTTGGGTGTTCTGAAAGTTGAATGTTGGAGAAGTTTAAATACTTAGATTCGGTCTTACTTTAACAACCTGGGCATAATTTCTTATGTCCCTTAATAATATGCATCCAGCTTTAAAATTTACACAAGAAAAAGAAGTTGATTTGTCTTTTCCCTTTCTTGAGGTTTTTCTTAACAAATTTTCGTCGGGTTTTGTTGCTTCTGTTTATCCTAAACCGACGTAGGGATTCTTTCTGTCCTATGAAACGTTAAATTAATTTGATTAAAACTCTGACCCATAGGGCTATTATGACCTGTTCTAAAATTAACTTGGATGATGAATTAGGTTTATTATTATTACATTCTGTAACAATGCTTATTCATCGGGCATTGTTTAAGGAATAATTAAGAATAAAATTGCTGAATTCAATAAGGTTAAACCTGCTATAGTACAAAGATATCCTTTCTAGGCTGGGTAATATCAATGAGAGATCTGTATCTGTAGCAGTTCGACATTGTTACTTTGTTGTTAACACCCGTGCTGTTTTCTCTGCCAAGACTGTCCTTCCGTCCATGCGTAGGGACTTTCTCCCTCCACATCATAATAGTTCTTTAATTTATTTCTTTAAATGTATTTGTGGTTCGCGCTACATAGAGAGAACGACTCTAACGCTGGATGTCAGAATAAAGCAACACGTCCCAACGAATATCCGCAATCTTAATTGCAATTCTTCAGAGATTCTGACCAATACATACCGGTCTTCCATCGCAGACACCTAATCAATAGCCATAATTGTGTTACTTGTTTCAGTGTGGGTTCATTTACCATTTTTACCAAGTCCCACTTGAATTACCCCTTGAAACTGTTTTATCGTTAAAGCCCTCTCTATGCAAACAGAAGGACTTCGTACTGGACCTCCACTAAAATCCATCTAAACAATATTTTCTCAATAAATATTGTCCACTTTAGTGATAATTCTATTTATTAACCTCGATTTAGATCTGTTGAGCGAGGTTCGAAACCGGTTAGCTAGCCCGTTTTTAAGTCTTACTTTTTATCATGATCAGTGGTAATAAAAATATTATTTGTCTTTTATTGGCAGTGATAATGTTTTGTACCACAAACTATATATATATATATATATATATATATATATATATATATATATATATATATATATATATATATATATATATATATATATATATATGGAGCACTTTGGCTGATTGGCATTTGTTTACTTTTGTAAAAACAATACGCTAGATTTAGTTGTGTAACTCTACCGAGTGAAGATAGCTCTGGCTGACACCAAATTAGTTGTGTTTCAATCCTGGCTTGAGGCATTCGGAAGTCTAGTCGCACTGAGGAGCTGTGATACAGCGAAACAGTACTGTCTGTGAATGACACACACACACATATATATATTTAATATATGTATTATTATATTTTCATATGAAGTATTACGTTTTTGCCTCTTATTTTACACTGGATTCACATGAATTCGAAATATATTTTGCGGAATAAATGTTCCAGGAGACATTGAATATTTATATAAAACTCATCTAAACTACGAAACAAAAGTGGTGAGTCCACAAATAATATCCATCTCTATCTCTATCAATTCAGGCATGTGTTATTAAAGAATACCCAGCTCTCTTCTGCTTGATGATCTTTTTCTTGGTTTTCTCTTAATTCTTCGCAAGTTTCTTAATGTTTGGGTCCAGGTTGTTAAAGTAACACCGAATCCAAGTATTTAAACTTTTCCATCATCCAACATTCAACTTTCAGAACACCCAAAACAACTCTTAAACGTAGGCCCTAATTGTCATCTTTTCCAAAGATACGACCTCAACAATAAAAACCTGAAATCGAAATACTCTTTTAAAAGATACAAGACTTCCAATACAAAAACGAAATTACAATTCATCCAAACTTCTGTAACCTACCAAAAGCTGAAGGAATTAAAAATCGTTTTAACACTAAGCACGAAAAAGCACCTACTCACCCTTGCACGAAAACAATCCACTAATGAACTCTATAATAACCCAGACATTATAATCAGCATAGGCAATAAAGCCAATTTATATGTTATTCTAAACAAAAAAACTACAACACCAAAAAAACTAACATTCTCAAAGGCAAAACAAAATTTAAAAAGTTCACAAAAGCTCTACAGACTCATTTAAGAAACAACTCAATCATATCATTACAACTAACAACGCAGAAATAAAGTATCAAAAATAATAGGCGATTATATATCTGGCTACGTCTACGGCAAATTAAAAAATCATAAACCAGGTAACCATCTCCGACCCCTCATCTCAAAAATCCCTACTACTCTATGCAATATAGGTAAATAAATCAATACTGTAATTCAACCATATATACACAACAGATATAGAATTAAATTGACTAATGATGTAATACAAATTCTTCAAACAACAGGTAACCATCTCCGACCCCTCATCTCACAAATCCCTACTACTCTATGCTATATAGGTAAACAAATCAATAATATAATTCAACCATATATACAATACAGGTATAGAATCAAATTGACTAATGATGCAATGCAAATCTTTCAATCAACTATCCCTAATAATTGAATCCCTAGATATCGAAAACCTTTTCACTAATTTCCCTGTCCAGAAAACAATCAAAATAATTTCTAAATGCATCTATAACCACGATTCAATTCCCCTTCCTTGAAAAACTACTATTAATAGCACCACACAAGTCCCCTTCTACGACCCACATGGAAGAATACACATCAAAATTGACGACGTAACTATGGGTTCACCTCTAGGTCCTACGTTCTCCGAATTCTTCTTTACACATCAAAAACCGAATATTTAATAACCACATGAACAACCCTACTAGTTGCAGCAGATACATTGATACCATCTTTATAACAACAAAAAATATTATTCAATTAATAAATTTAAGGAAATCTCTATCTAAAAATGCACCGTTGAATTAAATATTAATAACAAAATACCATCTCTCTACATACTCATAGACTCCAACATCAAGGTAACATTTAATACATCATTATTTAAAAAGCCAACAAGTAAAAACTCCTACTTACTTAACTTCCATAGCGAATGTCCTGAGAAATATAAAATTGCCCCAGTCAAAAACTTACTTAACAGAACCTTTCACATCTGCTCATCTAGAACAATATTTAATAAAGAACTCCCCAAGATAAAACAAACTTATAAGCAAACAATTTCTCTAATAGACTAGTCGAATAACAAATGAAGACTACCTATCAAATATTCATAGCAAAAAAGAGAAAAACGACTAGCAAAAATATTAAACTCTTCTATAAAACTGAAATGCACTACATATAATCTCGATGGACTAGATATAACAACACTATTCACAAATAAAGGAAAACCGTCCAACAACATAAACAAATAAAATTAATAATATACTACACTAAATTTAAAAAGTATAACATACTTGTCCGAAATAATACTACCCCACAAACCGTTCCTAAACAAAACGAATGTAGTTTGTTGGTTTACTTGCCCGCTCGAGAATGCTTCTCGCATAACCCCAGCACATATATTGGTCACATATCCACAATTAATACACGTAGACACATATACCGCCTCAGTGACACTAGCGTCATAAACTGTCGTCTTGTAACAATATACAACACCAACAGTAACCCATTCAAATCATTTGATATAAGAGAAAATCTTAATTAAAAAAATGAAAACCCTCTATAAAAACAACTGTAGAAAACGTCTAGAAATTCTGGAAGCGATCCTAATCAAAACCAAAAACACAACATAAATAAAACAACATTTAATATTAATCTTATTTAATTTATTAATCCTAAAATTAAAAAAAAAGATTAATGCTCTCATTACCAATAATAAAGTGAATCCATAATATCGGCCTATATATATATATATATATATATATATATATATATATATATATATATATATATATATATATATATATATATATATATATATAAAGGTGAACATTGAAGTTAACAATGTCATTTTTATATTTACACACGGTCTATATCTCCTTTATTGAGCACTTTATCCCATAAATATAGCACAACTTAAGACTATATATATATATATATATATATATATATATATATATATATATATATATATATATATATATCTGTGTGTGTGGGTGTGTTTATACATACACACACACACACATATATATATATATATATATATATATATATATATATATATATATATATATATGTATTATAATTCTGCTAACCCAATAATATCGAATAATATTATCTATAAAATTAAAACAACCAGTAGCATATTTCTAACGAAAAACAAAGGCCAAGATGACGCTTAGACAGATGGAACGATAGGAATATATATATATATATATATATATATATATATATAAATATATATATATATATATATATATATATATATATATATATATATATATATATATATATATATATATATATAGTTTTTCAAAAATATTTGTCAGCCGGTTTATCACACCAACATTTAGATATTTTTTTCTTTCCGCTTGCGATGCTAGATG
>OZ038495.1:7324367-7369367 GCA_964036315.1 Acanthosepion esculentum
AACTATTGGAGAATGGAAGAAAATCCCAGAAAAGACTTGTTCAATTCTCATTAATAAATTCATAAAAAACGTTTCCAGCAAATTATAAAGATGAGAGGCCAGACCATTGGCTATTAATATTGGGAAAAGTGTTTATTCTTTCTACTGTACGAATAAGTTTGTCTTTTTTGTTTTGCATAATTTGTCTGTCTCATTTTAATATTTAACCTATTGTTCTGAAAATTGATTTTTCTGCTCCTTTTTTGTGCTTATTAACATATAAAAAACTGCCATCATCGTTGACTGTATATATCCTGCAGAGCGATAGACTGTATATATCCTAAAGAGCAATAAAAACAGATATGTTAATATTAAAATCAATTCACAACATTACAATATGCTATACTGATCGGCTAAATCAGCGATAGAGCGTATATAAATGCAAAACTGGACATTAAATACTACAGAAGCGACATTTTGTTTTATGCTTAAAAGCAATCCCCAAGACATATGCTTTTCATTATTTCTCCCTTGGATGCAGATACTTGTTTATTTGATCTGTTGTTTGGAAACATTTTTTAGTTATTAATTATTTCATTGTTGGTTGTTATTAGTAAGTTTACATTTGTTTATGTGTGCATTCGTAGTTTGGTAATTGGCTTATGATTTAATTTATTTATACATTGGTTTGTATCAATTTATTTTACTTATTTTTGTTTATTTAATATTTTGATTTATTTTTCGTTTGTTCATCTTCATTAATAGTCATTCATTTTTAAGTAACGTACTAAAAACTGTTTTCATGTGTGCATTTTGAGAAGAGTTCCGATCGTTTATCTAGTAATTTGTGTGAGTCTGGGGAAGTAACTGAAGCTATTTAGTCGAGAAAATAGAAGAAAAAAGCCAACGCATATGACATGATGATTGCTTTTAAGCATGAAACAGACTTACGATTCTTGGTGTTGACTAACTGCAATATTCATTTCATATATATATATATATATATATATATATATATATATATATATATATATATATATATATATAATTTATTTAATGTAATTTATTTAATGTAATTTATTTTTAATACAGTTGTTGATAATGATTTTTCTTATCATCATATGTGTTTTATAATGCCGACGATTCTGCTTCTGAGGAAATATAGGCCGAAAGGCGTCTAATTTTTTTTTCTTAAACGATATACTTTTGTATCTATTTTAATATTAATATGATCCTTTTCCTTAAAGTTATATATATATATATATATATATATATATATATATATATATATATATATATATATATATATATGAGGGCATTAAGTCGCTTATAGACGAAAAGCAAGTTAATTTCAAACACACACATACACACACACACACACATATATACATACATATATATATATAGATATGTGTGTGTGTGTGTGTGTGTGTGTGTGTGTGTGTGTGTGTGTCTAATTAAAATACAGAGTAGGGTATTTTTTCTTTCCTCATGAATATTTATGTCGCTTCGTAGTTATTCAAAATATTTGATAGATTTTATTGATTCACCCGAGACAGTCTAATGTAAAGAATATGAAAATTCGCATAGCTAAAGCCGGGACCGCATTGAATAACATGCATATTTTCTGTAAATCTGATTTTCCAGTCAAACTCAAGTGGATATTCTGTCGAGCCACTGTAAAGGCGGTATTCATGTATGGTGCCACTGCCTGGACATTAACTAAATTTCTAGAGTTTAAGATTGATGGATCCTACGCTTAGTATTTCCTGGAGACAACATCCAAATAAATAAGAGCTTTACCGGCCCCTCCCTGATATTTCTACAAACTTACGCGAACGCAGAAAGCGTTTTGTAAGAAACTGCTGGTGAGCAAATACAAGAACACCAGATTGGTCTACACTTCTGGACACGTAGCCATTGAGCAAGACGAGTTGGTCGCCCAGCATGCTCCTGCATATAACCCTTCCTTTATGACCTTGATGCTGGACCGTGATGGCTGGAGTGACAAACTCATGAATATGCGTTCTAACTCAACCGAATGAATAAATATTATTTCTCTTTTACACATCTGTGTCTGTTTCGTTATTTTTTTTTTATTCAGTGTGTAGACAAGTCTGGCTCTTCACACATTCCTTTTCTTTATGATCTATGAACGGATTGGAATGTTTGGAATATTTGGGAAACATAGTTGATAAAATTGGTTGCCTTCACCGTGGTTTTCACACAGTGTGTTCCTATTAAGCTGTCTCTCAATGACGGCAACGAGTACAGTCTACGTAATCATAGCTGATTTGGAGAGAAGAGACTAATTAATGTTTTTTCTTTAGTATACGAAGGAGAAAATGAACGCTGCATTCAATGTCGAATTTGGAACCCGTCTCCTGAAGGTTCCTTGTCGTTACACTGCATGGACACCTCTGCAATATATGCAGATATTACCTTCATCTGTTAGTGATCGCTCCCTTTTAACCGTTCTCCTGGTCACTAGCAAGCTGTCGAACTTATGCATAATATCATTTTACCAATATTTACATACTTTTCAAAAATGGTTATTAGTATATTTCAGCATGAAGTCAAAGTTAATTGACTGAAAATTTATTCACCTTATTGATAAATCAATTATCACGTCTAGAGAAATTATACAGACGGCGTTCCAAAGTTTTAGCAGTTTGGATATTTAGTGAGCATTTGGATTCTATCTTTACTAAATGAGACGTATTATAGGCTAATGAAAGTAGAAAAACCAAACGTCGACTTTTCGCTTGTAGATGCTATTTTGCTAGCAGATGCTTCTTTGTTGGAACTCTTTTACAAGTAGAAACTAGTAATAATCATTACTAGTAATTGTTATTAGTAATTAATAGTAATGATTATTAATAATTAATAATTTAGGAAGCACACCATAGTAATAATTTATGTGAGGACCGACTTATGCTTTTGTTTACGGCTTATTAACCATTTGTGTTTTATTTAAATCTGGAATATGTTCTGGATTATATGAGTAAACCATTTTGTTGTGCCAGTAGATAATCTATTAACAATCTTTCGAGAATAACAAGACACGTAGACAAATGAATCATACCCGATTAGAATTCGGAATCAGCTCTTTGATTTGTCATTTACCAGTCACTAACATGTACACATACCAAACATCCTCTTGTAGTGATTGAGTGAGTGATTTGTTTTCTACGTTTTTTCAACCCTTTGTAGACAATATTTTTAGATTGTAATACTATTTTCTTTGTGTGTGTGAGAGGATAAAACAATGATTTAGTGTTAGAAGTCGTACATATTAACCCATAGCTGATGGGAAAAGGTTGCATTCGTACTTTTCACAATGGGATTTTCACGAAAGTAAATATAACAAACCCAACTAGAATTAGAACTTGGTTCTTGAATTAAAAATTGCCAGCCATTATCCATTATACCACTCACACTTCCAGGCTTACAGCCCCTGGTATTCCCAAGCGGTAACCCATCTAAATACTGACCAGGCTCGGCATTGCGTAAATTCGGTGATTGTAAGTGAACCGATTTTTCAACGTGATATAGCCATAAGGCTCTTGTGGTTTGGAAATGAAAGGTGTTGATATATGCACACAACAATGATTGTATCACCTACTGGGATACAATTAAAAGGTTCCTTTGCGTCGTGCGAACCTGATATATGGTTTCAAGGTTTTAAAGAAAGTAGTAAACACGGAAATTCAAACGATTATATGAAAACAGAACGGTGTGACTGAAGCCTAGGTATTATCTGTTATTTGCAAAATGATTTTTAATGCTTGTATTTCTATTTCGTTATTTCATCACCTATTGGCCTTGTGCGTGGACATGATAACGTGAATAAATATCTACATTTCATTACAGCCAGACTTATTCCTTTTACGTCCGATTCTTTTGATATATAAGTAGAATTTCGCTCAAAGGCTTAATCATTAATATATATCTCAGACGAATCCCGATGGCTCGTTATATTTGATCAAGTGTTCTGTCGTATCCGCGTTTATTTTACCATTATAGATATCTGAAGCACAATTTACCCAATATTGTTCACATCATCTTATTATAAGTGAGATTCCGCGGAACAGATCGGACATCATTGTTCATAAATAGACCAGACTCTCGGCAAGTCCACATAAACTTTTTAGACAGCAAACCGAAAAGAGGTTATCTACACTGTCACATATTGCCGAGGAAAGACATATATCAAGTCTGTCACCGTCATTCGAGGAAGTTATTTCAAGTTTTGTTTGGAAAATTTGATTCAGCAAAAGTAGTATTGCCGTGGAATTGTAATGGCTTTAGCCATTTACTGGTCAACGGAACGCGGATCGATTAACGCAATTCAAATCTAGGCGCATCTCCTTCAAATATTTGCTTAAATGTGCGACGCATTTATATATGGACAGTATTAATGTCAAGAGGTATAAAATATATCAACTTCTCTTCTTCTCTCTCTTCACACTCGCACGCGCGCGCGAACACTCACACAATATATATATATATATATATGAAGATATATAGTTTAAAGTTGTGCTATATTTATGGGATAAAGTTCTCAATATCAGAGAACGAATGTAAATATAAATATAAAAGTGAACATTTAAGTCAACACTCAGAGGCGACAGGCTGTTTCATGCTGGACGCAAAAGTCAGACCGCCTGATGATTGCGTCCAGAATCTGAGTGTTGAATTCAATGTTCACTTTCATATATATATATATATATATATATATATATATATATATATATATATATATATAGATAGATAGATAGATAGATAGATAGATAGATAATATTAGTGGTTAATATACACACACACCTATACATATATATATATATATATATATATATATATATATATATATATATATATATATATATATATATATATATTTAGTTTACGAAAAACTAGGTAATCCGTATGGGTAGACTCAAGGAGGATAAAATCCAGAGAGCTCAATGTAAATCAGAGCTAATAATTTAAATAAAAATAAAAACATACCACTTTAACGTTCCATGTAATAAATTATTTCACCACAGCCCTTTTAAAGGACCGCGGATCATCAGTCTTTACTTCCAAATGTTGAAACGAAAAATGAAAAGAAATTTACACATATTTTACGGGCAGTACTAAGCATATGTAAATTAACGAAGTGGGGAAGTGAGGAGGGAGAGACATGATTGAGTTAGATGTAAAATTTCTATTATCTCAAATTTAATTTGTTTGAGTAAGTCCAGACATTGACACATTAAATCGGTTAACTTAACGGAAGTTATATATTAATATGGAGGGGGAGAGGAGAATAAAGACATAAAGAGAAAAAGAGAGAAAGAAGTCATGAGAGAAAGTGTCATTAACTCTCTTTGGAATGAAAGGCCCAATGCATACATACATGCATACACATACATATATATGTATAAAATTCCAAGAGGATAGAATCCAGGTAGAACTCAGTCTCCAGGACAGAGTAAGAATATAATTAAAAGGCTTAAACACTAATATTCCATCGTTATAATTTATTACATTGGAATTGTCATCCAATTCATCGGATCTACAAAACTGTAGCTCTGATCAATTGGATCGTAATTACGATTCCAATGTAATAAGTCATAGGCATGGAATATTAGTGTTTACGCCTTTTTATTATATATATATATATATATATATATATATATATATATATATATATATATATATATATATATATATATATATATATATATATGTATGTATGTATGTATATGTATATATCATACGTTATATTTTGCTATGAATTTCAGCATGTTCAGAATAGAATTGGAATAACCCAACCGATATTTTTAAGCAATACATAATATATTTATATACGCAATACAGCCGAGTTATCTATTCATCCTATGTATCTCTAGCTTCAGCATTAATACATAATGTTCATAATTCTCTATCCGTGTCTTATTCTCTGTATTCTGTAGTCTTTCGCAGAAATAGACGATTATTCTAGCGATTTTTAGTTAAATGTGTTTGCTTGTTTGCTTTTATGACTTGAGTCAAGGTTCCCAGTCTTTAGTATTTTACAGTTTGCATCCAAATAAATTCATTCAGTTATTTTCTATTTGGTTAATCTATTCGCCTATCTAAAAATCTTTTTTGTATTTTTAAAAATGCATTTATTTTCATTCTTAAGATCTTAAGAGAGACCGATTGCCAATTTCTGAGCACCGAGAATTTTAGAGGAACGCCAGTATATAATAATATCATCGGCTTAGATGTCTACAAATGATCTGATTACATACATAGGGAGATTAGAACATTTCACTTATTTCCAATGTTAAATGTTTGTCTCGGCCGAACTTCAAAATCATAAACAACTACAATTCATTTTAACAGTTTAACCTGTTTATTTGCATAGTTAAAAGTTCTTATATAAGGCTCTATTTTCATATTACTTTTTCTTATTTTTCTTATTTTAAATCATTTTTCCATTGACATATACTATAATCATCATCATCAACATAATCATTTTATTATTTTTATTATTATTAGTAGTAGTAGTAGTATAGTAGTAGTAGTGGTAGTAAAATAAAATAAAGTACTATTACTAACACTAAGTAGTAGTAGTAGTATTACTACTTTATTTAATTTTATTTTACTTTCATTTATATTATTTTATTTCATGTAAATTTATCATAGCATGCTTTATTCTTGATATCATTAGTTTTAGTTCGTTTAGCAATATTATTATCATGGACTCTTTTGGATTTTTGCCCGATTTGATTTCCCAACGTACATTTTCTTTTTACATACGTTTTCAAAATCAGCCTGTACCGAATTTAGAATTTATATTTCTTATTTCCAAACTTAATTTAAATATCGAATATTAATCTGTGCTTAAATTCTAATT
The DNA here is from genome assembly GCA_964036315.1 of Acanthosepion esculentum. Classification (NCBI taxonomy): domain Eukaryota; kingdom Metazoa; phylum Mollusca; class Cephalopoda; order Sepiida; family Sepiidae; genus Acanthosepion; species Acanthosepion esculentum. Next base: position 7,331,236 of record OZ038495.1, read on the forward strand.
CAAAATTAAGCTACAATTCATTTAAATATTTCAATTCCGTTAATATTTCACCACAACAATAATATATCTCACGTAAACAAGAAAGGTTTTTCAAAAGAACGGTGTCAACACAAAATATAAATAAAGATAAATATCGGAAGAGTATTCGAGAGGGGGAATTCTGGTGTGCTCTTTTTAGAAAGTTTTTATTACGGCTATTTTGTACCTAAGTGGGCATTCGCTTTTATAGTTAAGGTGGCATGGATTTTTGCTGGTGGGATTTTGCATGATGATGTAATGAAAGTTTTATGGCTGCATTCAATAAGAACATCTAAAAATGGAAGTTTGTTTTTCTGGCTGAGTTCATAGGTAACGTTAAGGGCGGAGTTTTTCTTAAATGTGGTCTTAAGTGTGTCTATTTCTTTAATGTTGTTAACTAAAATAAAAATATCGTCTACGTAGCGAACATATATTTTTGGTTTGGAGACTTGTGTAAATATCGTACTTTCTACGTGGGACATATAATAGTTGGAAAAGCATGGACCGAGTGGATTTCCCATACTAACATCATTAGTTTGGGTGTAGATATTGCCATTATTGTCATAGAATGGAACTTTGGCTGTGCATGCGTGTAGTAATTTTTTTAATATAGATGGTTTGATGGATGGCGGAGGGATAGAATTATTAATATATACAGAATTGAGGATAATGTCAATATTTTGGTCGACGGGGACGTTCGTAAATAAGTTTTCGACGTCAAGTGACGCTATTATACCTTGGTTTGTTTTTTTTTTTTTTGTAGATTTTAAAATTTGCAGGAATTCGTGGCTGGATGTGATGCTGTAATTGGTGGGTAGGTATGGAGTGATGATGTCGTTCAAGAATTTTGATAGCTCATAGATAGGTGTTGGGATCTGGGAAATAATTGGTCGTAGCGGGTATCCTGGTTTATGGATTTTTATATTTCCATATAAATATCCTGGTTGGTAATCTCCAACTACTTTTTGAATTTTTATGGAACCGACTTCCGCGTTGAGAGATGTTATTATTTTGTTGACGGACCTTTCTAAAGTTTCAGTGGGGTTTCTTTTCAGTTTGGTGAATTTAGTTCGATCGTCGACAATATTTTTTAATTTTTGGTAATAAAAAACTTTCTAAAAAGAGGACACCAGAGTTCATCCTCTCGAATACTCTTCCTCAAAGAACTTAATAACGTTAAACAAACACTAATCAAAACGGCTTCCATAACCACCTTATAGACAACCAAATTAGACTATTTCTTCCCAAAGTAAGTAATAACGATAGTGAACACACAGTCAACAATCAGATACACATTTATTACAAAAACCAAATGCATAGGAATTACAGACAAGATGAATCCTACCTAAGACACATTATAAAGAAATACACTACCCCAATTGACCCGAATAAAATAATCAAATTAATTATCTACTATAAAAAAGTTAAGACAGCTAACCTTATCCTCAAAAATAACAACACATCAGCTAAGTCAAAATTACAAAGAACGAACATTATCTATGAGTTCAAATGCCCCTTAAAGAACTGTGTTCCTGATCAAACAAGACTCATGAATAATTATATCGGTTACACAACTACATGCTTATCCAGACGTCTTAAGTTACACCTATCTGACCACAGCTCCATTAGAACGCATTTAAACACGCACACAAATTTACCGGACTCCATTAGAAACATACTCGTAGAAAACACAAATATATTAACTGCATCCACCTGCAAAAAATATTTAAAATAATGGAGGCTTTAATAATAAAAAAGAAAAAAAAACAACTGTTAACATTATTAACCACGAACAAAGCCACAATGTGCTCACCATATTCAGAAATTAAAAACATCCCTACTACACACTAAGACATACAAAAAATGCACACACTCAATTAAGCTGAAAAAATAATCATCCTTGATAATGGGTAAAAGAATAGCCGAAAGCGCTCGGAAGCCTAAAACGTTCTTACACACCCTTTGTCCTGTAAAGAACACTCTTGTTCGAACACAAGAAAAATTAAATAAAAAGCTCAATCGTAGTACCTTGTCTGTCGTTTTTACTGAAACACGTATATATATATATATATATATATATATATATACACACATATATATATATATATATATATATATATATATATATATATATATATATATATATATATATATTGACTGAAAATTGCGTTCAGCATGAAATATTCGACCGCCTCTTTGTTGACTCCAATGTTAACTTTTATATTTACATACGATCTATTTCTGATATTAAGCACTTTATAGCATAAATATATCACACTTTAATCTACATTTCTGTATATATATATATATATATATATATATATATATATATATATATATATATATATATATATAATTTTAAAGGAAAAACAGACCACTTTAATGCTCCATGTAATAATTTATTTCGCCAAGCCCTTTATTAAAGGGCACTGGCTCATCAGACTCTACTTCCAAACGGTGAAACGAAAAAATCTAAAAATAAACATGCTAAAATTCACCTTCATCCCTGCCGTGCGCTGACGGCTTAGTAGAAGTTCCGACTGACGCCAATTCAGTCGGGTTTCGATCCTAGCTAGAGCCAACCGGACGTCTAGCCACACTGATAAGCTGTGAAACAGCGAAACAGTCTGTCTGTGGATGACAAAAATTATTGGCTCCTGAAAAATCAATTTCGGTTGAGCTCTGTGTGTGTGAGGTGTGCATTTGTAAACAGTGACTATTAAAGCTAATATAGCACGACTCTTCGGCAGAATTGAGTCACTGTTAGTGACTGTGTGTTTATCTAAATCTAAAAATAAACACGCTAAAATTCACCTTCATCCCTGCCGTGCGCCGAGGGCTTAGTGGTAGAAGTTCCGACTGACGCCAATTCTATCGGGTTTCGATCCTAGCTAGAGGCAACCGGACGTCTAGTCACACTGATGACCTGCGAAACAGTCTGTCTGTGGATGACATATATATATATATATATATATATATATATATATATATATATATATATATATATATATATATATATACATATATATAGAGCAAACATTATTATTTATAGAGCAAACATTATTAAGCAAACATTATTATTATAAATAATTATATAGGCCACACTACAAATCGTTTAACACGCAGATTAACTCTACACCTTTCTGACAATAGCTCAATTAGATCTCATTTAAATATTCATGGAGACCTACCGGACACTATTCGGAATATACTTGTCGACAACACTAATATAATAGCATCATCCACTTGCAAAAAAAGGCTAAAAATAATGGAAGCCTTACTAATAAAAATAAACAAACCAACACTTAATAATATTAACTTTGAACATGGACATAATATCTTGACCGTGTTTTGAAACAAAAAAATGAATCACTTTATAAAACATACACATAACAAACTATTTCTAATTCTAACAGTTGAAATATAATCCTTGATAATGGCTAAATGTATAGCCGAAAGCGCTCGGATAAAAAGAACCTTCGGACAATTTTTATATAATTTATCCTCTGAAAAGAAAAACTTTATTAGATCGCACGAGAAATTATATAAAAAACTAAATAAAAGCACCTTGTCAGTCGTTTTTAAAGAATATATATATATATATATATATATATATATATATATATATATATATATATATATATATATATATATATATATATATGTAAATTACATATAATTGAAATTCAACGATACCCCATTTGACTAGCTGTTTCCCCCGTAAGAATTAACATTCAAGGTTTGTCAACCCCAAGGGGTTTGGAGATAAAATTTAAAAAATAACTTATAGATTTATAAACTTTAAAGAAACGGGCAGGAAGAGGAAGGTAAAGATGACAGAGTAAGATAAAAAAAAAACAAAAGAAAAAAAGACAAAACAGATATGTAGAAATAACGGAAGGGGAGAAAGGATAAAACGACTAGAATAGCAAAAACTCGTCTCGACATCGCTTCACCCAGTTCCATGCAGGTAAAAAGAGTTGGAAATCACACTCCAGTTAACATAACCTTGATCTATATTTTAAAATATTTATATCTGTTTGAAATAGGGAAAAATTACATAAGGAAATTCAATCTTTAAAAATTAAAGAAGGTTTTTATAATTATTATTAAAAAGATTAAAAAAGGTCATTAATATGTAACATCTAAAATAATAATATTTATAATATAATAAGATAATAAATTAATTAATTAAATAATAAAGACCAATTATGGGGTAAATTTAATAAAAAATATCATATATTAAACATAAATTACTAGGTAATAACTATATGCTAATAAATAAATGAATTAATAAATTAACAACCATGCTGAAGTGAAATAACGGAGAGATATAAATCAATTTAAAAAAAAACTTTAATAAAATTAAATAAAAATTAACTATTACGCATGAAAATAAATTGATAAATAACAACTATTAGACAAATATAATTCAATATTTAAATGTGTATTAAATATTAAACCTAAAGTAAATATAAAATATTATATAATATAATTTAAATAAAATATTAAAATAAATAAAACAATTTAGACATAAACATATATATAAAAAAAAAAAATGGCAAAAATAGAAAAAATAAAAAATAAGGAAATAAACCAATGCATATATGGCAACATTTTTAAATAATATCACCGAAAATATATACTCTTATTTCTACTCCTTATTATTCCTTTCAAATAACCATCCATAAGCAAATGAGAAAATCGGTCAGATGACGAAACGTGTCGGCTATATATAATTTTACCTCTTGTGTTTTTATTAATTTTTTCTACCAACTTAAAATATTTTACACACACACACACACACACACACACACACACACACACACACACACACACACACACACACACACACACACACACACACACACACACACACAAAAGTGCTTCATGCCACAAGAAATTGCTGCCGAGCTTTAATTCAAATAAGCAGGTCCGCAATGACTTGCCACTACTATTGGTGTCATGTTCTTTCGTACAATCACCAGGTAGCCAGTGACTTTTAAAAGTTGAATACCCTATATACCAACCGGCGCGTAAAATTTGACAAGCAATCCAAACCCACATGATTGGAAAGGTTGCGATGGTAGTTCATCCAGCCAATGTCTAAAATGGCCAAAAAAAGAAAAATAGATAAATAAAAAACAAAAAAATAGTTTTCCACATGGAAAGTTTTGCCAGTATAGAAAAAGATTTCAATACAGTGAAACTAATTCCACGGCACAGGAGCTGAAGCCTTAAGCAAAATTACTGCTCAAAGGTAACGGATAACAAAATTCATTTCATATATATATATATATATATATATATATATATATATATATATATATATATGTGTGTGTGTGTGTATACGTGTGTGTGTATGTGTGTGTGTGTGTTTCTGTGTAATCCTGTGTGTATAGCGATATCAAATATAATGTTACGGTAAGCGGTTTTTGCACTATCGTTCTCAATATCATGGATAGCAAAAATAGAAGCAATATAACTAAAAGGTTTGTCATATGCAATTGGTGATAACTCCAGACTAGTGGGTGGAGTGATTCCCGGTGGTTCCGTCTACGAAACTTAAGATGGAGACAAGATACTGACGGTAACACGAATCTGATAAGTGACAACATTTTTACTTGTATGAACTCTCTCACTATCTATCTATCTATCTCTCTCTCTCTTTCTCTATCTCTCTCTCTCTCTATATATATATATATATATAGTATTCGTGGTCTATATACATACATACATACTTATATATATATACATACATACATACATACATAAATACATATATATATATATATATATATATATATATATATATATATATATATATATATATATATATATATATATATATATATATATGTATATATATATATATATATATTAAGCTTTTCACCCCAGGCAAGCCTGAAAGTACTAGCACGTAAGGGGTTACAGAGGATTTGGAGCAAGAGCAGATAGGAATGATAGAGGAAAGATGTGTTGAAGGATATATATATATATATATATATATATATATATATATATATATATATATATATATATATATATATATATATATATATATATATATATATATATATATATAATATATATATATATATATAATTTCCCAAGAGGATAGAATCCATGTAGAAATCAATGTCCAGGAAAGAGTAAGAATATAATATAAAAGGCTCAATCACTAATATTACATAGTTATAATTTATTACATTGGAATCGTAATCACGATCCAATTCATCAGACAGACAAATTAAAAAAGAAATCAGAAAATATAACTCCGTGTATAACAAATTTATATATTATTATATAAAAGATATATATATATATATATATGTATATATTTCATTAAAGGCGACAGACATGTTAATGCGGTTATGGTTTTTATTTAATTTTTCTTACGTTCGAACAAGGCTTTACTTTACTGGAAACACAGTGTGACGAAACTCTCCAAATGTTCTGTAATTCCGAGCGCTTTCTGTTATACCTTTACGCATTATCATTTTGCTTTTTCGATGGGTGTATGGATTATGTGTAAGTCTCTAGTGTTATTGAGTGCTTTATTTTCCGAACACCGTTAACACTTTGTGTTCGTGTTCTTAGTTAATATTATTGAGCGTTGAATTTTCTTTGTTATTATTAAGTATTCCATTATTTTAATTTTTATTTTACATGTAGATAGATAGATAGATAGAGACACGAGAGAGACTCGAGAGAGACGAGAGAGAGAGAGAGAGAGAGAGAGAGAGAAAGTGAGAGAGAGTGAGAAGGAGAAAGAATGTGAGATTGTAATAATTCGTCAAAGGAGTGCTTGCAAAAAATCATAAGATATATGATCATTAATTTCAGTTGCGGAAATTATTTTAGAACCTTTTTTTTATATTTCATATATCGGTTCTTATATTCTTATTTTATACATATTCTTGTTCTTGTTCTTCTTCTTGTTCTACTTCTTCTTGTTCTTCTTGTTCTTCTTCTTCTTCTTCTTCTTCTTCTTCTTCTTCTTCTTCTTATTATTATTATTATTATTATTATTATTATTATTATTATTATTTATTTCCTTTCATATCTGCCGTTTACACATTTCTTTCCGGGTCCCGCCCAGGGACCTAACGTTAGAAATGGTATCATGACACTTTCCACTGCAAAAAATAAAAAATAAAAATATTATTATTGTTATTTTTACTTTTATTATTATTATTATTATTATTATTATTATTATTATTATTATTATTATTATTGATCTTATTCACTTCTTCTTATTATTATTTTATTCTGATATTTTTGTCTTTTATTATTATTATTATTATTATACGTGTATTGTTGTATTCTCCTTCTTATTAATTTTCTTATACTTCATCATCATGCTCATGATCAGGATCATCATCATATTATTATTATTATTCATACTATTATTATTATTATTATTATTATTATTATTATTATTATTATATTCTTCTTTTTCGTCTTCATCTTATTATTATTTGTATTCTCATATTTATTTCACATATATGCGGATAACAATTACAATTCAAATTAAGATACAGATTAATCTTGATACTTTTATTTATATTAGGGAATCGAATGTATACATATAAAAAATATAGAAATAATAGAAAATGTATGTTTTATAAACATCATCCCTTCCTTAGTAATGAGGAGAGTTAACTGTAGACGATACTGAAGCTGGCGGTCATTATTCATAAAAGCATATGAAGAAACATCAGATTGTTTGTCCATGAAGATTTCGCTCTAGCCTGTCGTAAGTAAAAACAGCATACTAAACATTTGGCGAGACATAGATACGTTTGTCCAATCGAATGTATCATATGACCTGGAGTAATGTTCAAATTCTCTTTGATAGTCCTGCCTATTTTACAATCATTCATATCTTTGACTCGGTGATAAAACATAGTTTATTACATGTCTTTGCTTCGGGTTGTCTCTTCTTGTGGACAATGTATTTTGTTTATTTCTTTTCTGTCACTCAACGAAAATTTCATATGTGTATACATATATATATATATATATATATAAATATAAGAGGAATATTAATAAAATGTTTGAACAGTTATGGCTTTGAATATGGAAAAAATAATATAAATATTAAGGAACTTTGTCGTCACAGCAACCATAATTACGAGAGAAAGGCGAATATTGCCGAGGCAGAAAAAATGCAGACACATTAACAAAAACAGAAAGGAACATTAGGAGGCACAACAGTGAAAAGAAGAATGAAAATGAAGGGAAACATGAATGAACAATAAATGAGACAGAAGGAAACTATGATGTCAAGGAGATTGTACATGACTGATATTTGGGCGAATGAAAGGAGTTTGTACTGAAGGAGATGCAGAAATAATATTAGAATACAGAAAGAGGAAAAAATGATAGTGAAACGAGATGAATAGTTACGAAACGGTTTATGAATACTTTGAATAAAAATGACTTAAGAAAAATGAGTGTACATGAAATTAATTATTATTATTAATATTAATATCTTTTTTATTACGATTATTATTAGAAGAAGGAGGAGGAGCAGGATGGCGGGAAGGAAAAGTATAAAAAGAAAGAAAAAGAAGACGAAGTTTATAATGTAAACGAGTTTCTATGTATAGAAAGTATAATGGAATTTAGTGGAAAAAGCGACTAAGCTGAGAAGACCTACAAGGAAACTAAATGAAAAAAAAAAACATTTGAGGCAAATTTTCTATATAAAACAACAACCACAAAAATAATGATTTTCGTAAGCAGAACAATAATGTTTAGAATAAAGATATGAATTGTAAATAACGAAGAAGAAATACTTAGCGATTAATTTTTATAAGAATCATTTGACAAATATTGGTCCTTTTATGATATTGAGTTGAGAAATATTTCCATCTTTGCATTAACAGTTTTGATGTACTTATTGTAGAAGACTACTTGATATTTTCTCATCACATATGACCAAAAAGCAATTGAAAAATATAAGTAATAAAGCGTGACATGGTGATGGGAAGCAGTTACTGTTTCTAGGATGTTGCTCTCCAAATCTTAGGGAAATATTAATTTGAATTCGAGATAATATGTCTCTCTCCCTGGTAACACCAAACGTACATATATATGAAGACAATGAGAGTTGAAATGGAAATGTGTTGCATTATTTTATAAGAATAAGTGCAGTAGAGGCGAACGTAAGTTATATCTTGCCAAAATAAACGAGAAATGACAAATATTTGAACTTCTCCGATAAACAAGTACAGAAAAATAGATACGAAATCTCATTTGTATCGTTATGACAATTTTAATAATAAAAACAAACTTATTTTATGAGCACAATTTCATTTTGTCATCATAGTGAGAAAGAAAAAGAAAATAAAGAAACGAACTGATATATATTAATCTACAGATTGATTTTTTACTGGCTATCACACAGTTTACCGGAAATATTATTTTATTAGAAAAAAGTATGTAGAAATATTAATGTATGATATATTGTGTAAGCAATACGATATTAAGAAAAAACATTCTAACATACATTTGTAAAAATTACATGAAATATCTGATTTCTTTTTACTGCTCAATCATTTTGTTTGGCTCTCAACAAAATGCTACTGCAGCCATGAAATTTAAGTTTGTTTCTAATTAGTTCCTTCACAGGTTTAGAATAAAGCTACCTGGCGTCGTAAATATTAACTTCCCACTGAAACAACAGCGACACACAGGTTTTGATTGTGGGCCATTCCTCGACAATGAAATTATAGGAGTAAACATAGGCTAACAAGAGAAGAATAATTACATTTTCACTTTCTGTTTTTTTTTCACGAGATAACACTACTTGTTTTTTTCATTTATATCTTCGGAATTTAGCTGAGTTTCAATGACATATTTGAAAAGCAAAAAAAAACATTCTTTTTTGGTTCGATTATCTCTTTAATGAAAACTGAGGATTTCAGTAACGCATTTGCCTGCGTGAAATAAAGACTACAACTGATTCGTTTTATTATTAGGTCAAGAATAAATGCATATATAAAAAACATAGATAGAAATACACAAAACACGCACGCACAAACACACACACACACACACACACACAGTCTGTTTCATGCTAGTGCAATCGTCAGGTTGCCTTACGATTGCACTAGCATGAAACATAATGTCGCCTCGAAGTGTTGACTTCTATGTTCACTTTATATATATATATATATATATATATATATATATATATATATATATATATATATATATATATATATATATATATGTATATATATATACGATTTTATTCTTACTCACCTTTTTAAAGTCTGTAATAAACATAGAAATTTACAAGCATCGATACTGTAAGGCAAAGACCTATTCGGTGAGAGGATACGCAGATTGAACGCAATAAATAATAAGCCCGAGGAACTTTCAAATCTACAGATTTCTCAACCCTTAAACTAAACCTACTATGTTAAACATTATTATAGTGTATATATCGTATTTGAAATAAACACTCTGTTTTATTTGTTAAAAATTGTGTATTAAGTATATCTGTCTACGCATCTGAGAAAATATTAATAAAGAAAATTAATTCCCCGACAGGGATCGAGGTGCGTTACGCTGCAAGAATCGAATCTGATTCATCCTTTTGTAGGGGAAATCACCTCTTGATATGGTGGCCTTTACCATACGGCAATGCAAAAATATTACGAGATAATGCAGATCCTTGTCACTCAGATTATTCTCAAAAACTTCATATCTAACTATTGTCGGATACAAAACATAGATAAAGAGATGTCAAAGTATTAATGGACTCTATGTTTAACACGGCAGTTTTTTCACTTGAAACGTTATTGTAGCGTATAATGTACGTAATACATGAAGTAAACATGGTTTAATATATAACATTAGGCTGTCTATTTGAAAGCAGAAGTAACCTCTATATTAATGTTAGATTAAAATAAAATCTGTTAATTCTTTAGAATATATATATATTTATATATATAACATAACGCACACACACATTTAACAGAGACAAATCTTCTCTCCATAAACCAATAAAATGTCACACTGACCAAGGGAATTCAGAGCCGCATGGTTCCATCCAGCTCTTATCTCAAATAACAAGATAAAAGAGACTGTTTGACCAACACAAGGAATGTTGAAAAATTCATGTTAAAAAGATTAAAAAAAAATGAAAACTACAGACAAAAGTTCATTTTCACCATCAAGACATTCATTTCTGTAGCTTACTGCTACCAGCAAGCAGAAATATTTTTTCTCCTGATGATGGCCATGTTGGCCGAAACTAGTCGAGGAATCTAAATGAAATAATAATAATAAAAAAACGAAAGAATGTTAATCTACAACCCAGTGTGTCTGAAGATTTTAATTTTTTAAATAATTTTTATTGTTCAATATATATATATATATATATATATATATATATATATATATATATATTGGAATTACGCAGAAATGAAAATAACGCTGATAACTCATTTTAACAGATATATTTACCAAAATTATCCAAACGTATCTTGAAATACGAAATAGTACATTATCCCATAAAATCGCCATTTGCTTCAACATCGGCTATTAAACGACATTGGAATCTCCTGCATCTCTTCTGGAATGTCTCCTTTTTATGTTGACTAATGCTGCCGTAATCCTTGCCTACAGTACAACTTGTATTACAGGGAGTTTTGTTGTACTTTCGCTCAATTGCGCCCCACACATAATAATCCAGGGGACTGCAGTGTAGGTAGATATCTGGCCAAATGGAAGGCGTAATGCTGTCTCAGAAATTGCTTGACTGCAATGACAGTGTTCTCCTGCCTGTTTGGAATGCAGCAGAGTCATATTATCAGACATAGATTCTTCGAGCAGCCACCATCTTGAACTAATTCCTCCAGACATTCGATGTAGGCCTCCGTTTTGAGTCTGGGGTTCGATGGGGGGAGGTGCATGGAGACATCACTTTGGCAACACTAGTGATCACACCAAATTACTTTATAATCAACATTACAGTCATCCAACTCTTTACAAATCCTAAGCAATGTCCCAGATTGACACGTAAACATTCTGAAATATTCGTATTGGAGCACCACACGCGAATGGCAGGAAGTACAGCATGCTGTTTCCAAACATCTGGCGCAGTGAATTGCGTTTCTCACAGACGGTGCCCAACACACCCTACTATCCTGCGCAGTCGACAAAAACTAAAACAAACAACGCGCATGTGCAAAATGAATAATATAAAATGGTGACCTATTTATACATCGCACTATATACATAAGTTATGATATCATTTGACTATCTAATTTCGAAAAGAATTTTAAAGGTAAATTCAATAGAATAGCAATATAATCTCGTATTAACGAACATTTTTCCGTATCCTGCATTTTCTGGGATACATACAGGTTTTGAAACGACAAATAAGTAGAAATATTACTGATGGCAATATTTGTAATATTTATACTGAAAATACTGTAACAATAAATGCATATAATTATAAGGAAAATGTAATTATTAGAAAAACGTTTCTGTAGAATTAAAGTTACCCTAAGTTTGAAAATATTTATATGGTCACACCTTCTAAAATGTTAAAATTTGTATGCAATTAAAACAACTATTCAAATATAAGTGTAAGAAAAGTTATATTTTTCTAAATCTCATTATTTTTTACATGTAACAACTCAGATATATTTTTTTATAAAATTGACAGATAATAAATTCCTTAAATGAATCTGTTGAGAAGGAACATTGTGTCACTTGACAGTTTAATTAGTTCACTTGTAATAGTTTCAAAATATCCAGAGTCGAAACTAATTGAAATGGTGATTGGAGAAGTTCTTAAGTGTTTACAAATCAAAACATTGTTGCTTGTTCAAATATATTTCAGCTCGTAAAAATATCACTTTTGACTGTTCCTCATACATTCCTACTTCATCTCTATTCATTCCAAAAATAAATACCTGTTACTCGATTTATCTAGTAAATTATTCAAAATTGTGGTATTCATTCTCAACTTTGTTTTTACGAATTGAAGATTGCAATACTCTACACTTCCAGTATATCACCGCTGTCTTATATTTGGCTTATCACGTCAACAATCGTATCGATCTCAACCTCATCTCCGGTTGTTTGCGTAGCTAAGATAATTAGCACAGATTCATTTATCTTTACTAGCGATAAGCTAAATTTAGTCATTATTAACTGTTCTTCTAAGATTTTATGTGATACATATATTCTTATGTGAATATTCATTAATGATTGAAATCTATGAGGTCGTATTCCTTTCTTTTTAACTATGATGATTCCCTCTTTAGATTTTATATCCGTTCCCCAATAACTCATATTCATTCATGCTACTACTTTGGCATCATTTAGAATAATTGCTATATAAGTGTTTTCGATGTGTGTTTCTTTTTCATTAACACTTTGTTAATTTGCATAATGGCAGGAATTTATGCTGTTTAACAAGCATTTATTCTGTTTATCTTCCTTAAAATTAAGTCGGTGCTTATAATGAGTAAATGAAGAACGAATACAGGAATCTGAGAGAGTGACAAGACAAATCTAAGTTAATTAGAATATGAGTCAATCTAATAAGTCTACAAGCATATAGTTGTAGCCTAACGCTTGAAGTGGAGTCAAATTCAGAGAGTTGTGACTTGAGTTCAAGTTCGTACTAATAATCTAGGAAAAACAATGAATCCATATATTCTTTCTTTTCTAACCACCAGATATTCGTTAAACAGTAAACTAGACGCTGTAACATTGTTGGCATCAAATCTAAGGAAGCAACTACGCTGAATTCATAAACCCAGGATAAGTCAATTGGAATTTTCCATTATCTTTCCAAAGGATGTATGTCAAATGTCAAATAGTAAAATAAATTAATATGTGCAGAGTTGGAATCGCCTGTATTGCGAAGGAAAAATAAAAACTAAAAAGATATCTTTATATGTTCTTTGAGTTGTTTTAATGTATACGACTATAAATATGGTCCTTCCTGCATTAATTAGTGATAACCCTATTTACTGTTATTGAGTAACTGCTTCCTCTTTTAAAGAGGTCAACATACTAATGATATAAACCTTGAACCTAAACCTCTGAAGTATAAACAATAACCTATCTCCAAAATTAAGAACATTATTCTCTTCAGTGTATTTCGTTTTATAATTTATGAAAAACTGATAAAATATGTACATTTTCTTCCTATTTTCCAAAAATGACGTACATGTTCTTTTGTATTTGATCTCGACTTTTGCTTCCAAAATTATGTCTCGATCTCAACTTAGTTTTATTGCATCTGAAAACATCTGCTCAAAATAATTTAATATCGTTGTATTTAATTTAATGTCTTGTAACATTTTGTAACATACTTATTAAAATTATTTCATTTTTAACGTTGGAAAGGAAAAAAATAAATCCGTCTGAAATTGCCAGTTGAAATTAATTTTTAGCTTTTTCGTTTAAGTTATATCTTTCCTGTAGCGTTGTCAGTTCACGTAATAAAGCTATTTATTATTCCTGCGTATTTACGATAACCGATCTTAATGTTCATTTTAAAGAACTATCTGGATTCTACAAGATCTTTATAAGAGCTTAGAAATAAATTTAATATGATGCAAAATCTCTAAAATAAAATTTAATGGAGGCAATTTAGATTTTTCTATTTGCTTGTTTAATCTTGATAAGAGTAATCAGGTTTATAAACCAAACCAAATATTAATTCATTATAATATTTAAACATTCACTGACAATATATTCTTGCGTTTAGACTAAAATTAACTCACAAGCGCATGTATATTATCGCTGAATTATGGGATTATAATTTTTAATAAATATATATGGGATATATGGGATTATACTTATATGTACATATAATATTATTATTATTATAATTTTATTATATGGACAAAATCATTTTACTCACTACAAAGATGCAACTTCGTTTCGGTGCATTTCAACTGCACTTCGACGGGTGAGAGTCGACAATCCTGCTTGTAGGCAAACCGTACGTGGACCGTCATATCCTTTTTTACCATTTGTTTGCGAAGAAAACTATACATAAAAAAGTCGATTCTCAATCGTAGAAGTGCAGTTTAAATACAGTGAAACGAAGTTGCATCTCTGTAGTGAGTAAAATAGTTTTGTCTACATGATAAAATTATAATAAATAAATAATTATCGCTCTACTATCGGTATCGAGCCCTCATTTGTATTAATGTTGTCAACGTTGGAATTTATATTTCACTTTCGTTCTCATAGCATCGGATATATATATATATATATATATATATATATATATATATATGATTCTTTAGTGTTGCTTATAAATTTCCCGTTGTTATATATATACATATATATATATATGTGTGTGTGTGTGTGTATATAATATATATATATATATATATATATATATATATATATATATATATATATATATATATATATACATACATATATATATATATATATATATATATATATATATATATATATATATATATATATAAGACAACGGGAATTTTACAAGCAACACGTAAAGAATCATATATGTATGTTGTTAGCATATAGGTAGAGCTGCGCGACTCATCTTTGAGACAAATGAGTTTGTGCTCTAAGAGTAAGATGGTTTTTCTTTCACTGGAATATAAAGAGAACATAAAGTGAAAATATTTATTATGGCGATCACATAAGGATATGCACCTAATTCTCAAAAGTTGAAGATGTTATGGAAAAGTTTTATCACACTAGAAAATACTAAGTCTCAGAACAGCACGGCGGAAGATATGATAATGATATCTGAAATAAATGTAAACGTAAGATAACACAAAGTAATGCAATCGTTCGCAGATGTGGATTTGAATTGATATCTTTTTAATGTTATTTTTCCTTCGCAATATCGGCGATTCCATCTCTAGACATATTAATTTATTTTACTATTTGACATACATTCTTCGGAAAGATAATGGAACATTTACTTATCCTTGGGTTTTGAATTCAGCGTAGCTGTTCCCTTAGATTTGATGCCACCAATGCTACAGGGTCTAGTTTACTGTTTAACGAATATCTGGTGGTTAGAAAAGAATATATGGATTCATTGTTTTTCCTAGATTATTAGTACGAACTTGAACTCAAGTCACAAGGTCTGAATGTGAATCTGTTTCGTCGATTCCACTTCAAATGCTGATGACAATTAGGCTACAAAATATATGCCACGTCTTCGTAGACTTATTATGTTGAATAAGAATCTAATTGACTTAGATTTGACTTGTGACTCTCTCAGATTCCTGCATTCGTTCTTCTTTTACTCATTATAAACACCATCTTAAAATTTGACGTACATTTTGTGCCACTCTGCATCAAACTCTCATGTAAGCAATTTCTCTCATATTCTCCATTTTCGAATGATGTTGCCATTTCACAGCGAGAATGTCCTTGACTGAAACAGTGCTTAAAAATGTAAGAATAGGTGGCCAATAAATTTGCGTATTATCATCTACACGGTTATTTAAGGACAGATCCTTTTGAACGATCCATATGATACAAATAGCTCATATCAACATAGCTAGAAAAAACAATAAATAATTTAATGATGAAAAAGAATGTATTTTTCACAGCACATACTTGTTACTTTATTTACAGAACTTTTCAGTTCGTATTATTCACTGAATATTCATTACATAGATCGAAACTTATTCGTTGAAAATTTCAAAATTACTTTAATATCTACGTTTCAGACAATATAGATATCATTTCACGCTACTAAATTACTAGTAGAACCTGATTAATTTTCAGTTGCATTACAAATCTATGATGATCGTCTTTGTGAATCAAATATACTGAGAAATACAGTTGTTTTATTTTAAGGCATTTGTTTTTAGGATTGAGACCAAAATTAAGTTAATACTTAAAATTATTAATAATATTCAATGTCAATTACCTTTCAGATAATAAAAAAGAAAGGCTTTGAGAATCATGACGAAAATGCAGTTATTATAATGAAAATAAAATTAATAAAAAAATAATCATCTTTTTCGTTTCATAATATTCTATGGTCACTGGCTTTAAAGTGATAACGTATTTAGGAATAGGAGATTACTGAATTCAAGCACAGTCTGAAAAATAATTCTAATGCTCTGGTAAACGTTGTCTCCCTAGGAACGGGAAGGATACGAAAGTCGTGACGTGATGTGTCGTTACCCGAGCAGACAAGTATGTAACAGCTTTCAATTTCTATCATGTAAATTAGTGAGATATATTTTGAAAAAATCTTGACATAAAATTTCCAAATTCTATTACCCATGGTCGTTTGATATCAGCGAAGTGAATTCAATCGGCCCTTAATACAAAATAAACATAAGCTGCTATAAGCGAATTTGTAACTTGCCCACCACGTTCAATTTATCGTCTTTGGGACAATTGCTTTTTGTTCATCTTTAGCTGATACAAGTAATAACGGCACGAGGGGGGTTAGACGAATTAGAAATGATCACCCGCTTTGTAAGGAAAGATATAAGCAGTCGATGGGCATTCAATGACTGATCGCATAAAACAAAAATAATTTTAGGAAAACGGAACATTAGAAAAATCAATCAAGGTGGACTGGTAGCAAATATGCAGTAAGAGATGATTGGGCTAAATGTAATATTTTATTTGTATGCCAAACTATGTGTTTAAAATAATGGAGACGTAAGCACGATGGCAAGAGAGACAGAGGAAAGCAGCGTGTTAACTTCCCAAAGACCGTCTGTAATTGATTGACTGAACAGAGATTAGGAGAAATGGTGAAAAGACAAAGCTTGCGATTGTTGCCCATATTCACCATAGAATATGAATATAGAATCCAGCGAACTACGTAATCTGTTCAATGAAACAACGTTAAAGATTAACACTGACGAGTCAGACACTCTACTGAATCTGACTATATCGACAATACCACCAACAGCTGTTCCGTAATTCTTCAGTCTTCGATATCAAAGGCTGGCTGTGCATATTCGGGAAAAACATAGCCGCCTTTATACACGCTGATTGGTTAATATCTTCTATTGGTGAACTATAAAATGAGTCAGCTCATTTTGGCTGACTCACTAGTACACCAGGTTACGCAAAAACTCCAACAGCGATGTGACACAACACATTAAAGAAAACAATTTTAAATCAAGACGCACAACAATAAATAAAAATAATGGAATATGAAAAGATGTCTTCAGACATATATAATATAGAAGCAACAATAAAGATATATTTTTGTTTCATATCCTAACATAGCAAATGTGCAAGCAAATGTTAGAAATTTCAAAAGATAAGAGGAAAAGACCGTGTAATATGCATTATTTTTAATTTGACAAGAAATCGCCACAATATAATTTAATAGGCGTGATATGGCATTAATAGAAGACACTTTTCATAAAGCGACTTTTCATGATCCTATTGGAAATTTTGTTCTGAAAATACTGAAAACTGACACGACAATTAACACTAAATCAAAAAAAGAAAAAGAAAACATATATTAAAACAAAAGATTCCAATGAACGAGTGCGTTTGACAAGATCAACCGAGACATGCAGACACAACACCATTAACCGACAAATTGAATAATTTCTGTTCTTCTTGATTTAATGATATATATATATATATATATATATATATATATATATATATATATATATATATATATATATATATTATGCCGCCATGCGTACACACACACACATACATATATAGACACACACGCATATATATATATATATATATATATATATATATAGGCGAAAGCTTTTCTATGAAGTGAGCACTCTGAGTCACTGGCGTTTTTATTCTAAAATAAATACGTACAAATTTACGGACAACTGATTCTAAATCGGTTGTGTTTCGAATCTGGATTGAGGCAATCGGATATCTAGTCACGCTGATGAGATGTGATACAGCGGAACACACACAAAGTCACACACACACACACACACACACACACACACACACACACACACACACACATATATATATATATATATATATATATATATATATATATATATATATTAGGCGTACGCATGTCTGTACAAGGCTTATACATTTGCGTATATATCACCTGTCTACGTGTCGTCGTCAAATATAAATGCATAAGTGGAAATTCCCATGGCATTTGCTTACTTATTTCTGAAAGTTGGTCCCACTGAGTGATTTCATCATCTCACTGGTGCAATCATAAGTAAACACACACACGCATACACACACACATATCTGTCTATTTATCTATCTATATATATATATATATATATATATATATATATATATATATATATATATATATATATATATATATATATATATATATATATGTATGTATATATGAATACCCATGTATTATACGTATATGCAGAAAGTCAGATAAAATATTTATCCCGCTTTAGTAGACTGCAAATACCACAGGTACTTATGTATGCAACTTCATATATGTGTCTGAACAAATACGCCATTATATAAACAGATGTCTTAAAAATGTGCATCTCTCAGTTCGTATATGTGGGTATGCGTGCGCCTGCATATTGCTGTGTGTATGTATATATACAACCTTTATATTCTACATCAGTGGGTATCGATTTTTATGTCATTAGATGTCGTAGAAAAGTAGTCTGGCCTGAACGTTTATCATTACTAAGAAGAGCGAAGCGATACTGAAAGCTTTAGAGGTAAAAACAAAAACAGAACAACTTTTGAAAGGAGAAAAAGAAAGGTTAAGAAAGTTCCCGAAAGCCCTTTTTATTGGAGACATTTTTTGTATTCCTCTTATCTTTTTCCGGTAGTTGCAATTTTTTCTTCCTTGTGCATTCGAAAGAATGCGGTCATGAGGGGGAAGTTTTTTGACAAAGAACGCTAAAAAAATAGGGAGAAAAATAACGAAACAAAAAAAGGTTGAATCTAAATTGGTAGCATAACTTTGGTCCTTTTCAGAGCGTAAACTTTTAATTGGAAAAGGAAAAAGTAAATTTAACAGAACGTAAAGAGAAAGTATATGATAATTGGTTCATTCAAATTTCGAACTCAGCAAAACACATATTTACGCATTTCAACTAACCGAGCAACTTTCTGAAGGTCTTAGTATTTTCACTCAACTTAAGTGTCAAACGACTGTAATACTGAATTATATAATAGGGGGAAGAGCAATGGAATGTCGAGAAAATATATTATTTTATTTTCCTTTATATCTTAATTATTTCATTGGAGAAGGAATGATGAAAAGTGTTTTAGCCACATGCAAATCGCAGTATTTCATTGACCAAAATTCAATAGTGATTTGGGCAATTATTATGGGTCGACGACATTTTAGCTAAACGTTATTTTACTTTTGGATACAAATAATTGTATATATATATATATATATATATATATATATATATATATATATATATATATATATATATATATATATATATGTATATATATATATATATATAGGATACAGGTTCGATGCCTGCCGGAGGTCGCATGTTTTCTATGAAAATTTCCCGGACATTCAGGCCGGTAAATATCGTTAATCCAGTTTATTATAAACAGAGAATTGACTTAAATATTTGCATCTATAAAAATAATGCATAAACATATTCAAATGTCTTAATATATATATATATATATATATATATATATATATATATATATATATATATATATATATATATATATATATATATATATATATCAATTATGTAGTGCGTATTCAATTTATGTAACGTAAATCATTCAAACGAAAAACAAATACTGAAGCTAATTATATGGCAAGAATCACTCTCGCAAACAATATTTAATAACAAAATACAATCAACTTCGAATCCGTTAATGAATGGTATGATCCTTGTTTATATATATATATATATATGCATATATATATATATATATATATATATATATATATATATATATATATATATATATATGTTTATATATTCTTCAAGAGACAACATTTTGTGCTCATCAATTATGAACTTTCTCTGCAGTTTTCTTTTGTATTTATCATTAATTATATATATATTTATATATTATTGTCATCCACAGACATGCTGTTTCGCAGCTCTTCAGTGTGGCTGGACGCCCGGTTGACTTCAGCTAGGATCGAAAAATGAATTGGCGTCAGACGGAGATTCTACCACTAAGCCGTTGGCGCACGACAGGGATGCAGGTGAATTTTAGCGTATTCATTTTTAGATAAACACACAGTGACTGACAAGACTCAATTCGCTTTTGCCGAAGAGTCACGCTATACCAGCTTTATAACGATAAAAAGCAAATGAAAAATACAAATAACGTATACTTTTTTCAGAAACAATCATTCACTCCTGCTATTCAATGCTACTAACAAGCAGCGATTTATTTCTCTTTCTTCTGGTGATTGCTATGCTGGCCGGAACTAGTCGAGGAACCTTACTGAAATAATAAAACAAAACACACAGTCTGTTTCATGCTAGTGCAATCGTCGCCTGACGATTGCACTAGCATGAAACAGACTGTCGCCTCTAAGTGCTGACTTCCATGTCCACTTTTATATTTACACACGCTCTATCTCTGATATTGAGCACTTTATCCCATAAATATTGCACACTTTAAGACTATATTTCTTTATATATATATATATATATATATATATATATATATATATATATATATATATATATATATATATATATATATAAACAGAGGATATATGAAATGAGAATTAAATAGATATTATTAGAAACAGCATAATCGCGGAGGCAAACTTCTTTGTTAAGACAGAATAAATACTGACAATAATATAGAAAACATTTATATAGCATAAAATAAATTTGTTATAAAATATAATTGCTAAACCTGGATTATTTTGAAATTCAACCTGATATTTCATTAGATAGCAAAAGTTAAAGTTTTATCATTTTAATCATCAAGAATAAGTGTCAAGTATTTGATATCGCTGATACAAGTGATCATATGAAAGAAACTGAAGTGCTGTAAAATACACACATTTGTTGAAACAGTCGCTTTAGTTTCCTTTCTTTCACTATACGGTCAGTTTTAGAGCCATTGGAATGACAGGGCTTAATCGATTCCTATTTTGTCTTCACATTCGCTCATTTGCAGTGGTGTGCAGCAATATGATTCAGCCTTCTGGGTGGTATGATGAAATTTGTTTGGCCTTGAGAAATATTGCGTCATCCATGATTGCATCAAATTTTCATCACACCCAGACACTATTGTATCGACCACCGATTAGTTGTCCTTCGCCCATTGTATTCGATGGACGTTCCTCCAAGGAAGCGTACAAAAATTGTAACGCTACACGAACAGACTGACAAGCTTTACCAGA
Organism: Acanthosepion esculentum; assembly: GCA_964036315.1. Classification (NCBI taxonomy): domain Eukaryota; kingdom Metazoa; phylum Mollusca; class Cephalopoda; order Sepiida; family Sepiidae; genus Acanthosepion; species Acanthosepion esculentum. The sequence continues at coordinate 7,353,569 of OZ038495.1, forward strand.
GAGCAAATCAAAGTACTATAGACTGGCCCGGAAACTCTCCAGATTTAAATTCAATCGAAAATCTGTGGTCAATCTACAATGAACGACATTGTGGAATGGATGTACGAGGTACTAACATGTGCACTGGGTCATGTTTCATTGAAAAAATACGAAAAAAGTAAATAATAACGGAATTGTTCATTTTGTTTCAATTAATTTGCACAAGGGAGTATCTAGAACACGCTAGATAATTGAAATTATTCTTTAAGATGACGATATCAATTTCCTAGTTATTATAGTAGCACTTACATTTTACTGGAAAAACTTTGCAAAAATGTTAGAATAATTACTGATGTTAGGAAATGATGCTATCACCTCATTATTAAAAACAGCTTGAACAGTTAAAGGGAAACTGAATCATAAAATATACATGATCTTCAAGGTAACCTGTAATTTACGTCCGGACTAAACATTCTTATAATAATCACAATGGGATATATGTTTGGGAATTTACGATTCACCATTTCTATACTTCTTCTTGTGAGATATCCATGCTGTTAGAGACTATTGGTTTAAATAAAATATATATTTTTATTAATTTGCTTTTACATTGTGTGGATTTATATTCGGTCTATCAAAATTTCATTTATAAGGTGGACATTGGTAGTAGTTTGTGGACATTGGTAGTAATTTCGGCTGAGTATTCGAGAGTGTGGCTGAAAATTAAATGATCATATTAGTTATTAGAAATAGGCCAGTGTCAGTCTACTGTATTTCCTTCGTTCCTAACAAGAGCGGACATATGGTTAGCAGATTACCTCTTAACTGCAACTCACCTCAAGCATGCCTGATTTCTCCAGCGGGCGCGTCTCTGCCGTCGCCACACTACCGGTCTAGCTCAAATCTGGGAACTTATATCCTTTTGACCAGTCTTTGACAATTAACTTTGTTTCAAATTTTTGATAGGTCAACATTATTTTATTTTCCAGCGTTCCTTCGTTTTAACTTGGTAGTTTTCAGTCACAAATATTTTTACTACAGAGTAGAGACACTTACTACTTTCATGTTCCTTGACACATAGCATCATCCAGTCTTCTGTATTTTCCAAATATCTATGGAGGCCAAATGTTGTATTTTTGTAGGATAGTTCTAGTTGAACTAGTCCTCTGCCTCCTTCGGATCTGGGCACATACAGGCGATCAATATCAGCTTTGGGATGATGCATGCGGTAGCAAGTGAGGAGCTTTCTCGTTTTGGCGTCCATTCTCTTAATTTCAGCTATGGTCCAGTTAAGTACATTAAAGCTGTATTGCACCACAGGAACAGCTAAGGTGTTTATAGCTGATATTCGTTTTTTTGAGTTTAGCTCGGTATTTAGTACCAGGCGTACACGCCTGTAGTACTCCTTTCTTACCTTCTCTTTCATTTGGGAGTGTTGTATGCCATCTCCCTCACTAATCCCTAGGTACCTATAAGCTTCATCATGCTCCAATTCTCTAATCTTCGTGGCAAAATCTAAATCTATTAAGGGTGCTTCTAAAATTCTACCTTTCGTAAATGTTACTTTAGCACATTTATCTAATCCGAAGCTCATGCATATGTCGTCACTAAAGTATTTTACAATATTAAGTAGGCTCTTCAACTCATTGTCGTCTTTGGCAAAGAGTGTGAGATCATCCATGTATAGTAGGTGATTGAATATGTTATTATTTAATTTGTAGCCATAGCTACTGTTGTTCAGTTCATGCGTAATGGGGAGTAAGATTCCACGTCGGATCTTTAGTCGGTTGGATATGGCAGTGCCCCTGGTGTGACTAAGGTATAGTTTGGTGTTCCACATTCCCATGCTGTGCTTAAGGAAATTTAATACCACAGGAGAGACTTTGTACATTTCCAAAGTCTTAAGGATCCAAGAATGTGGAACATTGTCAAAAGCTTTACGATAATCAATCCACGCTGCACTGAGATTTCTACGTCTGCTCCTGCAATTTTCCAGAATCATTTTATTTATTAGTAATTGGTCTTTGCAGCCATATGAACCCCTCCTGCATCCCTTCTGTTCCACTGGAAGAATGCTGTTTCTTTCTAAAAAGGAGTAAGCACGGTTCGTCAGGACAGACGTGATCAACTTATACGTTGTGGAGAGACATGTTATCGGTCGATAATTTTTCGGGTCGTCTGTTTCATTTGTTTTTGGTATGAGGTGTGTAATACCTTCAGTAATCCATTCCGGGATTTTATTGGGATTATTTACAAGCGTTGATAATGTTTCCGCAAGTATTTTGTGGATAGACGAGAGATGATAAAGCCAGAAATTGGGAACCTTGTCATTTCCTGGGGATTTCCATTTTTGCGATTTCGAGCTTGCCTAACATCATCTGTGGATATATTTTCCCATTCTTGCAGAGGTGTATCCAACATTCGTTCTTCTTCACGCCGGATCCATTCAGCTTTTGGGTTATATTCCTTCGGGCTGCTCCAAATATTTCCCAAAATGTCTGTACAGTATCAATCGATGGTGGCCTTTCGACATGTATAGGTTTTTTTCCCATTTCCCTGTAAAATTTCTTAAGGTCCGTTTGGAATATTTTGTTTTGGCGATAGAACCTACAACGTTTTTCGTATCGCCTTGTTCTCTGTGCTTTTAGCTGAAGTTTCTGCTTCAGCATTTCCGTGGTTAGTGGAATGTCAAGTAGTGATTTAATTTTGTGTTTCCTCTTGATCTTTATGCACTTGCGCGTGGAAATATTAGGGTTTCTGGTGAGCTCATCTAATATAGAAAGCTCACATCTGATTTGTGACAATTTTGCTTTCCAAGCTGGTTCTCTACGTCTCTTAACTTTATTTATTGTCTTGATCCCAAGCTTCAGCTAAAGCTGTTGCGTATATTACGTTGTTAATTTCTGTGATGTTTCCCGGTGGTTTATCTGTTAACAGTGTTTCCAGAGCAGCGTTGTATATTTTCACAATATGCTTGTTGGAATTCGTCATATGGATTTTGGGTAGCTGGTCTCTTTCTGACAACTGTATGAAAGTTACTTTGCTGAGTACTTGGATTACGTGATTTTTCGCTTCGGTGATTTCCGCTTTGTGACTTTCAAGGAATTCTAACATAATGTACCTGGAGTCATCTTCAGAAACATTGTCTGGAGAACTGCAGGCTGTGTTTAAGATAGAGTCTTTGATTTTATTTCCTGGTAGGATATTTCGTATTTCATTTGTTTTAGTTTTTACCTCATCCTCTGTCACACTACTTATATCTACATTCATCTCATTACATTTTGAGTGATGGATCATAGTATTTTGTCTTATATCTAATTTTATCCTATCTATTTCTGTCTTTGAGAGTCTGTTGTTTCGCATAATTTCCCTTATTATTATTATTATTATTATGGAAATTTACCCACGCACGGATGGACTTCCCCACCTTTAAATACGAGCAGACGCTACCTTTTGGAGAGGGAAGTTTCTAGATGTTAGCTTTGACAGTTGGACTGAACATTCTTGCTGTAACACTCTCGTTTGAATATATTTTTTACTGTTTCTGTTAATATATTTCTTTAACTCAATTCCTGTCTTTGTGTCTTTATTTCTGGCCCTAACAAGGCCACAACAAATATTATTATTATTATTATTATTATTATTATTATTATTATTATTATTATTATTATTATTATTATTATTATTATTATTATTATTATTATTATTATTATCTCGGAAAAAAGGTCTCTATTATATTTAGGCAAATAGAATATTTAAGGCAAATAGAATATTTTGATTAGTTTACATATATTTATTTAGTCATATATGTGTTATTTTTTCATTAAATTTGAAACATGTTTTCGGTCTCAGCGTTCAAGTTCATGTATATCTTTTGGGATAAATGGAATACAGGGAGGGTAAAATTGAACAAGCTACTTAACGATATTGTGTAAATAGAGTCCATAGAATGGAATTCGGAGTGATGGTAAGAGGACACACATTGTTTATAGCTGTAGAAAACACGAAGTTTGTAGAAAATAGTCCCCTTCTCGTCCTGAAGAGATAACGCAAGAAGATACAAGATTTACAAATGCAATATATTTTGAAAGCACCATCTTTTATTGTGTATATGAAATAAACGATTATTTTAGAGCTTGTGTATCTAATATATTCAAACCTAACTAAAAAAATTGAATTAATTTCTCTTGTAACAAGTTATAATGGAAGTGAACATTTTAAAACATTTGTAAATTAATGAGATTTAAAAATGATCAGAAGCGAATCCCAACCGTTTCGGTTTTCATAAATGCCACTACTGTATGTTTTAAATGTTCACAAATAATCAAAAGAATTTTCAAAGAATATTTCATGTAGACTTTCCGAGAGTGGTTGAATAAAATATATCCCTTCGTGCCTTAGATTTTACCCCCTTAAGTATGCCTTAGGCTACTCAAAAGATTTCCAATATCCCAGAGACTTGCCTAATAAGAGAAAATAACTTTCTAAACATCCTGTAGATTCCAGCGAGAACAGAGGATAAGTAATATTAAAGGAACCATTTTTCTCTAAATGAAAAATCTGAAAAGCAGATAAGTATTCCGTCAAGCCCGCAATTAGATCAGAACATGCCGTTGACTTCAGTCTAGGATACACATTCCCCAGCGATATGTCGCCATCGTCATACTGACTGCATACAGAGCTAAAGATTTCAGTAAATCATTCTAATAGCTGGCTGGTAGCATCGTAATAATGTACACCCACCTTTTGAGAAGCCGTGTTTTTAATACTACTGAGTGTATATGCGTACTATACAGCGAAAATGATTTGTGGGAAACCGTTTTAGAGTTGTTAGTTTGTACTGTGTTGCATAGTACCAGCAGGACATGTAGCGTAACCTGACATAAGAGTAAAACTTTACGTGTCTATAAAACAATATTTGGATTCCTTAAAAAGAAATATGGAAAATACTATAGCCGTATTCTATGTCATATAAGTCATACATTTTGGTAGAAAACGATGTGGAGCCATCGCCATATTGTCTGCATACAGAGGTAACGTGTTCAAAACATTGTACTAGATAGGAACATATGACCCAATGGATAAAAGCTTTGGTTGAATCCGATGAATTGACCCCAAAATTTGCTAGTTAATACCTGGCTTCAGCTGAGGTGAACAAAATCTTGGAGAGTTAATTTATAAAGCGATAACTGTCACTGAGACACTCATAAGAAGCATGGCACGTGGAACTAGAAAAATATACACAGGTAGAGGAAATAAAAGGGTCAGTTCGAAAGTCCAATCACCCGAAGAAGTCCGTAGCTTACAACGGCCAAAACTTCAGACATATGGCAACAAAGACGAGGACAACAGTCCGGCCAATGTAAATAGTGTAAATAATTAAAATACCTCATCTCAAAAGTAGAGACAGATATTATAAGTTGTTTAAACCTTTAGGATATTTAAAAAAGAAAATAGCAATGATTCCTAAGATTTTCTGAATTGGTCAGTGTTGAATGCTTTGTTTATCGGCGATCCTTTCATTTGCATTTCCAGACTTTTTTCAAAAGTACCTACGCATAAATATATATACATTTATGATACAAATTTCCCTTCAGGTATCGTGTTCTGAGTTTTAAGTAATTTCAAATCAGCTACGTCCTTTTATTTTTTATTTTTTACTAGAGAGCTGCGAAAAACAACAAATCCCAACGAAATTTCGGAGAAAATCATTTAGCCTTGTCGGCAGAGGAGGTCAAGACCTCCAACTGGTTGAATAGAGGGGGTATAGCGGGTTTGCAGTTGTTCAGAACGCTCTTGCAGAGACGCCAATAATCTCTGCAAGAGCGTTCTGAAAAACTGCAAACCCACTATACCCCCCCTATTCAACCAGTTTGAGGTCCTGACCTCCTCTGCCGACAAGGCTGAATGCTTTGCTCGGAAAATTTCTTTCAATTCTACGCTTGACTCTTCCGGTGTACTCCTACACGATTTCCCTCTCAGAACTGAGGCCCTTTTTAGGCGGGTTGCACATATACCCGTCATTGGTATTGGACATTATATCTAATTTAGACCCCCACAAGGCTAGTGATGGTGATGGGATACCAGCCATTGTCTTGAATAGATGCGCGCCTGAATTGGCGCCGCCCTCTCTAAATTATACAACTACTTCCCCAAGGAGTCTTGTTTTCCTGACTGCTGGAAGTGATCATCAATTGTTCCTGTTTTTAAGAACTCTGACGAGCCCTCCGACCCTTCTAATTACCGTCCTATCAGTCTCCTACCCCTCTTCGGCAAAGTCTTCGAAGCCCTTATCAACACCGAAGTGGTTAACCACCTTACATCATATGATCTGCTCTCAGACAAACAATATGCATTCCGCTTTGCCAGGTCCACTGCTAATGTGCCATCACTGAATTTGTCTACCAAGCTCTCCATAATAACGGAGAAGCTCGTGCTGTGGCCCTTGACATCTCCAAGGCGTTTGATAGGGTTTGGCATGCCGGCCTTCTTCGCAAGCTTCAGGGATATGGTATTACAGGCCGATTGTTGGACCTAATACAATCATTCCAGTCAAACCGTGAATTGAAGGTCGTTCTCAATGGATCCTCCTCCAGCTCCTATCCCACGAAAGCCGGTGTTCCGCAAGGCTCCATCCTAGGCACTACCCTGTTCCTTTTATTCATAAATGATCTTCCTGAGGCCATTATTCCCAAGAGGGCATCTATGCGGATGACACCACAATTTACTCCTGCCTCAGAAAAAAATCTAGTGCCACTGACAAAATTAACCAGACTGTTCGTCTCGAAAAGGACCTTCAATCGGTTGTCAACTGGGGCAGGAATTGGCTGGTTAACTTTAACGCCTCCAAGACAAAACTGCTCTCCATTAATCACCACAGGGATACTTCCCTGCATCCCATTAGAATGTCTGAAGCTCAACTTCCCGAAAGTAACTCTCTGCGGCTACTCGGTCTCACGCTGTCTGCTGAACTGAGATAGAACAACTACATTGAGTCGATTACTACATCCACCGCAAGGAAAGTTGGCTCCCTGTGCCGGGCCAGGAAATTCTTTCCCCTGAATCGATCCTCCAAATTTACAAAGCAACTATCCGCACCTGGAGCCCCTTCTGTTTGCCTCAAGGTTCTTGAGATGATCCAGAGACGGGTATGCAATGTAATTGGCCCTGATCTGGCTTCTCGTCTGCAGTCTCTCTCTCACAGACGCGCCGTCGCCTCTCTCTGTCTCTTTTACAAATATTTACATGGTAATTGCTCCAATGAGCTGCTATCGCTGGTTCCCAGGCTCCATGAATTCAAGCTGGCATCCCGTCCCCACCCTTTCATTGTTGACTATGATCTCCAACTATTCAAGTGTAACGTCAATCGACATCTCCAGTTTCCTTGATCTATCCTCTATCCTTCTCCACATCCTTTCCTCTAACACTCCTATTTGCTCTCGCTCCAAATCCTCTGTAACCCCTTGCGTGCTAGTGGCTTCCAGCCTTGCCTGGGTTGAAAAACTTTAAAAAAATAAAAAATAAAAATAAAACCGGGAAGTAACAACGACATTTACAAAATAAATGAAGAGGAATATTATGAATATTCACTGCTTAAGAAAATCAAAACAGAAACACTTTACAATTGTCGTCACTTTTCCTTTTTCCTTTTCCAGTTGATGCATTGATTTTAACGTCTTTATTGTACATGAACAATCTCAGAACCTCTGTTCTGGTCTGAATACAAATCGCAGCACATATGAATTAGAATAATCCTTTAAAATCTACAGACGTAATCTCTATTATGTAACACATATAGCATGAGTTCACATACTTAAATGACATAGTGATATTCGAGTTAAATTAAAAAATAATGTATCGTTTTCGAGCTAACAGACATTTAAAAACGATATTTCTATTACGTATAACAGCAGATAATTACAAGTCTCTGGAAATATCTATATGTAAAATAATTTAGACAGTACACTAGATTATTAAAAGTCGGTTGCGCGAACCTACAGACAAGCAGAAGAGTCATAGACAGGGTTAAAGATAATTTATTTCGGTTTTGGTATTTTGGTATTTCCAATTTGTAAATTTGATGTTGTGCTTTTCTTTTTGCTAAAAACCATGGATTCTGTTATCTTGGCGTTTGTTAACTTACTTCTGTAGGTGTTCTTGTAGTTTCCATTCTGTGTCTGCTGTCAATACAGCATTATCTTCATCTGTTGTTAGAAATGTGGCCGCCGGTAACGAATCCTTCTAATTTTGTTAGAATGGAGTTAATATATAGACTGAAGCCCGGCGAGAAGACATCCTTTCTTTAAACACTTTCAATATGTGTATATTAGGTACATTAATCTTCTACTCGTATGAAGTCAATTTACTATCAGTATATATTTTGAAATATACTAATATCCTTCTTAATTTCGCGAAAGTTACCTAGAAGTTCAAACAGTTCTTTATTATGTACTTCATAAAACACATCTACTAAATATATGTAGACGTCGTTTGTATTTTATTAGTCTTCTTTTAGAATTCCGTATATATATTGAGAAATCAGTGGCAAACTTATTTATTCCTGACAAGTTTATATATATATATATATATATATATATATATATATATATATATATATATATATATATATATATATATATATATGTATATATATATATGTATATATATATATATATATATATATATATATATATATATTGATGCATGTTTCATTAAATAATATATAGAAGTTTTGTCTATTTATTTTAAATAAGTTTCTTTCATATTGACTGAATTAAGATTATCATTGAAAGACGAAATGAAATCACCATATTGATACATGTTTAAATCCAATCTAAGCTTTCGGCTTACATAAGCCATTATCAAAGATAACAATTACATTTCAGTATATCAACCAATACACGAACGAAACAATAATGATAGTCTGTTTTTGTTGCGTGAAAAATTTCAAAGCAACGGCAAACATACGAGACGCGGAAGCAAAAATCGCGTCGCAGCTCTTGACGTCACACATGACCACGCGAGAATGAAAAACGAGAAGTATTAAGTATGGGAAGCCGTTGGTATAAACCAATGGCTTCTGTTATCAATTATAGGCATTTAAGAATATTTGTGGAGATTTCGTAGTTTATTTTGTTCAGGTTAGGTTTCAACTGTTGTATGTATATAGCTTCAAGAATTTTTAGTTTTTGTTTTTTGTTTTCATGTTTAAGTCTAGTTGTGTTTCCAACAAGGATTTTCCGGAATTGTGTATGTGGCCAACATTTTGTTTTAAATGCCGAAACATGTTAGAGTTATCATTCAAATGTAGAGTCATGCATCGTTAAAGCGAGTTTGTGGTGTGACCAACATAAATATTATTTAATCCAGTGGAGATACAATCACCGAAAGGCTACTTGAATTTGTAAACTGTTGTTTTTTCTGCAAATCGCTATCGGGGAGTGGGGAAGAATCATTGCGAATAATTAAGTTGGATATACTACATTTAAGGTAGTATATGATCAACCTAATTTGTTTGCTAGTGTCTGTTCTAGATATATTAGTATTTACTAATGTTCTTTGTATAATTTCATCTTGTATATAATTAGTATACATTTGACTACGATATACGAGATTAATATGTTTTTAACACTGTTTTTATCTCTGCGTGTGTTATAAGAGTTCTAGGATTGAGAGACCTCTCTCATTGTTAAGATATCTCACTTCCAGAAAAATATAATACGTGCGTTTGCGTTTGTCTCCAATGAAGTAGGACTGTAGAATTTCAGAAGCTAGCATTGTTTTTATGCCACTTAAAATGCCTTGAAGCACTAGAATAGTTATTTTTTAAATATATAATTTGCATGATAGGGCTGACTGTAGGCAACCAATGCAAAACACACAATGAAGAGTTTATGAGAGTTTACTTAATTTTGCCAAAACAAAACTGAAATCAATAGCAAATTTACCTAATATTATCTAAAGAAATAACATTCTTATAAGCTCATCAAGTAAGTGACATACTGTCACTGTTCATTTTGCACTCGATATGGCCTATGGATTTTAATTTCTCCGAGCCTTCCTTCCTCATAATATGTCCAAGAGATACCATCTGTCTATTTCTGAGTCTGAGTATAAGCGTCCTTATCTTTATTTGATAGGAAGAATTGATCCTTGTACTATAATAAATTTATGACAAAGTTTAGATACGATAAGAGCAATGCACATGGTTATTATTGTTGTTTGAAAGATATTATGGTCAAGGAATATTCTTTGAATGTAGAAAATATAAAACCTTCAAATACCTTCGTCTTCAATCATAGCTCTCCACAATTTTGTCATTTGTAGCCTTTAATAATTTGTGTCTCTTGGGTATCTCTCCTAAACCATTGTCCACCAACCGTTTACTTAGTCTTGCTAGGGAAGTTATATGTTGTTATCCCGTTTGCCTTTAATCTGTTCCGTGGGTATCAAAATTTCCAAGCCCTTTCATAATTATGTACCCTAGAAATTTCAACTATCTCCTGATTTTTCTCATCTTTGTCACCATATTTATTACAATGTTTCGGCCGTTGTACGCTCCGGCATTCTTCAGGTGGTTGGAATGTAGAACAGAACCTTTTATTTCGCTCACTGGGGTAGACTGTTCTAGTTCCAGGTGCCATATTTAAGATGAAGATAATAGTCCGAATAATGTAAATAGTGTACATGACATCTCATCTCAGAAATATAGACATATTTCCTTCGGATGTTAAATATATGTATCAGTTTTTTTTCCATTTTCTCTAAAAACTTCTTTCCTTATATGTTCAGTTCCTGCTATTCTCAAAATCCTTCTGTAGAACCAAATTTCCGTTGCATGAGGTTTCTTTTATGTGACGGGGTTGTCCATCGTGCATTGCCATATAGAAGAACTGATATTACGTAACTTTTCAGTAAACTTTTCCTTATTTGTATCGAAGATTTACTGTTTGTTAATACATAGCTTAACTTTTCGAAAACATCTTTTCGCTATACCAGTATGTCTATAAATTCATGTCTCAAAAATCGGTGTATCCATTGGAGGCATGGAATTAGATATGTAGGTGGATGTATAATTGTTTTAAGTACAAGTCTTTATGATATATTTTAAAGAACGTCTTTTCAAGCGACTTTTTAAAAAAAAGCTAAATACAAATGGTGCTATGAAAAGTTTAAATACATTCATTGCGAATCCTGTATATTTTATATTTTGAAAGAAATTTATTCGTCAAGGATTTTCATTAATTTTGAAATTAAACGAAAATTAATTTAAAAAATCAGAAAAACTGGAAAGGAAATAAATCATTTCATCTCTAGGGTCAAAAATTGAAGACAGATACTCAAGTACATGAAATTAAGTATTGATCATCTTATACATTCTTATATATAATTGCTAAAATGGAACATTGTTTTCGCTAAGATTAAATTAAAAGGCTTTCATAAATTTATTAGTTTTTCTATAGCAACAATTAAAATGCTTCTGTCACGTGCGAACGCTTTTGGAATTTTCTTTTATTCATCTTATTTTCTTAATTTTAGTGACGATGCATTTATATACTGAATATATATATATATATATATATATATATATATATATATATATATATATATATATATATATATATATATATATATATATATATATATATATATATATGTTTAAAGACATTTTTGTTATGTTTAACGTTCTTTTTATAGATACAAGTATTTAAGTAAATACTCTGTTTTATAATAAACAGTATTAAATAACATTTACCGGCCTGAATGTCCGAGCAATTTTCATAGAAAATTTTCGTTCTCCGACAGGAATCGAACCTGTATCCTATACGGAACCGTCATTTCGCGTGACGTGCCTTAACCGTTCGGCCTTAACCGTTCTATACATTGTTATACATAATTGCTATAATGGAACATTTTTCTCGCTAAGATTAAATTAAAAGGCTTTCATAAATTTATTAGTTTTTCTATAGCAACAATTATAATGCTTCTGTCACGTGCGAACGCTTTTGGAATTTTCTTTTATACATCTTATTTTCTTAATTCTCGTGACGATGCATTTATATACTTAATATATATATATATATCATATTTTCCTTTTAAATTATTTTTATGCTTCAGAGTTCTTCCAGTTTATTTCATCTTCGGTTATTACGGAAAGAAATCATTATAATTTTGATTTTACTAAAACAAAATATCCCAAAATATGAATAAGAATACAAATTCTTAATCCTAACACAGTAGAAACTTTCGATTTCTAACATTGATCAACGTTGTTTATGAATTTGATGGGATAAAAATATATTTTCTTTTAATGGGTTTATGATACTTCACAATTATAAAGATAACAGTTTCCGATTGGACAATATTGATTTTTAAGATTACCTTGTAGAATTTTGTTAATATGCAGGGTCATGCTTATGAAAATACTCATGTAGGAATATTAGATGGTTCGTTAAACATCTCTGATAATTTTTGCATGGTTATTTTCTGTTTCAAATAGTTCTATTCAGGAACTGCTTCGTATTTTTAACCTACTGAATGACTTATACATAAATATGTCTCAGATTTTAAATGTATTAAATATATATAATACTGGTATTAAAATTTTCAGTTCAGTTAATATTTACAAATACTAAACAGACAACAAATACATGTAGTTTCCCTAAATCCATGCAAATGGGACATAATATACAACATTAAATAGCATAATAATAATTTAGATTTGAAACATAATAATTTCATTCTGAGATGTCGAATAAGCGAATAACGGACCAAAATAGTGTAGACAAATAAGGACTTACGCGAACATGGTTTATATATTTGCTTATCAGTAAATCATTCAGGATTAAATTTTAAAATTATAGATTTTACTTTAAAATTGTGCATATATGAAAGAGAGAGAAACGGGTGTTACCATTCAATATAAGACTAGACAGCAGTTAAATTACATATACTTGAATTTATGTGCTTATCATGAATCAATATATGAATGCTAATATGAAATATTGTTGGGGAAGAGTTCCACTTCGTGATGCAAAGTATCTTATTAGAAATAGTAAACGTTTTACATTTAGTGCCCAGGGCTTTAGGTTCGTTGACGTCAGATTTTTGTTCTGATAGTGCTTTTTATTGGGAGAAATGAAATACCTTTTATGTTCAATGACATACGGTGCATTGTGGAAAAAAACGTCAGCTAAATAGGAACATATAGTGGAGCAGGTACACCCTCGTCGTGTCATAAGTGGATATTTGCTTAAATATACGAGATCACAACATGAAGGGATTAGTTATTTAAATATTGAAAATATCTACACGAAAATAACATGTGTGTGAAATTATGTACAAAATAATTTTCTATTCATTGAGGATTGATAAATTGAACAATAAATTACATTTATGTGACAAGCATATTGGGGAAAAATGGGCCATATTAGGCTTACTGTATACTCTCTGTATGCTTCTCTCTAGCTATAGCTTTCCCCATATCACGCTTTCTCTATATATATATTCACGCACACAGACACACACGCACGTACACACACATATACACATCTACTAACGCACACATATAAATAAATAGATAAATGTAGGCACGGCTTTGATTGAAGAATGCGAGAGCCAAGTTCGAATTCCAGTGGATACCATTGCATTCCCTTACGTGTTAATAAACCTGGGAAAGGTTTGAATCCTCATCATCCCTCTCCAGCAAATAGCATTGGGCAGCAACTTGTCTAGGAGAAAATTGTGGCACGTAGTGCAGCAGGTCCCTGGTATTCGGTACTTCAAAAAGTGTGAATTGTTCTGTACAAAACATTCGCCACTATAATCAAATGACACGTGCTGGTGTATGGCTGTTGGTTCCTAGGAACTGAGCTGCATGACCGGCATACGTCGAATACGACGGAAGAGTCGAATAATATATATATATATATATATATATATATATATATATATATATATATATATATATATATATATATATATATATCAAATCGTGCATTATATATATATATATATATATATATATACATATATATATATACCAAATCTTATATAAATATATATATATATATATATATATATATATATATATATATATATATATATTCCAGATCGTGTAAATATCTAATAAAAAAACTAATCTAATTGAGTTTCTTTATTTTAAAGGTTTTTTGGGCAAGACGTTTAGCTAGAGTGACGCCATTTCTCGTAAGAACCACTGACAAATCCTTTGTTATTCAGCTAGAAAGGAAAAATGTTAAAATCGTTTTCTGCCAGCCACGATGACTTCCCAAACGAGCAATGCTAGGAGGCAAATGACGTTCAGTCCTTCAGTAATGACACCAAGAGTCATACTCTGGATTCCATCTTCAATGCCCATTCAAGAACCATGAAGAGAATAGGTTAACAATGGAAAATTAGAGAGGAAAACTGGATCAGGATGTCACAGCAGCAAAAGTGATCATTATTTAGAGCTAACTACTTAAGGCTAAACAGATGAATTAGAAAAGATCCAACTCAACCTATCTGATGTTTGGCACGTGAGAGAGGAGTTTCAGCTATGACAGTCAAAATGCAGTGACAAACGACTTGAGAATGATATTGTACATGAAACATATGAGGCATCTTATTATTCCAAGACAGAAGTTTTGAAGATTACATAGGGGGAAAATCATCTTGAATAAGTTCGAAAATTATCCTGTAATAATATATGTATTTTAAACTTATTTCAAAACTTCATGATATTCCAATGATTAGCTATGATTAATTAATGAATGAAATTGTCATTTTTGTTTATTATTGATTTCCTGACGATACTTCTGTTAAGCTAGGAGAGTAACCCATAGAGAGTAATCCAATCTCATTACTCAAATTTAAGTCCATTAGTGTTATAAAAACGTCAGATAATTCCAGTAAAATATATTTAATCATTTCTAAGCTAAAGCAGTTCAGAATTAATCTAACAAATGGATAATTAACATTTTAAATATTGACCAACTCAAAAAAGACATTAGCGATATCAAAAACTCAAACGCATTATGGATTAAAGCTGCTAAATCCCAAAATATCTACAAAATTGATCCCTCTGAATGCCATACTCTTATTCTAAATAAAATCTCTAGCGAATATAAAAAAGACAGGATCTGTAAGTCTTTATCCTCTATAAAATAGGAAACTGCTAAATTCGCCTATAAATATGATATTGCCGAAAATGTGGGTACAATTCACTTGAAAAACGCCTATCAACTTTTTAAGGATCACAAACCCAATTTCCAACATAATTTGCAGTTCGGACTGATAAATCCCTCCATATCAGAGTTCGGGCTGATTTCCAAGAATATCCTGAAATATAAACACATCTATATTAGAAAAATCCCCTGTAAACCTTTGAAAAGATTCTCAGATACAATTAAATGGTTCCAGAAGATGACCTCTAAGACTAAAGCTTCATTTATTTAATTAGATATTATCGATTTCTATCCGTCCATTTCTAAAAACCTATAAGAAAATAGCTTAGAGTTTGCTAAAAATTATACTAAAATTACCGACGAAAAAATAAAAATTATAATGGCTTCCAGACAGTCTATACTAGTATTTAATGACTCCTGTTGGGTTAAAGAACACAATGAAAATTTCAATATTCCAATGGGAGCATATGATTCAGCCCAAATAGCAGATTTTGTATGTATATACATTTTAGATACTCTAAGTAGATTCTGGGATGCCCAAAATGTAGGGCTGTATAGAGATTATGAACTCATTGTTATACATAATACCAATGGTACTCTAACCTTCAAACCACAGAAGAAAACATTAACAC
>OZ038495.1:7374367-7446867 GCA_964036315.1 Acanthosepion esculentum
GAGCAAAACCTGATCAGTTCTATTAAATGACATAAATCTAATCAGTTTTATCACATAAATTTATCTTATTGGTTAATATTCTTGTAAAATTTGGATCAGAGTAAAGTTTAATCATTTTAATCAAATAGCAGAATTTTAATCTGTTTAATCAAATAAATCAGAAAATTAAGCGAATTAACTTCATGTAAAATTAGTTTGAAACATTCCTTGACGCATATGGTTCGTGTATAATTCGAAACGAATCGATTGGAAACTGCGGAAGGTAATGGCAAAAAACAATAAACGAATTTTACACAATTATTCGCGAATTTTTCGCGTTTAACGCCAAGGAACTCAAAGAAAATTAAACCAAAACAATTGTTGTGTCATACATAATGATCTTTTCCCATCTGGAGAAAATCATCTGAAAAATGAGGGAGTTATAGGAAAAAAAACTGGTTTCCTGAACAGTTTTTCGAGGTATTTTTGTTATACGAGTTGTGTCCAGAAAAATAATGTTGGTCATTATCTCGCTTTCAGCATAATCAGTGTGTACAGTTTGAGTGATATTGGTTGAAAAATATGGAAATGTATAATGCACTCAGAGACACACATATTTCTGTTTTATATAGAGAGACAACAATTAAATTGTATATTAAATACAACAGCTAATCTACCCATAATCTACATACATATCCAGTAGCTCATTTAACAGAGTCAGTAAACATTGTTGAATTTCGTAAGGTTAAGATTACAGCTTAATTACTTATGTTATTAAATACAACACTCAATCTACTTACACTTCGTCGTAGAAAAATATATAGATTCTCGTGGATAAATATAATTAATAAGAATTAATAATTCAAATATTTTTCGCCTGTTTCACTGGAGGTTGAACGTTGGTGAAATACATTGAATCCCTGCTCTTCTTTTATAGAATTATTTTTGCAAAAATATCAAGGACTCTTTATACCCTTATATCTTCAGTGTCTCGTAATAATCGTACTTTAAGTCATCGAATATATTGATATTAGTTGACAGTGTAGTATACATTTTGGTATATGCTTCATAAAATTTTTGGATGGAGGACTGTATTATTAATTGTCCTGTTATTCTTTATTATACCGTTAATTAAATCTAATTTAATAGGTATATATTTAAAAATATTATGATATTGGGCTTCAATTTTCCATCGAATTTCTCTAAAGGTTTTATATAAATTATTTTTAATACATTACACTACGATTGATAATAACTATGGGCCCATCTTTCCACTATACCTCATTTTCCTCTTTTTCTTATTTAACTACTTCTATGCAAAATATAAACCTAACAAAATTACAGACCTTAATACATCATGCAAACCCATCGAAACATCAAAATTATTATTTACCCTTTTTCTCATGTTATATGTCGTTTAAGCAGTTTTACCACGAGTTTTAATTTTTCTATTATTTCACTAGTAACGTCAATGCAATTTGCGGGAAACCTGATGACTTTAATGAGTTTTCTATAATTTACTGAAGAGTAGAATTCTCCAATTTCGTATCTTAAAAAACTACAGTTATTTAAAATCTAAAATATTATTATATCATTGAATGCAATGTCTCATACTTCTACACTAGAGCATTTCAACACCTTATATGTCGCAGATGTGTAGAAATGTGTGTACATATGCATATTTTGAAATGTATTATTTAAGAGAAGGTTCGCAAGAAAATAATATTTAGAAATATTATCTTTAAAATTAAGATCCTTATAAATTTTCCTAGAAGAAATCAACTGCCGCAAAAGGGAGAATTCAAATATCCACTGTATTTATTATAGACAACTGAATGTAGACAAAAGAATAAGTCGATAAAAAAACATTCGGAAATATAAACTCTATGCAAAATTTTAATAAGCAAATAATAAAAAAAAACACCAAAATATTTATTTTTGTACTGATGTCGACAGTAGTTGTTCGTGTCAAAACTTTCCCAAAAATAACAAATGACGTTGATTAAAAACTGCGAAGAGAAAAGATATTAAATACTGCTGTCATTTAACGAAGCTTTGTGAAACATAAAACAATACAATGATAACATTATATATCAGTCGTCATTTGAATATAGTAATTAATCTATACTCTCAAATATATTAAACAAGAAATATTAGCTTTTGTCTGATTAATATTTGCCCAAATTTATAAGTCTGTATTTATTATTCTATCCAGAAGACAAGGAAGGGAAATTTGCAAGCAATAATAATAACATAACACATAACTTGTACGTAGAATTTGAAAGAGTCGAATATTCTCGACAAAAGATCTTGGAGAATTTGCCTCTCATAGTTCATTTTGAAAGCAATTTAGACGGAGAAACATATTGAGTAAAGTATGCAAGGAGTTTGTACTTAGATGACTGGAGGGGGGACTAACAGGGATAGTCAGGAATCATGTATTGATTAAAGCTATAATGTATAGAAAATATTGAAAAGTTATGACAGGATACGGCATATAAAAGACAATACATGTGTATCTATCAATCCATATATCATAGATTAACTTGGTATTTAAATTAGATGATTTTGATCCATCTTAGTAATCTATATATGTAATAAATATTTGAAGTTAACAAGATTTTGTTTTTCATTGAAACGTTTGATGTTAATATTATTACCGAGTAGTTTCTCTAAGTCTATTCTTGATTAAATAATATAAATTAAAGTCACCTAGAAATGCTTATGAGGGTCTCTTGCATAGATCACGGGAATCTTAGAATAATTTAACCAAATGACCAAAATGATTTTTAAAACCATCCTGCAGGGAACGTGCAAAATTCAAGGCTCACACGTACAAAAGAATACACTTATATATATATATATATATATATATATATATATATATATATATATATATATATATATATATATATATATATATATATATATATATATATATATATATGTTATGGTACAATATCCTCGCACCGCGGTTATGGTCCAAGGTAGAACCAAGGACGAACAACACGAACACAAGAGTAGTAAATAACAAAGATATATTACAAGAGAAATATAATACAAGAAGGTAAAGGTGTTAGTATTAACTGTCAGTCTGGTTTAGAGCGAACTAATATGTCTTGACGCGTTAGGTCTCAACTCATTCCGAGTCAGGAAGAGTCCATTCTCGTTATAGGTAGGTTCCCATAACACACCCCTTCCAAAGCTTTTGAGTCCCCGGGGTCTTTAATATATTTTTCTCTTTAGATTTATTACCAAAGGCTCTGTGACTTTTCTTTTCCTGATCGATTTTCGGGGTTCACACTTTGTTTGCGGCCTTTGCATATCAAATGTGTCGAATATGGTATCCATCACTTCTTCTTCCTGAGGTGGACCGTTAGAAACATCTAACAGCCTCTTTTTATTTGATTTACATGTCTTTTATGTGAGAATTTCGGGCCCTGTATTGTGTAAACCATGTTCCCGATTCTTTTTTCAATTGTACCTTGCTCCCAGTAGGATGTATTGTTTTTATACGTTTTGAAAATACATTCTCTCCTGGGTAGAATTTTCTTTTAGGTACGTTCGACATTGGTAATTGTTTTGTTTGTTTTGGTAGCAATTTGTCAAATACTGATCTGATTTTACGGGCGAACATCCCTTCTGCGGGTGATAATGCCGATGGCGTAGCACTGTTTGGAGTAATTCGATATACTTGTAAATATTATTGCAACGCCTTTTCTGTAGGCACGCCATGTGCTTTCTTTAACGCTCTTTTGGGTGTGTCTGCACATCTCTCCGCTTGCCCGTTTCATCTTGGGTGATATGGCGGGGATTTGATGTGTTTAACTTGAAAAGTTTCGCAAAATTCTTGAAAGTCCGCAGATGTGAATTGTGTCCCATTATCGGTGACTAGACAATCAACCACTCCGAAACGAGCAAACAGCACGTGGAGGCAATTTATGGTAGTTTCAGAAGTTGGTTTTCTGCAACGAAACACTTCCGGCCATTTACTATAACTGTCTACTATGATCAAATAGTAGAAACCATCTATTGGACCCGCGAAGTCGACATGGATTCTTGACCATGGTCGATCTGTCTCTGGCCAAGGCTTATGGATGATCGGCGGTGCTTTTGCTGCTAAGGAACAACCCACCACATGTGTAATGTGTAGATCCATGTTTTGCCAATATTCGTAACTACGCATTAACGATTTCATTCTATTCTTTCCTGGATGGCCCATGTGGAAGTCCTTTAGGATTCGCCTTTGTAGTGTTTTTGGAATTACTACCCTTTCGTTATATAGTAAAACGTCGTCACATGGCGAAATACTGATAAAGTCTGATACCTTTTCATTCTTTTCTGCAAATTTTTGCTTTTATTTCTTTTATGAATTCATCATTTATTGCTTCATTTCTTATCTCTTGTAGTGTGATGGGGAGGTTTCGAATTCTACTACATAGTGATATCCTCATATCTTCACCATGTCGTAGGGCTGCGATTACGGAATCATCCAATGGCTTCGTTTTCTTATGTATTAGTCTCGACAGACCATCTGCATGCCCGATTTTATTCGTTGGCAGATACTCCAATTTGAAATTGTAGTTCAATAAAATTGTACCCCATCTTAGCAACCTATTTGCTAAAATCAACTCATATTCGTATCTCCCCCGATTTCATTTTGACGTAAACCGTAGGTTCGGCCCATTGACTGTATTCTGCTTTTGGCAATATACCGATTTTTTTAGTCTATCCAACTCTTGATTTATTTTCTCTATTGAAGCAAAAGGTACGTTCCTTTTCTTCTTGAAGATAGGCTTTACGTTTTCTTTTATTTCTATATTTGCTGCCAGTTTTTTACACCTCCCGAGGCCTGCTGAAAATACTTCGGGGAAACTCTCTTTTAGTTTCTCTGCCTCGGTCGATATTCTTTTCACTTTTTGGTAGTACCTACTTATTGGTAAATCCCAGAGGTCGAATTTCTGCATTCAGTCACTTTCCAAATAAGTTTTCTGTGTTTCTTAGCACATACATTTTTAATTTTTTGGTCATTCCATTGAATGTCACATGTGTAATAACTTCTCCTTTCAAAATTTATTTTTCTCCCAGTTACCGACCTAGCAATTTTAACGGTCCTCAACATGGTTGTTTTTTTCAATTTCCTCCATGTTTGTTCGTGAATAATAGTTAAGTCCGAACCTGAATACAATTGTAGTCTGACTTTTCTTCTTAAATTTCTACTGGCACATATTTTCGTATGTTTGTCTCGTCCGCCTGGTCAGTCCGAGTGACTCTTACTCTTTCTTTCGTAGTCCGACAATGAGTACTTTTATGTCCCACTTTTTTGAACGACAGACAAGTCGTAAAGCGGTATAGACAGTCTTTATACCAATGCCTACAGCGATAGTATGGACTGGGTGGTAGTATTTTCTGATATTGTCTTTTTGAAGTAGAAAAGTTTGTTTTACCTGTTTTAAGGAGGGAAAATTGGTTTGCTTTGTTTTTGAGGAGGGACAAAAACGTGTTTGTCGTTGTACTTTACGTATGTGTGCGATGGCAGACTCTTCTATATCTTTCGATTCCTTCTTTACGCTTATACATCTCTGACAGTCTTCAGCCAATTTTTGTAGCGTCAATTCTGGTTCACTTTCCAGTTTTGTAAGTATTCTGCGTCTGATCTCCGCGTCTTTATTTGAAACCAGGCCTTGAACGAATATTAAACTTTTGAAATTGCCCGGGCTTAGTTCAGATAACTTAAAGTCATCACAATGTTTGCTTACAAGAGAAGCGAATGTTATGCAGTCTTCGCTGTCCTTTTTTGTTAGATTCAGACATTTCCATCTTTTATGGAATAATTAGGTATTTGGGCTAAAAAGTTCTCTTAACAGTTTTATGGCTTCCTTGAAAGTTAACTCGGGTGTTTTCCTTGGTAGGATGTAGTCTACGAATTTAGTATATTCACATGACCCTAATTTTCTTAGTAGCAGCCATACTTTTCTCGCGTGTGACCAATTCCCACAAGCAAACTCATATAAATCTTCGTACCTTTTGAAGTAAGCTGCGAAGGTTTTGTCTTCGTCCAGTGCATACGTGAATTCTTCGATAGAGCTCCATATAGTATTGTCCGATAGAACTGTTTCATTCTCGGAATTTTGCTCTTTATTTGTTATTACCCGTAGCAATAATTCTTGTAGTTCAAGAAGCTCCTGTTAGTTTTTCTGTTCCTGCTCAAATTGTATTTTCATAAGTTACAATATGGTTGCCTTAAAGTCTTCCATATTTTTGTAAATATGTGTAAGTATTTTTCTTTTAATTCAGACTTCAGGTCTTTGTTACTACTGTAAAGTTGGTGTCCAAAAAGAAACTTTTCTCTTTTTGTAATGATCGCGTCAAACTTGCTTTATTCTTTATTTCACACTACCTATGTCGCCTCTGTTAGGGACGACCGATAGTAAAATATTTTTTGTAGATTCTCCACGTAGAACTTGTTTTTTCAGTATACATTTTTGGATTCTCCACGTAGAGTTTGTTTCTTCAGTTTCTCGTCGCCACTGGTATGGGCGACAGAATAGCAAGATGTTTTTGGTTTCTCCGCGTAGAGTTTGTTTCTGAAGTTTCCTCGTCGCCACTGATATGGTTCAATATCCTCGCACCATGGTTATGGTCCAAGGTAGAACCAAGAAAGAACAACACGAATACAAGAGTAGTAAATAACAAAGATATATTACAACAGAAATATAATACAATAAGTTGAAAGGTCAGTATTAACTGTCAGTCTGGTTTAGAGTGAACTAATATGTCTTGACTCGTTAGGTGTCAACTCTTTCCTCTTCTCTCTGTCTCTCTCTCAGAGAGGCGCAGTATATGTAGGGTCAGGAAGAGTCCATTCTCGTTACAGTTAAGTTCCCATAACAATATATGTATATATATACAAACACAATAAAATAAATTTGTACATTACAATATTTAAATACTTGGACAGCAATAATTTATAAAATGTAAGAACTTGTCATCTCTTCGGAATCGATAAACCTGGGCTGACATGGACAACGACGTATGGTGATTTCCAAGCCATGGTTAGATGCGGATAATCTGAAAGTATAGGGAACACAGTTAGAAACGAAATCACTGCTCAGTTGTAATTGTTTTAGCGCAACAAGCTTGTTGACCATAGCAATACGTCGAGCTTCCCACAATCGAGCCCATATGAGTTTGTACATATATTGCAATTATTGTTGTCTACTGTGTGCAGATGCATTACCAAAATGCGTTTATTAATTTGTAACTGACATCTGTGCTATCATGGTTATATTGTTTACTCATCCATGCAAGTAGCACCTTTTGTGAAAACGCTTTTTGGAGAATAACCCTGCGTTCAGATCTACCCCCTATAACTGACATAAACTTATTACTGATCGGACACAACAGAATACAGATAGAATAAATATAGAAATATAACAGGGAAATATTACATGTATTTGAAAAACAAAGTGATATCATCTACATGTACTTTAACAGGCAAAAATGTGAGTTTCAATTTTCACCTACAACCCCATAAAAGATTTCTTCATTCTAGCAATCACCTGATCAATACAACCAAATAGACAGTGAAAAACAAAGGCTCAATCTACTACTACTAACTACTAGCAAACTATATTCATACTTAGACAGAATAATAGCATTTCTTTTCATGCTGCCATGAAAAAGCCTAAAGGCATAGGTTAATAAGTCAGAGAAACACTTTAGAAAGTCAAACAACCTAAAGCTAAAAATCTCAATAAAGAAACAAATGGTTTAATAACCATTTATTTTTTCCTTGAGATTTTTTACGAAGGTATAACAGTATAAACCAAGCGCCGGTCGGCTAATTAAAAGTACGTGCTATAAATGAAAGATCTGACTGTCCGAAAAGTGTCATGCCTCATGTGAGATGAAAATTTACGGCAACCTAATGAATATTCCAACATTCTTAATGCAATAAAATCTGTCAGAAAACTTAAACAAGCGCAGGTGATCATTCAAAATTGACGCATTTTGAAGTGGCTCTGATATTAAATTACGTCAATAGATCAGTACAATCTATAAAGAAGGTATACAAGATTTGTTATTAGCACAAGGTCGTTAATATCTGTATTGAAAATCTTCTTGATGTATATAGTGAGGGTACTGGCAATTAAATAAACGTACATTTGATGTAAAGAATTTAACTTATTTAATGCAAAAAGAATGAGCTTGGAATCTGTAATCATGTTCAATAATCACCATGGTGGCGAAACTTAAATAGAGAATAGATAAAATCTGCCACTGTCACCACCCTTGGGGAATGAAATGTAACTCTGTTAGATTACCTTAATGAATGCTAACATTTTGCATGCAAACTGTATAATCGCAATTTATATCTATAGGAATAATATATGGATTTCATGGCTGTCATAAAATAAATATTAAGATAATCATACAGATATACGTCAACGTAATGAATTTACATACGACGTAACTGAGGTATTCGCTGTAGATGAGATATAGACAGAAATATGCCAATAATAATGTTTGATTTTGCATTTTTCCTACAATTATTCACAAGTAGACTATTTCCGAAATGAAATGTGCCAATTCTTATAGATTTCTCTTGCTGAATTCCGAAATGCACTTCAAATTAGATGATTGGGTCTTGATTCCAAGTCATATAGTCATGCCCATGTGTACAATAGACGTCTCCAAGATTACAATGTTGCTTGGCAAAATTTACATTGATGTTATATTTTCATGTGTGTAAGCTACCAGAAAAATACACAAACACATCAAGATGGCAATATATCCGTTTGTTGAATAAAATACAACCGGAAACTCTCTTACGAAGTATATCCATACGCAGTTATTCACACATCGTTTGTATTTTTTAAACTGCAGAAATATGGTATCTGTTCACAGTCCAACACTAATCAATCAACGGTGATGGACACCGCACTGCTACCTTTTCTTCATTGCTGGAAAGTCTTGATGAAATCGTTCACTGTGCTTGTTAGTCCCAACATCAGAGTCTTGTTTCCTTTCCACAAAATAATCTGTCAAAATTTTCATCTAAAAGAAGTTTACGAATGTGGAGACCAACAAAAATGCTTTCTTTTATCTTGGCTTCACTGAACCTGGGAAACCTATTTTGCAAGTACTTGAATGCTGCCTTTCTTTTGTTCAGAGCATTCACAATTTTTTTCAGAATATCGAGCTTCAGAATATATATATAATATAACAAAATATTTTTTACTCCACTAATGATAGATGTTGACTATATTTCTTGACATGTTCCAGTGATTGTTGTAGTAGAACGTTTCTATTGATACATTAAGTACTTCTTTGTCATCTGACCCATTTCAAAAGAAGATACCCCTACTTGGTATATCCCCCATGCAGATAAAAAAAACTTCAAATATCCTCCGACTTGCCTCTTATGTTGATCATAGTTGATAAAATCTCAGTCGACGTTTCCTATTTTGTTTAGTTTCTTTCATGTGGAGGATCATTACCAACTGCTATTAAAGGTGAAATATTACTTTTGTGTAACAAGAAGAATTTGCGACTTATTTTCGAAAAATAGATTCCTCTAGATTGTAACTGATGTTAAGTTATTTCGCAAGACTACTGTTATTATTAAAGTACACCAAATCTCACTCCAGATTGCAGAATAGGACTAGATCCTTGTAACGATCACGGATATGGTCAATGCGTACATCAACATCTAATAGATTATACTGCTGTAACCGGGAATATACCAGTTCTGCATTACTCTTATCGTGTTCCAGGTCTTTGATAAAGTCATTCCGGTCACTCCGAGTTGTGCTTCAGAGACTGAGGTTCAACAATAATCTTGGTTGTATGAAGCAGATTGTTCAGGCTCCATGGTTTCATTGTCTTCCCCTTCATCAGATTAAATTTCATGCGATTCAGGTGCGTCTGGGTTTGGAATGTCTTCATTATGGGGGACAGGATGGAATGTTAAGATACTGCATTGTCCATTTCTTTTTTTCTTTGACCGTCCACTTGCAATTGCAGGCACCATTCATACATAATTGGTTGGCTCCCTAAAAATCATTGTCATTGAAAATAATTTTTTTTACTTAGCCATTCAACGACAATTGTCGCATATATATTACGGAATATATGTGGTTACCATCTTTTGTCTTGGTCTCCAGTTTTGCATCCAAAATATAGTTGGTACGCTTATATCACAGCAGCCGTTAAATTTCGCTTTTGGATGCAAAAATCACTTCGCCACACACAGCGTTCTCTATTTGTATTTCATGCATTGTTTCGATGTGAACCTTTTTGTCCTTTTATTAATCTTATTCTTTAATGCGTATATGACTTACCTTTTGCACACTTTCTATTGAGCCATTCCTATTTGGCCTGCCTGCATTTATTTCTAAGTTTTTTATGTCATGTTCTAAAATCTGTAATTTACCTTGGCATTATTTGTAGTCTCATTTTCATTTCACCTTTCATAAACTTTTTTCGTCCTTTTCTCGTTTCTTTGTCATGAATTCGTTTATGTCAGTGAAAGTTCTGGTCCTCTGTTATTACTTGTATCAGGTGTTCAGCCTATCATTATATAGCACATTGCAATGCGGGCCATTCAGATATTTGCTGTATTGCAAACATTAGACTGTATTTAAAGTTAAAATAAACTGGAAATTTTTCGTTCGGCATTTGGTTAACATTTAGAGTGTATTTCTTGAATATCTTATTCATCGTTATACAGAGGATTTTGCTTATTGGTTTTCCGCCTTAGTTTCGTCATATAGATAAGCGTATTGGGTGTTCTTGAAAGCAAATATTGTCTTCTAGCTGGCTGTCCATCTTTGGACCCATATTCCTCCGCCTGGCTTCCGTGTTCCTAATCCAGATCTTTCCAACTGTCTCATCTCGTTCGTTACTTACATTGACATTCATGTTTCCACATAATTTTAATTTCTCGCGATGTGCTACGAGCCTTGGCATTGTCCAGTGCGCAGTGAAACTTTTCAATATATTTCTCCGTGATTTGCGCTGTCGGCTCCACTTCATTCGCCTTTGATATATTAACAGGCTTCAATTTCAGATGACCTACAAGAATTCTGGCAGATAATTATAAATAATTCTTCCTGTCTTGATATAGTATTTGCATTAATTCCCTCATAGATTTCTTACCCTTTGCATATGTACCTGTCCTTGAAGAAATCTCCCTTATTTGCCGAACACTTTTCGAATACTCCTAAAAATATTCTTATTTATAAAATTAAAAAATAATGTTTTCTAATAAACAGATTTTCTTTCTTGTGATCTTTGTATCGTAGACTTTTTTCTATAATATAATAATTTAATTTCTTCAATTTATTATCTTTATATTAATAAAAATAATGTAATAATAAAATTGCTTAATTATTTAATAATATAATATTGAAAATGTAAAGGAATAATTATTTAAATAAATTATTTTTTCTGATATGAACAGAGTAACGAACATCTGAGAAAATATGGTAAGCAAAGGATAGAAATCGTGTAGAGCCATACTCGGCTAAGATCTGAAGAAATAATTTATAAAGAGAAATGTTATATTATAAATAAATTTTGTACATCAAACGAATATTATGAATTGTAAGTGGATACATTCTTGCATATAGAATAAACGACTACGAATATGGTTAATTATATCGAACGTTTTTCAATGATGTCAATTTAGCCGAAATCATTTTACGGAATAAGCAAATAACAGAAGCAAATAAACTACTAAATGACCGTCCCGATGCAACAGATGCAACAGATGCAACCGAATTCATAATTGACCGTGAAACAGCGTAACAGTACATGCATAAATATGTGTGGGGAGCTTCTATGAGTGTGAGTCTATATGTGACAGCGGTTGTCTGTATATTCTCAGAATATATATTAAAAAGTTGCCAGTAAAATAATATAGCTTATATAAATATATATAGCTAAACAAATATAACAAATATTATTTCAAATAACGCCTGCAAATTTTTATATATATATATATATATATATATATATATATATATATATATATATATATATATAGATCGATAGATAAATAGATATGACCTGATTTTGATATAAGCAGACTCAGCTCGCTAGCTAGTTAGATATATATAACCAGATTTAGATAGATATATAGATAGACAGATAGATATAACCAGATTTAGATAGATATATAGACAGACAGATGGATATGACCATATTTACATATTTAGATAGATAGATAGATAGATAGATAGATAGATAGATATGACCATATTTTGATATAAGCAAACTCAGCTAGCTAGTTAGATATAACCAGATTAAGACAGATAGAAGATAGACAGATCGATATGACCAATTTTAGATAGATAGATAGATAGATAGATAGATAGATATGACCATAGAGTTATCATTATTTTTCCATGGGATTCTCGATTTACATTATTTGTTTGAATCAATCTAGAAATATATTATCAGTAGCTTTTTCTCTGAGATTATATATCAAATCATAAATGAGACAATAAAGGAGATCCCAACATCAAGCATATCCTTGTTCAACTACTTTATCAGAAATGATTATTACTGCAGCTTGGCTTTAAAAAGAAAGAAAATGGCAGGAATAATTCCTATATTTTTGTGCGTTCCTCTTTCCGTCTATACGAGTCGCGTCTGAACATCAATTCATGATTGGATCTCGAATCAGAAACGAACAGCTCCATTTCGATGCTACTAATACAAACTCCGAATAGACGATTCGCTTATCTTTATTGTCAGTATTTATATGAAGAGAACGCCTTTCAGCCGACCGTCGTTTTCCTAACATACGAACTCCGGGGACAATTATTTATGATGTCTGTGGAATGAGCCTTTACACTCAGCCACTTTTATCGCTTATGGGTCGTGTCCCTTCCTAGCATTGTTAGCTTTAGCGTTCCAAAATAATTATTGCGCTTATCTCGCCAAGAATTCCCATTAACTTACATTTTATGCATCTCCGGATTTACGCCTATCAATATAGCTAATGCAATATGCATGTAGATACCCACATTAATGTGGCAATCTTTATTGGTGGTTATAGAGATAGAGCGATTTCAAGCGAAACATATATATCTATGTATCTATCTATCTATCTATCTATCTCCCTCTCTCGAGCTATATATATATATATATATATATATATATATATATATATATATATATATATATATATATATGGTTTTGCATTTAAGCGCAGTAATATACTGGTATCGATATCACATCTATATTTACAGATGAGCTGGCTAGATGTAACCGCAAGTTCTATGCCTCGAGTTTCTTCTCTCGTAATTCAGGCTTGTGGAAATCCCTTCCGGATCCATTCTTCCAGACATCTTTAATCAGCAAAAAATTAAATGCAATGTCAATCGCTATCTACTGCCCTCCTGATTACTTTATTTTTTCTTTATGTTCATTATTATTGTTTCTCTTCCTAATTCTTCCACACGCTGCAACCCTTGGGTTCTAATGGGATTAATGCTTTGCATAGGGTGATACAGATTATATATATATATATATATATATATGTGTGTGTGTGTGTGTGTGTGTGTGTGTGTTTGTGTGTGTGTGCATATATATATACACATATATGTGTATATGTGTGTGTGTTTGTACTTCTTTATTATAGGTTATTTCATTTGAACACTTATATTTCCTCTATACAAAATTGCATTAATATTTCGATCCAACGTAGCACTTCATCAGGTGTTGGTAAAATGATGGCTATAACAATTTTTAATAATGCTTATAGAACATCTCTTCTCAGCTGAAAAAATATAGAAATTATAAAGAAAGAAACAGATATAATCTGCCCAAAAAGAAAAAGAAAGACAAGATACAGGCGAAAAAAGAAAAGAAAGGAGAAAAAGATATAGTGAGTAAAAAGAGAAAGAAAGAAGAAATAAAAATAAGAAGAGATAGAAGAGAAGAAAGGCCCAAGATATAAAAATCTATTTTTCATAACATCCAACTTAATGTAAATGATTTTCATTGGTTAAATCTATTGACATCATGTCTGCTCTTCTTTTTTTTTCTTTTCTATATTATCCTCATATTCATATTTCTCTTTATCTCTTCTTTTTCTTCGAAGAAGAGATTATATCTTGTCTCTTTCTTCTCTTTTATCTCTTCTTATTTTTCTTTTTTCTTGTATTCCTTTCTTTTGTTTTTTGTCTATATTCTGTGTCTTTTTCATTTTCTTTTTGAGAATTTTATAACTTATGTCTTTCTTTCTTCATATATATATATATATATATATATATATATATATATATATATATATATATATATATATATATATTATTTTTTCGCAGAGAAGTGAAGTTTCGTAAGTATTATTAAAATTGTTATAACCATCATTTTACCACCGACTGATGAACTGCAATGTGCCAGCCAAACATTAATGCGTTTTTGTAGCGGAAATATTTATGTTCGAATGTAATAAACTATAATAAATTGTTTATATTTTTTTCGTTCTCATTGCATTTGTATATATATATATATATATATATATATATATATATATATATATATATATATGTGTGTGTGTGTGTGTGTGTGTGTGTGTGTGTGTGTGTGTGTGTGTGTGAAATATACACATACAAAAAGAAAGATCTAGGGACCTGCCTTCCTAGACGCCTATATGCATCTCAACTCTAAACTTATAGGCTAGTAAACCATTTTTACACAAGATCGCTTTTCTAATATAAATTGGAGTCTCCGTATGTACACTTCGATTTTGAACTTCAGCCTGTTCCCACTTGCATTACTAAATATTTCGAATCGTGAGGTTTTGTCCGTATCTTATGAGAATATCACTGCTTCGATACATTCATATAAAGATGGATACTTATCAGTATAAAAATATACACCGTTGTAAATACATCTTCATATATGCATATTTATGAGTAGCCGCTGTTTATATTGCGAATAATGTCAATATCACGTTCAAACAACCGTTCTCGTATGATCACTGGAGTTAAGCAAGGTCGAATCTGGTCACCATCTAGATGGGTGATCGCTTGGGGATAACAGGTTCCGTAAGGATGTGTGTGTGGTTGGTGCAATTAATAACAGCTCGGTATTGGAAATCAGAGAGGCGATTTCTAATTCCAGCCAGATTATATATATTCACTTACGCGCAAATCGTATTTGGAAAGTAGCAATCCAACTCTTATAAATCCAAGTATTTGTTTGGTAAGGCTTTTACCTGTAAAGCATTATTATTTGCAAAATATTCAGACAATTTGAAAAATATTATCAGGTTTTAAATAACCTACAATGCAAAAAATGAAAAAATCAGTTAATTTGTCTAATTGTATTTATTTAATTTCTTTCTCGAGCTATCTTCCCTGTCACTGCATCTTTTAGGGTAAAAACGTGAACACCTGTTATTTTAAAATTGTTAGAACCTTCTTTGCATTGTGCGTATAGATTTTAAGTTTTGTACAATAATAAAAGAAGGAATGAGTAATATTTTGATGTAATGCGTTACGTTTTGCATGCATGTTTTGACGTTCGAAAACAACAAAAATATTGAAACGCGAAGTAAAAAAAACACGAAGTAAAAAACAAATGTATTAAAAAATATGTAAATAATTTAGCGCACGTTTAACTTTTATTCCTTTAGAGTTGTGGGATGAAATAAAAAAACATAATCGCTAAGGCGGGTTTCAATTCGTCAATCAAGTGACGTGTTTCCTGGTATTTAGAATTCAAAATGACGTTGGAAATTTAGCCTTTTTGCAAAGCAGTAGTAGCCAACTTCCAGCTTAAAATACCGTAAATAACAGTTGACAAGTGTTTATTTAAAACCGTCTCAAGGCGACGGAATATGCCTAGAGTAGAAAGGGAGTGAATTCTACGGCGACTATTGTCGCATGGTGTGTGGTAAAGGTTAATTACCATATACAAAAATTAGGATTTGCTGAAATGTCATCTCATTTAATAGCTACACAAATTCTTCCTAAAAATACATTAAACCATTCAGATATTCGTAGTTTTGTAGATATCTACATCAGTAAATTGGTAGTCTCATTTGATTTACTAATCTTCACCCAAGAGCCATTCAGTATAAAATTTTAATAAAAGACTTTGCTGTGTGAGTGCTAATAGCAATAGGTAACCGGTTCAATGATAAAGGTAACGGTTAACCATAGACTTGAACAGGCTAAGATGTCAGTGGTTGGGAATCTTCCTCCTTGGACATGGTTCCACAAAGCAGATGTTCACAAGAAGACGCTATTCCAGTGTTATGTGGGCACATTTCTTCATTGCACGCTGCGTGGAAGGTCTTGGATGTGAAGGTTAGATTTATTGAAACTAAATAACATTTTCCTAGGATATAGCGTTTGAGTAGCGAAGGCTTTGTTACATCTCTCTCTCTCTCTCTCTCTCTCGCTATTTCCATGATATAAAAATAATAGAATTTTCATGATGCAAAATAAAATATTTTCTACATAGAGATTTGCCGTTCCAATGTTCTTAATTCGGCATTCTATATTAACCAACAATAACACAGTAACCAATATCTTGGTAATCCGTAAGTTAAGTAACGAAAAATCTCACATACCATGCCTCATCACCCTCTATGTCAACTTATATAAGATTAATACTGCCCATCAAATGTGTTAATTTTAAATTCATTTTTCGTTTCACCTTTTGAAAGTGAAGTCTGAAGATTCCGATTCTCTGGTGAAATAAAATATTACAATGAAGCCTTAAAGTGGTCTGTTTTCTTTAAATTATATATATATATATATATATATATATATATATATATATATATATATATATATATATATATAATCATTATTTTCGGGAGACGGTCTGACCCACTACGCTTATCAGTTTTCTGTGTTACAGTGACGTATTCTTCTAGCCGTCAGTGTTACAGTGACGTATTCTTCTAGCCGTCAGTTTTATACGTTAAGTGAACGATGAATTTTATTCCCGCCTTGGTTAACCCAAGATGTTATAATAAGCTAAGTTGTTGAATACATATCTGTATAATGTACACACTAACCAAAATCAACGTGGAGGGAATGATTAAATGTTGTGAGACCTATACATTCCTACATCATGGACTCTCCCAGTACTATATTATTACGTGCATGGTAGTATCATGGGAGTCGCACCAGTAATGGTGCTCTGCTGTCGAACTCTCTGTTTGGCAGAGAGGAACTCGGACGAGGCTCTGCCGCAGGGCAGGGTTTCGTCCGGGGAGGTAGTCAGTGCCTAAACTCGTATATACGGGTTGTAAATGGGCATATTTTTGGCCAAGCTTACGGGCTCGGTAAGCCCACGTTAAACCGGCCTTGTGCCACATTCGACCCGTGTGGGGGGGTTGTTAAATATCGTAGTACCAGTAATGCGCAGCCGCGTACGATACCAATATCGGACACCACTGGATAGTAAGCTCTGCTTACTCTTACACTATTCTCTGTAACTTTTCTGTTTAATATATCTTTCTTATCTCTAACCCGTTTTCCGTGTTTTCCTTCCGGGGCCCATACTTCGGGTCCACACCAGTGGCGACAGAGGATTCGAGACACGCACCCACACCAAAACCCCAAAGCCCCAGTCACACACCAGTGGGGACGGAGGACTCGTTTAACCCCATGGTTCCCATATCAGTGTTGGACTAGAATTTGAGCTGGCATTACTACATCAGTGAACGAAACGCAATACACAGCTACCTTTCAAGGTTACTCAAGTATGTGCAAACAATAAACGAGCAACCAAGTATCGCGAACGACTGCAGACAAAAAGCCCAGCTTGTGCACAAAAACAAACTGATAAACTCAAGATCTCGAAGTACTACGTTTGACTCAAGTTCGAAAAAATATTCACCAACCCGCGTATTTAGCAAAGTGTTTAAAAAGTTTTTATGAAATTGATTTGAATTCCTACAAATCTCGTGCATAAAATTATCCTACCCTCAAATTGATTGAGGTGATTTTTCCCAAAAGAAGGAAAAAAATCCAGTGTTTTTATTTTTTATTTGCTGTCTAAGTGATATATTTATCCCCACACTTCTAAAAAAAAATATAATAAGTATGGAGAAAATTTAAATGGTCACATTGAAATTAACGGAACAACGGTATCTCGAAAGATCTGAACCAGTAAGTAGTTCTTATTAATTTTATTAATTAACTAGATATTCTTACATACCCTCCACTTGGTACACGGGTTTTCAAAGCAACATTAATTGCTGTTTTTTATTTCTTTCTTTCTGTTTTGTGTGTTCTTTCATTACTTTTCTACATATTATCTAAATATGGAAGAATTCCAAAAAATAATTGTTCAAATGTTAAAGGTCCAGATGGACCACCAACAAAATTCAGATGAAAGACAGCAGAATTTGGGAGAAAAATTCCTCAAATTACAGTCGGACCAACAAACAGAACAGAAACTTCAACAACAAAAAAGCGAAGAAAGACAGCAACTCCACCAACAAAAATCAGACAATTGTTTATGGAGTTACATAAACAACAAATAGAATTCCAACAATTTACACTTCATAAAACAGAACTACAGCAAAAACAACTTGAAGAATTACTTGTAAATTCATGTAACGGCTCTAACAACTCTGAAAAAGAAGGACATTTTCCCAGAGTACAATCTACAACTCGATTGAAACATTCGAATACGTACCAGAGGAAGACAAAACATTCGATGCTTTTTACAGGCGTTATGAAGATATCTTCAATGTAGACTGTGAATAATGGCCTAGTGAGAAAAAGGTACGTCTGTTATTAAGGAAACTGGGAGCTATCGAAAATGTTAGGTTCATAGACTATATATTACCCAAGAAAATTACGGACCTGAATTTCTCAGAGACTATTAAGCTTCTAACGGAACTATTCGGGCCTAATATAACCTTGTTCTACAAACGTTGGAAATGCCTGGACACAGTCAAGGACAACCAGCAAGATTTTCCAACTTTTGCAGCGTCGGTAAACAAGCTCTGTAATGATTTCAAACTATCCGAGCTGACTGCCGACGATTTTAAGTGCTTAATATTCGCATAAGATCTAGTATCAGGAGAAGACGCCGAGGTCACACGTCGGGTACTTACCAAACTCGAAAACGAACAGGGATTGACTCTCCAAAAATTATCAGAGGATTGTGAAAGAGTAATTTCTGTCAAGTGTGACTCAAAAGCGATCGAGGAATCAGGTGTGGCTCAGATTAGAAAAATCAGAAGGAACCCAACCTCTTATGCTCCGCAAAAAGACAAAAGGCAAATCTCATGTTCTAAATCCCGCAATAAACAAAATACGAATAGGCTAAAGAAACCTCCCGGACCTTGTTACCATTGTGGAAAATGTCATTGGATGAAATTCTGTCCATTCAAGACGAAAAAATATTGTAAAAATTGCAATAAAAATGGTCATAACTTAATTCAGTGCTGGTACGCCAACAAGACGAGGAAACACAGAAGTAAAATTAGGCAAGCCCAATCAGACAACATAGTCGACAGGAATTTAAGAAAATATGTGAATTCCAGCTTTATTTGGGTTCTGAACTCTCGATTATCAACTGGCATACTTGGCGAAAGTTAAACAAGCCGACCCTATTAAAGAGGGATAAAACAGCAAAATCCGTAACTGACGAGAATATTAAAATCTTAGGCCAGGTGATCCTTACAGTAACACTAAATGGAGTTACCAAAAAGCTAAAAGCGCACGTGCTAGAAAATTCAGATAACCTATTCGGAACAGATTGGATAGAAAAATTCAATCTATGGGATTGCCCAATGGGCACTTTTTTGCCGAAAAATAAAAAGTACAACGTCCAATTCGGAAAATCTCAAAAAGGAACTCAAACAACAATTTCCCCAGGTTTTTTTTCTGGCGGCTTTGGGAAATGTTCTAAATTTAAAGCTAACTTCAAGGTGAAGGACGGTGCAAGACCAGTTTTGAAAATGAAACGGAATGTCCCTTTCGCTGCTCTAGAGCAGATCAACAAAGAATTAGATAGAATACCCGTCTGTTTGAGTCTATCAAAACAGATTTTAGCGAATGGGCAGCACCTACGGTCTATGTAAAAAGAAAGTCCAACCAAATACGAGTATGCGCAGATTTTTCCACATGGCTAAACGATGCTTTGCAGGATCATCATTATCCCCTCCCAAGCCCTGAAGAAGTCTTCTACAAATTGAATGGCGGAAAAATCTTTTCCAAAATAGACCTCTCAGACGCATAACTTCAGATAGAGTTGGATGAAGAAAGTTCTAAATTGCTCTGCATAAACACCTATAAAGCTCTGTACAAATGTAACAGGCTGGCTTTTGGAGTCAAGTTTGCGCCCACAATCTTTCAGCAGATCATGGACGCCATGCTGGGCGACCTTGACTACGCAACAGCATATTTGGATGACATACTGGTGACCAGTAAAACGTCCGCAGAGCACCGGAACCATATAATAAACATATTCAAAAAGTTACAAGAATACGCGCTTAAGGTTAAGGAAGCAAAGTGTGATTTTTTCTTACCAGAGATCAAATACCTAGGTCACATTATAAATAGAGACGGTCGTCGACCGGATCCAGAAAGAATCAATCCAATCAGCAACATGCCGGCCCCAGTTAACGTTCAATCGTAACAAACCTTCTCAGCCTTGATAACTTCTTCCAAGGTTTCATTAAGAACATGCAGAATTTAAGAGGACCTCTCAACGAACTTTTAAAAAAGGATAAAGATGGGTATGGACCCCTGAATGCCAAGACGCATTCGAGAAGATCAAGAAAACACTTACTTCGGATCTCTCTCTCACCCACTACGACCCTAATCTCGATATCATTGTTGCTAGTGATGCAAGCCCATACGGCATCGGTGCTTGCATTCTCCACAAACTGCCAGATGGTTCGCGAAAAGCCATAGCACACGCTTCTAGATCTTAACTACCATCAGAGAAACAATATTCCCAAATAGAGAAAGAGGCTCTAGGGAAAATATTCGCGGCCACTAAGTTACATCGATACTAAATGGAAGACGGTTCATAGTGCAAACGGACCATAAACCTCTAATAACAATTTTTGGTTCCATGAAAGGCCTACCGGACTATACGGCGAATAGATTACTTCGTTGGGGAAAGATTCATTTGAATTACAATTTTAAGATCGAGTTCCTAAAATCTAAAAATATTTGTCATGCGGACAGTTTATCGCGACTCATTCCTAAAAATACGGAAGTTTTTGAAGACTCCATCATTGCTACACTAAGGACGAATTATGAAATCAATAATATGATTGCGAATACAATTAGAGAACTCCCAGTTACTTTGGCTGACATAAAAAGGGAGTCTCGAGAGGATGAATTCATCCAAAGTATCAAAAACAAAATTCGCAACAAAGACCTAAATGTGCCTGAAGTTGTCTTCCTCTGTGAGAATGTTCTAATGTATAATGACCGAGTAGTGATTCCAAATAGCCTATAAAGAAAAATCCTTAAGGATTTTCACATGGGACATCCGGGGAAGAGCCGTACGAAAAACCTCATGCGCTGCTACGTATATTGGCCAAATATGGACAAAGACATAGCAGACATGACAGAATCTTGTAAGGGATGCGTGCTTGCAGCAAAATCTCCGACCACGGCGTGCAAACCAAGACCAAACACATACCATCCATGGCAGAGAATTCATGTGGATTTTGCAGGGCCCCTAGACAACATGTACTAACTTATTGCTGTGGATAGCCACTCAAAATGGCCTGAGATCCTGCAATGTAAAAAAAACAACCACCAACTGCACGATCGGATTTTTACACCAGCTATTCGCGCGTTTTGGCGTGGTAGATTGTGTAGTGACTGATAATTGCACTCAATTCACATCAAGTGAATTCAGAGACTTTTGCAAGTCGTATCAACTGGACCACATTACGACGCCTCAGTATCACCCCAGGTCGAACGGTCAGGCCGAGAGTTTCGTGGACACTCTAAAAAGAGCTTTAAAAAAGACACTAGGCACACCGACGGATAGAGCATTACAACAGTTTCTGAAAGTGTATAGGATAAACCCTAATCCTAACACGCCTATGGGACGCTCGCCCCCAGAAACAATTTTCGCAAGAAAATCAAGTCCGTCTTTTATAAACTCATTCCACGGCGTGCGAAGTTCAAGAAAACCGTCTCGCTCCCTAAGAAATATTTTAATCCTGGCGGCAAAATCATTTTTAAGGCTTACAAAAACAACATAACAATCGGGGAAGTAGGCAACATCAAACAGAGACTTGGCGAACTGGTCTATATTGTCCAGGGACAAAAATACCCACAAACGCCATATGAACCAGTTCAGGAAATGCCGTTTGAAGGAATCTGAGGAATCACCACAAAATATCTGCGAAGAGCCGATCGACGTAATATTCGAACATTTCGATCTTGATACTCCCCAAGTCTCTCCGGAAATACGACTCTTGGGGAGAAAGAGAAAATTTACTCAACCTCTCGACGTGAATCCCAATAGGAACAGTTTTACTTTTTTTCCTTTAAGAAAAAAAAGAAAAAAATAGAAAAGAGGAAAACTCTTGGAAGGGGGGCATTGTGAGACCGATACTTTCCTACATCATGGACTCTTCCAGTACTATATTATTATGTGAATGGTAATGTCATGAGAGTAGCACCAGTAATGCGCAGCCGCGTACGATACCAATATCGGACACCACTGGATAGTAATCTCTGCTTACTCTTACACTATTCTCTGTAACTTTTTTTTAAATATATCTTACTTACCTCTAACCAGTGTTCCGTGTTTTCCTTCCGTGGCCCCTACTTCGGGTCCACATCACTAAATGACGGTAAAATCACTGGAATTTGTGAAAATAGACCAGAATAATATAACAGTGTGCCAAAAACGTTTCCAGTGACAGGAGAAAAGCAACATCATAGCTAGGTGCATAAGAAGCTGGCAGCTCAAGTGCTCAATAATGCCGGAAAAAAATTCCCGAACAAGAGCTTTTTATATTATTAAAACATAATCAACATCAACCAAAAAAAAGAACAATGAACAAGCGTCTGCAAATGGATCACACTTAAAAGGATTGACAGCAAAGAGAGCTCAATATTGTTTATAAAAATCATAATTTCCATGTTCAGATTAGACAGACAGCAATTGTCAGTTAGTTTCGTGTCAATTCATCCACAGAGCGGGAGGTAAGCATTAAGCATTCAGTGAACCGGGTATTTTATTCCTGTTTCGGTTATCACAAGAAATTATTATCAGGTTAGTTTGTGAATATATCTACACGTATGTGTGTGTCTGTGCGTCTCTCTTTCTCTGTCTGTCTGTCTGTCTGTCTCTCTCTCTCTCTCTCTCTCACTCTGTGTGTTTCTGACTGAAGTTATGGATACGGTGATAGTTCCGATAATTTAAGCGGAATGAAAAAATAATATTTTTACAGCTGAATTATCTTTTTCTCTTAGTCTGGAGCTGTTATACTGGTTATTCCAAGGAATAGACAGTAATAACTTTTTAAAATGTGTAATTTTGTGCTTTCATGAAAGTAAGAAATGAGTATATGCAAAATTACCGGCACGGTATATGCATAAAGAAGACAATTATATATTCCCTATGTGAATGATTATGAAAATTATGTAATAAATCCTCAGATTTAATTATTTCCCTCTTATAAAAACATAATGATTAATATGCAATTGTTCTGGTCATAATCGATAAACCATTGTTCTAACAGGAGCTAGGTCGTAGTGTAAATGCTGTGACATTAACCACATCCTAATGAAATCGTTTATATGTGGATGTTGATTAACATTTGACAGCAATGCACCATATTGCTTCTTGAATCGTGTACATAGTTCATGTTTGGTCGGCAGTTGAAAACTTCATGCTGAAAATTGGAATTTGGAAATTACAAAACAAATCTTTATACTTGAATATATATGATGATATCTGCATATATGATTCATGTTTGAAAATCAGGTGGGAGTTATGATGTTCTCTCTAAATTATTAAATATTCTTGTATCGACTGTTCGAAACAACATTCTAATATTCAAGGCAGAAAATTTGGGGGTAAATACATTTGAACGTGTTCAGAATAAGAAGTCGACCAGAATAGCATCTTCCAAGCAATTGCGAAAACAAAACAATTATTAAAATGAACAGTCTCAGGAATAAATTTGAAAGCATCGAGAGGGTTAAGAATATTAATGTATTATTTATATTTCCTTTTAGCAGGTAGATTTAAGAAGACATGGTCCTTAAAAAATTCTCCTCTACAAAGCTATCATTGAAATATATTTTAGGACTTGCAATGAATATATTGATAAACATTGACATTGATAAAAATATACTCTGCTCAGATAAGTGAACCTTAGAAGTTTCCCGACAAAACAGCAATTGCTTTGAAAATATCAAGTGTAAAATTTAAAGAACGTCTCCATCCTCACATTTAATCATGGTAAATTAGTTTCATCTTTTCAGTGTGATTCTCTTCAAAAGGTACAGGAATATTGGTACGGCGTACAGATAAATTGAAACTAATGATTATTGTGTAATATTGGATATCAGCCTGGAAGTATGAAAATGTTTTAATTGAAATGTCGTTGGAAGACTATCTGTATAAAGTTTATTCAACATCCATTAAATTGTGCAGTACTATCTTAAGGTTTACAATAAGAAAGTCTTACCTGAATCCAAGGATGATTTGCCAGTACATACATGCATACATAGATAAATACATACATACACACACGCATATATATATATATATATATATATATATATATATCTGTGTGTGTTTGTGTGTGTATATGTGAGCAATATATATATGTCTTGAGTTTTATCTACATGAAATGTTGCTAAATCTCCATATATATATTTGTAATAATTTTGTAAATATTTATGGCAGATATTAAAAGCATTAATCAATGCTTGAAAAGCGTTCCTATTAAAAACCAAAAAAAAACAAAAGGTGTATGTTGATAAATGAAAATAAACACACACACACTATGTGTAAAACATGTTTAATGTAGTTTGAATGTAGAAATCCGACGTAGTAATTAATGTGTTCAATGAAACCGCACCAATCTCTAGTAGCAGCTATTCAAGAATTCTTAAGGTCTTCCATATCAGAGGTTGGCAGTGGATATTCCGTCAAGAAATAAACAAAATAGCCGCCTTTATACACATCTGATCGAATATTCCACGTCTCCTGATTGGTTAACCTTCTCTTGGTAGACTATAGAATGAGTCAGCTAATTTTTTGTTGTAAACACTATGTACACAAAATAACCTAACACCCTCTCTTTTTTGGGTACATCGTGGAATCTTCTTTCAAAATTTTGGTTAAGTCAATATTAATATGCAACAAATACTTTAGTATTAATAAAAGGAATTTTTATTTTTTTTATTTTTTTAGCAGTCTCAGATAATTGTTTTATTTATTTTGTTTTAAATTAAAAATTTATATCCACCAAAATTATTTTTATCATTTGTCCACTGTTTAATACTTTAGGTTAATAAACATTAACAACAATATTATAAAATTAGATTGTGATCACAATAGAAAAAGGTAGAAAAAGTTATTTTACCCATAGCTGCAATCCATTAAAACAGACACTATCACTCCGGGTCAGAGTGATTCTGAGAGTTATTCAGGAGGAGGATTGGGCTAGAAGTAGGGCTATTCATGTTTATACCCCAATATAGGACAATAACTAATGGATGTAGATTTACGTCTTACCCAGGACTATAAGAGAACCTTATAAGTCAGTACCAAATATGAGAGGAATGAAAGCCCCTAATTTCAATTATGTAATTGGCTTCGTAAACAAATCCGACACGTTATTTTCCGATTGAACATATTCAATTTGTACTGTTTTCTTTTGTACCTGATCCCTAACAAATTGATATTAAATATCAATATGCTTTGATCTTTGATGTATTATTGGATTTTTAGCCAAAGCAATACTAGCCTGATTATCACAGTAAATAGTTATAGGCTCACTTATTATTAGCGTTTTAATAGTTTTTATTAATGATTTAAGAAAAATAGCCTCGTGTTGCTTGCGACAATGCAACGTATTCTGCTTCGCAGGTCGAAAGTGAAATCATCCCCTGTTTATTAGATTTCCAGCAAATTACTGGATTATCTTTTGCCAATATAAAGCAATATCTTGGTTAAATACTTTAAATATGTTATGTATATTAATTTTGGCATCGATACTTTCATGTCCACGGATAAATTTTTTGGTAACTGAAGTTTTCTTTCAAATGATTTTTATTTTCCCATGCACGTTCAATATCATCTGAGACCATCTTTATGGGATTAAATTGTCTGCGATTGCGTATACGTATTTCTTTAGATTCAAAACGTTCTTGCTCTTCGTTTTAATGCACCCCTCTTGGTTTTCCATCGGTTGAAGTACCTGGGTATCATTACTAAAAAACGTTCATCTTGTTAATCAAAAAAAAGAAAAAAAAAACTTTAACAGCCTATGATGACGTCATCATCACTGAAATACTCGTTTTAAGTGTATTTTCATATTGGGAAGCAGTCA
Organism: Acanthosepion esculentum; assembly: GCA_964036315.1. NCBI lineage: Eukaryota > Metazoa > Mollusca > Cephalopoda > Sepiida > Sepiidae > Acanthosepion > Acanthosepion esculentum. The sequence continues at coordinate 7,400,892 of OZ038495.1, forward strand.
GATGCGAACAAGGACTGTGATTAACTAGTTCAAAGCCACAGTCATGGACAGCAGCCATTGAAAGCAAGAAATGTTTTTCTGAAGCATTGTCCTGATGAAACAGGTCTCCTTTCGTCGGGTTTCCTGTGCATTTGGTTTTGATAGCTTTTCAGAACTGTCGCAGCACGTTGGCATATTACTCTCCATTCTGGGTGTGGCCCTTTTGAAGTTAGTCAATAACCATCATGCAGTTTTCATCGCACAAAACTACTGATGAAACAATTTTAGTCTCATTTAGAACAGTCTCTACCTCAAGGTGATGGACTCAAAACAAACTGGTCAAAGGAAATCTGCTGGATCTGCCTAAGAAAGTAAGCGTATCCCGAGATGCGACCAGCCTGATGCCGTTGTTACAAACCGAGCAGAATCATTCTCATATTAAGTTAATTGTCCAGAATAATCTCACCAGATTTGTTATTAGGATTGTATATTTGATTTACAGTAAATCTTCTTTCATTCATCACCATGCGATGAAAACGGTCAATATTTTCATCGTTGTTAGTAACTGCAGGATTTCCTGACTTTAGCATGTCCCCATTCACTTAAATACAATAGTAAAAACTGTATGTTGGTCTGCAGTTAGAGATTCATTGTGAAATTAACTTGACTCATTTTTTGCAGGTGACTACTTCTTCTACGCGCCGATGGCGAATCATATATGTGCTGTTCTTTTCCTAAGTATTATCGTTCATTACCAACCTTCATTTGATTATTTTATTCAGTAACGTTCCCTAGCTTACAATAATTTCAACAGCCAGATGTTAGCTAATCTGAAACGAAACAATACAGCTATTAATAAGAAGTGATGAAAAATAATGCAACCTGATTTCACAGCTCTGACATCACATCTTAACAGTCAGCCTCTTTTTATATCCCCCTCCCACCTCCAGTGGGAAAGTTTGATAATCAACGTAATTTATTAAATTAATGAGTGATTACTTCCCTTAGTCGGTTTATAAACCATATAAATAAAATAAAATTGAATACAAACGATAACATTTGTAAGATTTTTTTGTACAAAGCTACATTGAAAACAAGTGATGAATTTAAACCTTCAACAGATAACGCTAAATGTGTTGTTTTTTCATTGACTTGTACTAAAAGAAAATCAATTGTCGTATGTTTCAATAAAGCAATCCAGGAGATCTGATTCAAACAGATTCATGAGCGTCTCTTAAAAATGTCGATGTGATTGTGGATATATTTATAGAATTATTCACGATGTCTTGCCACATAATTGTCAAGATTTTCAAATAATAATAGCTTCCAAATAAAATATCTATGCAGAATGAAATATGTCAAATACAGGAAAATATACAGATAGAATAAAAAATAATTAAATACTGATAATAATGAAGGAAACTATTGTCTACCTGTATTTTCGTCTTACGAAATCATTCAACCAATGATGTTTTAAGTAATTTGGTTTATGTTTGAGGATCTGCCGGGCGACTAGTTGAAGCACCAAAGGTTTTATGTATTTTATTTGAAAATACAATACTTGGTGGTTAAATGCTTTTATCCATATGCTAATGTTGAGGCAATAATGCTGAAAAATATCTTCTGAAATTATGTTAATCCAATTAATGCATATCTATTCAAACACTCTGCTTTTCCTTAATTTGCGATGTTTTGTGATGATCAGTGATGTGTCTTCAATACTTTTATTAAATATTTGTGTTGGTGTTTTTATATAATGAAAATATATTGATGAATATTAACCAGTCCAGTTTGTGAGTACACATCCCTAATTTTTAAGGTATATTTAATTTCTTCTCTAAATAATAATTTATTTGCTACGCTCCATAAAAAAAAATCTGATCTAAGCATTTCATTTCCTATGGCTAATTTTCTGGTTAGTACTATATTTTCAGAAAAGTGTCCATATTGTTTTTCGGTAATATTTTTGTATGCGTTTATGTAAATGTACAGTGCCGAGTTCGAATTTCAGTCGATTCCATTACATTCACTTACGTGCTAATACCCTTGGGAAAGGTGTGAATCCTCTTCTTCTCCCTCCAACTATGGGTAAATAGCAGGACAAACTTGGTTCTATAGCCTTGGATGGCAACTGGTCTAGGAGAAGGACAACTCTGAATTCAAAACCTGCGGAGGGTCGTTTGGGGACCTTGTGGCATCCGTTGCACCAGGTCCCTGTATTCGTCCCTCCAAAAAGTGTGGATGGCCCTGCACAAAGCCTTCACCACTATAATCAAATCCTGTGTGGCTGTCGGGCTTTCAGTTTCTGGGAACTGATCTGTCTGACCCTCATACGTCGAGTTCGACGGGAGAGCGATAATAATACAGTGTTATTTGCGTAAACGACAATGCAACAGCATACGGACATTATAAATTTTATAACTTTTTTTAAATGTTTCACCCAGAGTATTAATGCAGTTGTCCCCCAGGCTTCTATCCTTGGTCCCACCTTGTTTGTAATTTTCATTAACGACCTTCATAATGACACCATCTCTCAACACGGTATCTATGCTGAGAACACAACCATTTACTCCTGTCTCCGTTTGATAAGGTAAAATTGGCGGTTGATCTCACAAACGACCTAAGGTCTGTTGTATACTAGAGCAAAGAATATCTTGTTAATTTTAACGCCTCTAAAACTAAACTGTTTTCTGTTAATGATCTGAGAAAACGATGTATGCCTTACATCAGCATATAGCTGATGCTCAACTCCAGGTGAAGGACATTATGTGGAAAGACTACATTGAATCCATTGCTAGGTTAGCTGCTAAGAAAGTTGGCTCACTTGTTTGTGATAAACATTTTTCTCTCCAGAACATATCGTTAAGTCGACAATTCACCCATGCCTAGAATATTGCTGCCACATTTGGTCCGGTGCTCCTGCGATTTATTTCTAAATTCCAAAGAAGAATAATCTATATTATTGGACATCACCTATCGTTTCGGCTTTTTCACTTTCCCACCGTCGTAATATTGCTTCGCTTTGCCTTTTCTATAAATATATTCATAGCAATTGTTCAGATGAGCACTTCACTATGTTACCTAGAATTTAAGATTGTAAGCGGAGTACTAGAATATCAAGAAGATCCCATTCATTTAGAGTTGAATTGGCGAGATGTCGTCGTAAATTCTACTTTAACATATGCTTTTATCGCTCTTCTCACTTTTGGAACTTCCGCTTCCATGCTATTCGGCCAATTTTGGACTTCAAAAATTTATTTGCAATGTCAATCATTATTTACTGTCTTTCTCATTACTCTTCTATTCTTCCGGTTCCCTCATAATGCTTTCTCTTTTCGAATTCTTTCACACCCAGTAACCCCTTGTGTTCTTAGTGGCTGTACCGGCTTTATCGGGGTGAATTTGATTAGAAAAAAGAAATAAAACATTTTAATAATCATTAAAACAGTGATATACTAATCGAAAAAAATATAATTTTCACCAAAACAGCATATTTCTTGGCGCTTAATCAAAATTCAGAACAGATTCTCATAAATCCATGAATTCGGAATAAATGCGTGAAAATCTATTTAAAGGCGGAATCTCTTCGAAAAACTTTTTCGTACACCCAAACGTTACTGATAAAGAAAGAATATCTGAAAATTCAAATAACGTAACTTTCAATAAACGGTAGGGTGCTCTTACAACTAGTATTCGGTATTTAGCATCGAAATCATATTATGACGTTGATTTCTTATTCAACAAAGTTTTTTCACTTTTGCAAACTTAGTAATACAAGATCTTAGTAGACGTAACTTTCAGTAGATTAGTATAATATTTTAAAAATTTCACCATCATCAAATCTTATTTATTTCCTTGGAAAAGGTTTCATTTTGTTATTTACGTAGAGACTTTCGCTTAAGTATCTAAATGTGATTTCAGATTCTAGAAAAATGCCAGATTATATCGCCGAATACTAGTAGTGTTAAAGCTTTCCAGTAATATAGACATATCCGTAGATTTGTAAATCCGTATTTGGAAGTTTTCCCGATCATGGAAGCGACAAACCTAATCCTAATAGGAGGGAACTAACGAAATTAACATAGCAATACCTCTGTTCGCGGGTGCTGATTTCAAGGGAGATTAGCACCGATGCGAAAAAAAAAATGCTATGCACTATATTTTTATCAATTGTTTTCTTTTCTTGATTTCTAACGTTTGGCCTTTTTCTACATTTATTTAAACAGAGCTGCTACTATCTGATGAAATCACTGATATGTAAATCAGAAAGATTTACACAGAAATTACTGTTTGGTACAAAGTTTAAAATATGTTTTTCTCCAATAGCGCCAAGAAAAGACATTCTTATATTTGATTTTATCTTTAAATTTAAATTTTTTTCCCCAAATACCGAGATCGGTACCCTGATAAATATAATACATGAAAACACCAGTAAATGTTGTTGTAAAGTAACATGCTTAAAACAAAGGCTCGCAAATACCGAAAAATACGGTGAATGTCATAAAATGCAACACCTACCCTGGGCAGTTTGAAAGAGAAAAATGGGATCGATTTAATCGTTTCTGTGCTTTTAATTAACATTCACCAAATATCAGGCACAAGAGCCACTCACTGTAGAGAGTTACCGAATGAGGTTGGTATATAGTATATTGCTGCTGGACTCAAATAAGGCGTAGAACACCTTTATATAAAAATATATACATATATTTATTGTTCGAGTTGCGGTGGATGTACAGAGGGAGGGACAATCAAAGACGGTAAGATTGCTCATACTGGGGTTGACGGAGATAAATCCTCGGTGAAAGTCTTGCCAGCATATCTGTCAAGATCAAGAATTGGACCGGTTAAATAACGTATGGACACCTACATGACTTTACGTGGCTACGCATCATCTGGTGTGTAGCCTTCGTAAATTAGTGTGACATGCCTCTTCTGACACGAGCCAATTTCCTTCCGCTCAGGACACTTGTGCGCCATATTTATTCTAGGCTCAGAACATCTGTGTGCCCTGTTTACTTTAGGCACCGGATGCATTTCCTGTTTATGCTTTCACCAGATCCGATTTCCGCTCACACACTGATGCAGCAGAAGTTAGGCCAAAGGTCTTTTCTCACCCGATATCCAACAATTGTACCGACAAAAGAGAAAGATTTTCAAATATGATATGTAGGATTGATAACGGTTGACATTAGCCTCTAAGAGGTTAAGATTGTAGTGATCAGAGAAACATCTCTGGAATTTGACAAACAATTCTGCGGCACCTGAAATGGAGCTATCAAAATTGAACTTCCTCCAAACAATGGAATACGTAGAAAATAAGGATTATTCTACTCTATGTACGTAGCTTGACGTGTCCTAACTCTAAAGGTCTGAACGGGGGAACTATGGAATGTAGCTCTCCTGAAGTCTTGCCTGGAAAATAGCGATAGAGTAAACCTATCTTATTCGTCTCGGGCAAAGGGTAAACGTATCATTGAATTTAATCCTTTTTAGACTTTGAGACTGAGGAATCTAGATCACTGCCAATCCCGTTATTTGAATGATATCTTTTTCTCGGATATTAAAATTGTTTTATAACATTAGTGAACGAAGTATATCAATAAAACAGACTCGTATAAAAATCGCCCATGCACTAAAAGCTGTAAAAGTATTGATTATATGTATTCTAATATTTAATATGGAACCTATGCTTGTAACTGTAAGACTATGTGTCACCTCTATCTAAGTAAATAGGTATGTCATGTATAATTGTTTTTGGAAAGAAAAATTATATTTTTTGAGCGACAGATATAAAAATTGATCCTAAATCTTAGGAGGGTCTCAGAAATGTACATATTTATTTCTGTGTACCTTCGCATTGTTTTCTGAAATTCTTGGCTTAATGTTAAGTGCAAAATGATTCCTTCATATTTACCACGGGGAAATGAGCAGTATAAGATAAAAATTCGCAGAAGCTTAAAGTAAAATGCAGTATGGTGATGAGAAAATTTTGTTAAAAGTTTAAATAAAGAATTTTAGGGAAAACACAAGTAAAGATTTTGAAAAATTAAGATAATGTATATTGATGTTGGTTTGGATGTTTTTCAATATATGTTGATTAACTATACTTGTCTTCTCTTTCTCATTACTCAGTTTTATGTCTGGTGAAACCTTTTCATAAAAATTGTCCAGATATTTTCCAGTAGGCGGATAGATATGATTGAAACATAAATCCGCTCCAATGGTATGTTCGTACCAATGCAATATGACAGGAATGAGGATAATTCTACCTGCAAAATCCGTCTTCGAAGTTTAGTTTGTGCCGGGAAGTTCATGGTGGATTATTGGCAACAGATAGCAAAAGATAATGTCAAAATCAACGCCCGGAAAATATGCATTGATATTAACATCTTCAATCAAGAAAGCAAATTTGAATAACATCTAATTTCACACGTTTCTAACATGCATTGGCGTCATCAGAAATACATTGATTTCACAAAAACAGAATATATATGAGTAAATATGACACCGAATTTCTTTACGTCTTGCTTAAATATAAGGTGTGATGGATAAACTGTAGTCTGAATAACACAAAAATGAAAAAAAAACACTGTCATCACATTTTAACAGATATATATATATATATATATATATATATATATATATATATATATATATATATATATATATATATAAGAAAATAACACAACAATCTTGACATAAGAAACAGCAAATTTATTCAATGAAATCGCCGTTTCCTTGATTATGTTAGTGAATGCTGCCACAATACTTTTCTTTAGTTAATCTTTGGTGTTACAAAACGTTTTGTTGGTCTATCGGTCAACTTCGTCCACACATAATAATGAAGGGGTTTGCCGTCTGAGGAGTTAGGTGGCCAGATGTAAGGAGTGATATTGTAGCAGAAATTGTCTGATAGCAAGAACTGTATTTACCTCCTTTTGTGGCATGATTCATATTTCTATTTTTAGATATCAAAGTTTTCCAGCACCCCCTCTCTTGATCTAGTGAAGCACTAACTCCTCAAGGCTCTTGAATTAAGTCTCCGTGTAGACTCTGAGTACTTCACCTACAAGTTCGGGAGTTTATTTTCTTATCAGTACGACCAGTGTGAGTTTTCCGAGATGCCGTACCTTTGTAATCACCATTAGACTCATTCAACTCTTTCCGAATCCTCTCCACCTTCAGCAGATTGACACCCAAACGCTCTGAAATGTTAATGTTGGAACATCCACCGCGAATACTGAGCAGTACAACATGCCGTTTCCAAATTTCTGTTGGTGAGAATTGCTTCATGGTCGATTTTTTTCTCACAGGCGGTACCCAACTGACCCTAAATACAGCGCAGTAGACAAAATCTAAAACAATGATATGATCACTGAGAGGCTGACTGAAACTTTCACGGTGACGTGATCTACCTTTGAATTGTTTTTTTCTTATGTTCACCCCCCCAAAAAAAATACAGCCCAAGAGGCATTCAAGGTAGATGGATAATTAATTGTGCGTAAGACTAAAGAGGAGGACAAAATTGAACCTTACGAGAATATACCGGTTAGGTACGGAAGGAAAAATGTATATTATAGAATTCGAGGAAGAATCCCCGAAGGATTCTTTTGAACAGTGTAGCTCTTCCAGAAAAATCAGTTTGGAATGGATTACATTCAACATGTAGTTTTTTATTTTTTACCTTCGTTGAATTAATTCGTCTGTATTTCATGACGTGATACATTTAAAAGGAAATTAACTGCTAGATACAAAACACCGAAAGGTTGTTGAAGACACCCATCTTGGATGTGAACATAAATCACATGATACGAATTTCTAACCCCTTCTGGGTTCGAATCGATTTCGTCTTCTAGAATGAAAGCGTTTTTAAATATTTTTTTCTTTTATTCTGATGTGAATATGATATATGAACATTTCCTGTTCACTATATATTTTTCAAAATATTATCCATTGCTTGCCTTTTTTCACTACAATTCACCCCCAAAAAAGGCCAATGAAACATTCACGATAGACGCTTAATGATCTGGGGATATGATATGAACTAAAGAGGAAGAAGGTTATGGCAGATAGTTAAGAATAGAGGAGATTATATTATTCAGGGAAGTATCCACGCCTGAGACTCTTCCACAATAGAGCGGTTCTGAGAAAATCTTTTGGAATGGATCAACGTTGAATGCGAAATATCGGTGATCCATCCCTGTGGACATGGCAACTCTATTCTTGGCTGTAAAGGTTTCAAATATTAGCGTTTACCTGATTATTTGCCATGGAAGAACTGACAAGCTTTTGCAAATTCGTTAGTAGCAAAGAGAATTTAAACTGAAAAATAAGGCAGGTATAAGATGTATAACACCGCCATGGCATGAATGCTCCAGACCAGATACGACAGCAATATACAATTTTTGGTTTGATCTGACTCTTTTTAAAAAGAAGAATCGTAGTGGAAATGACACCTGACGTGAACTATGCTTATATTTCTGGATGGGTGGGCGTACGTGTGGTTGGGTGTGTAGGCGTATGCAAAGATCGATTTAGAGAGAACAGATTGAGAACTGCAAATAAGGCATTTTCTTCAGCGATTATTAGGTGCATCTTCTTCATTTTCTTCGGCGATTATTAGGTGCATCATCTTCATTTTCTTCGGAGATTATTAGGTGCATCATCTTCATTTTCTTCAGCGATTATTAGGTGCATCTCCTTCATTTTCTTCGGCGATTATTAGGTGCATCTTCTTCATTTTCTTCAGCGAGTATTAGGTGCATCAGCTAGATTTTATTCAGCGATTATTAGGTGCATCTTCTTCATTTTCTGCAGCGAGTATTAGGTGCATAATTATTCATCGAAGGTGAATGTTCCAAACTGTACCTCAATTAACAATCATAGTGTAACGTAGAAATTGAATGTTCTTATAATATTACAATCATTTTAAACCTTAAATTTGTTTCTCTTATATAAATTTGACATTACATTTTAACGGCTTTGTAAATCTAAAACAGTCTAAATTCTGCACCAAAAGATGTCTTTGAACAGAAAGAACATTTTAAAACAAAGCGAAATTGCCAAAAGCAGTTTTCGCCTTTTTTTCCAAACATTCTCTCATGAATTCTCATCGCGTCTACTGATTATCTCATGAAGTTAATTGTACTTACATCAACTTTACCCATTTATCGCAAATGCACCGAATCATTCGTCTTTATTGATACACACAGACATCAAATATTACAGAATGTGGTAGTCTTAAGAGAACAGGTAATCTATCTACATAATGGCCCTGAAAATAATATATATCAAACGTAATCTAAACGAAGAAGAACGAAATACTAGAAGTAGATGATGTCACTTGCAAAGAGGCTTGTTCAAGTTCAATCTGTTGTTTTATTATGAGTCTACCTATATTAGAACGTACAAATATTTTCCAAAGTTTAATTAAAGTAGGGATTAACCTGTAAAGTAAAAAAGTAGCAAAAACTAATTTCAACTTACTTATCTAATTATAAATAAATGTAATTTAAAATTTTGTATAATAATACAAATTTAATATAAGATGCCTTCAATTTCATTTATCTCTCTTACTGCTTCTCTCTCTGTTTTTCTCCCAATCTATATATATATATATATATATATATATATATATATATATATATATATATATATATATATATATATATATTACCTTAGGCCGAATGTACAACTCCGAGTTCCATTTTCGTACTTGTAATGAACATGAAACTTTGAGTCGTACATTTGACCTAAGGTAATATATATATATATATATATATATATATATATATATATATATATATATATATATATATATATATATATATATATATATATTCGAATATATGATCTGGTGTTTCTACTATGTATGTAGAGATTCTTGAAAAAAAAATCTAAAGAATAATCTGCAATGTTATCAGTCCTGACATGGCATTTCAGCTTCAGTTACTTTCCAACCGTGCTAAGGTCGTATCTCTGAGGCTTTTCTAGATATATTTTCATGGTAATTGTTCTTATCAGCTTTCTTCATTGGTGCCTCAACTGGACGGATTTAACCGCACTACTAGATTGTCAGCTAGATCTTATCAATTTACTATTGAAAGTGTTAGATATAACCGCATGTTCTCTGCTAGCAGTCTCTTTCCTTGGACATAGAGCTTGATGAACTCTCTTCTGGCCTCTTCAGCTACAGTAACAATTTGTGCGTCTGTTGCTAAAATTCATTATTTATTATCTAAACAGGATTCTAACGCTGATTTCTAATTCATCATTTCTTTGAGAAACGTGACACGCCGTTTGACTTGCTGTAACGGGCAGTAGATCTTTGTACAAATTTGAAAAATTCACAGTCTAAAGATTTCTCGGAATAAGGTTGCATTCTGTTATTTGCAGTCACTTTCCGTTAGGATCACAATATATTTCTTAGATATTTATTATGTATATAATTATACATTAATTACAAATAAAAACGTATTGGGTTTTCTTATTCGCGATTTTCCTGGAGGTAACTACTAAAAGGTCTTCAGTAATCCCATAGCAGATATTCGCTACATGCTTTTCGTATACTGCTGATATCAATTTAGGTGAACAACCCTCTTTTATTTCAGGTTTCTCTCCCTAGAAGTTGTTCATGTTAGCCATTTTGAAGAAATGCAACAGAAGTGAATACAAGTAAAATTACAACAATAGTGAAGATAAACAAAATAATTTTCTTTTATTCTGCAACGAGTAACTTTATCTCTGCTACTAAATGTTTTTATACACTTGTATTCTGTGAAATCATTTTCGATTTAAAAGATTAGACAGGCTAGGCTTTATTACATTTTGCTTGAAGTTTAACTTGTCACGCGATGTTATTTTAATGCAAAAATTATTTCAAAATTTAAAAAAATCGATGGTGCCGTTCTGTTTCACACTTGGTACACACAGGAAATTTGGGACTGTTTGATTTGAGGAAAAAAAATCTAACATTCCAATTTTGATATCGAAGTGTTTTGTAAAGCACCAATTTTTGTTATTGCTAAGTGATATTTTTTTAAATTCCAAATCATGAAATATTGCTGACGCTAGCTCGTTTTGATAGTGTAATTGAAACTCGACACAATAATCTCACTGATATGGGAAGTAGAAAAAATAAGGGTTTGATTTGTGAACTAATAATTTCGCTGCAATTTTCAAAATAACTAGGCGAAAAATCCACATTGTATATCTTGTAATATAGTTTTAAAATTGACTGACAGTGTCTTATTCAGTAAGTTTAATTTTCAAGTTGTCTGATAAAAATTCATTTTTTGAGAAAAGAATGACAGAAATATATCTAAATAATTAAATTTTATTAATGATATTTATTCATATATAGATAAATTCTTCATTCGAACACATATTTTGCATGGAAAATAACGAATGATTCTTCCAAGAGATAAAATTGTGAATGCTATTTACTTGTATGTCTTTAATGCTGGTAAAAAAAAGATGTTTTGTATAATTTTTAACTAAATATTGGATCAAAAATTTTCTAAAAATATATCGTTCTTTTACTTATCTCGCTATTGATAGATAAATATTTAATTTGTTGGTTCAATAGATATATGTTTTTTTTTCAGTGAGAAATGAAAGATTATTGTAAATTTGCTAAGGATATTTTACATTATTTACATTGTTCATTTGAACCCATTATTTCGTCCACCGACAGTTGAGTTAAGAGGATATAACTGACACACTATGAAGAGTCATGGTAAGTGGAACTAGAACAATCTGCCCCGGTGGTCGAAATAAAGGGTTCAGATCGCAATTCCAATTACCTGAAGCGTACAATGGCCGAAATATGATGACTATGACAATAAAGATGAAACAACATCGGAAAATCGAAATAATGGAAATAATTGTAATATATTCGAAATATAGGCATATATTTTACTTGTAAATTTATTTTATTTCAGCCTATTATTTGGAAGGAATGTCTGAATACACATGGCACTTTGTAACTGGTCGCTCTTCATGCTTAATTAGGAAGCATACAGAGAAAATATAAAATTCTGATAAAGCAGACTGTAACGGACGCTTACAGAATCATATACTAACTTTACAAAGATCTTGTTCACCATAATGGCGATCGCTGAAAAAAGGATGACATCACAATCAATGAATGAACTTTCAAAAACGTATATGAAAATCAGTCGAGTCTTTTAACTGTCGCATATCATTTTTGCTTATAGAATTCTATCTCTCAAGCGATCATTCTACATTGATGGAAATCTCTACACCGTTTATTTTCAAGTTCTGCATCTTCACACTATTATTAGGGTAATATTCCTTGAAAAATCATGTGACATTTTCTAGAACGATTCTTGTATTCATCCATGATTGTAATCACAACATATCGGTCGTTGTGCAGTGGGACAGTAGCTTTGTTGATTAATCATTGGTTCGTGAATTTAGTGATGTAGTTTAATAACTTGGCTGGGCAGCACAGAATGAGGCTCAGTGGAAACGGCGAGGAAAAACTACGAAGTAAAAAATAAGAACTAAAGATATATTGATTATGAAGAAGGGAACCATAAAATTTACCCCGCAGATTAAAGTGTTCATTTCGAAAAAAAAAATCTGTGAAGGTTATCGGCAATGTACGATACATGAAAAAGGCCTGAGAACTCAACTACCGGATAATAAATTCAAAGACGAGAACAATATGAATAATGTAACCAATCACAGGAAATCTATAAATGCTTGAATAAATGATTGATCTTGTCCAAACGGGAATCTTTTTTTTTTCATCTGTATATAAAATGAGCAATCCCGCTGAGAGACAATGATGAATAACTACGTATAAGTGCTACTACTTATTTTTCACAATGTTTTACAAATCCTTCTTACACTTATTACATTCGCTTATTAAAATAGGCTTGCTAGTGTAATGCACAAGATTATATTGCAAATAATCTCATGGTCAGAGAAAAAAAAGTGAGTTAATGTTCAAATGCATTTCAAATATGGACCGGAATACGAGATGATAAGGTAATGAACAAATACGAAATGTTAATCAATCGAACATGTTCCACTTTTATAAAAGCTCCGTCAGTGATTGAAAAGAAAAAAGAAAAAGAAAACAGAAATTTGCTATTTTCTCATTGGTCATCATGTATCACGTGCATTAAAACCATAGATAATTTTATATGTATTTAACTTTGTAAAGATTACAAACTTACATCCATATAAAATTATCTACAGTTTTAATGGAAATGTAAAAAAGATATGACATTAAAATTTGTCCAATACATATGGCAAACTCGTATCGGTTTACTCTTGCATGTACGGGCCCTTACATCTGGCAAAGGAAGCAATATCTGAAACCAAACTGAGGTCATATATTTCTTGGGACATGTAATTTCTGGGGATGCAAATTAGCGTAAATGTTATGGAAAAAAAGAAGAGGAGACAATGCATTTAATTATGTATGTCAGTAAAACTGACGCCATACCAAACTAGAATTCACTAAGAAAAATCGGTAGCAATCTCTACTTACTTTTTAGTCAAACATTTTGTCAAAAAAGCTACCGAATTGATGTCTTATGGATTAACTGAAAAAATTTGGAAAGGACAATTCTTTACAGATATTATAAAATAAAATGTCAGCTAATATGTGGTTGATATTTATATAGTCTATGAAATATAAAATGAATTCGGCCAGCCATCATTACACTTGCTTCATTAACTAATGTATCTTATTCTTTTTTAATTTACAGCAGATAGTATACGTTTTATAAAATGCTATATGAAATATTAAGAAGCTGGAAAATGTCGTTATAAACAAATAATATAGTACTGGATATTAAGGTAACATATTTCCGTTTATACGGCAAACAATGCTGAACAATCTCGTCAGTGATTTGAATGAGACTTGAAGCAATATGTATGTAGTTCTACAGAGGGATAATGAAAACGAATGAAAATATTACGTAGAACTTTGAAGGTAAATGGAATAAAAAATAATACTTAAACTTGGAATCAAAAAGAGAGTTTTGAAATTGCTAGGACACACAATGAGGAAAGTGGGCCTGGAGAAACTGACAATCACAAGATATATCGAAGACAAGACGAACAGAGGAAAATAATGAGTAACATACCGTACGGCATTTTGTATATAGATGCCAGAATAGTTATTGCGAAAAGTAATAAAAAGAGACTGCTTACTAAGATCTACATAGAAGATAACCGATATCGGTGAACATGGCTCTCCACAGACACCTTTTATTATTTGTGAATTGCAGTTTGATTTTTCATTAAATTTAGTGCTGTCCACTTGTGAAACTGGTTGCTATTCACGTTTAGAATGGCCAATATAGCATGCTAACTAAACTATATTCTGAAAAGATGAAACATATTTTATAATTCACAAAAGGTAATAGCTTAATAGTGAACAAGAAATCAGTTCTAACCACTTGTCCCTTAGAATAAGCAAATTAGCACAAAATACAATATCTTTATAACGAAATTTGTAAATGATTGAGAATCTAACATCATTGCCTCTACTCTCTCTATATATAATAGAAATTGTAAGGAGGATTTGATAATTACAATTAAGTAATTCTTTGAGTCTGAAAGAAAACTGAACAGAATGCAGAAAGCACTGAACGGCCGTTTCGTCCTATATTTGGGACTCATCAGCAGTGCGAATCCGAGAATTGAAACCCTGACAGTTGGGGCGTCAAGCAAACATCATGCCAACTGTTCAACGGGCCTCGGTGACGAAGAGATAGCAAATCAGACTCAATATAGCGCTGCTCGCGCACATATTCCGTCGTGGAACACAACTGAAATTGTCTGTATCCATAGGACTGTGCCCCCCCCACGAGCCACGACTGCTATTACAATTTCTATCTGTTTTGCTATCTGCTGATGAGTCCCAAATATAGGACGAAACGGCCGTCCAGTTCTTTCTGCATTCTGTTGAGGTTTCTTTTAGACTCAATGAATTACTTAATTATATATATATATATATATATATATATATATATATATATGTATGTATATATATATATATATAATATGACTAGATTTCTTAAAAAAAAGGTTGTTTTTCCTTAAGTAACCATTTAAAAATTTAGTCAACTTGGTTTATTCTAGAAGGCTTATAAAATAATTGCATACGCAACACATATTAATGTTACTAAATCCTAAATATTTATCGAGATATATTTGTTTGTCTTTGTACATTTACAATTGCATCGTAGATCCTGACAAAATCTATGAAATGTCTACGAAATAAATAATAATTTATGTGGGCAAAATAACGCGTAGAAGAGGGCAACTCGAAGTGATGTAATGATTACCAAGCTTGTCTCGCTAGAACAATTACGACTGAGTAGTGATCTCGATCCTCACTGGGTGCCACATACTTTCGGCCTTGTGCCACATCTGAGCTACGCTTGAAGATGCACTATAACGCGTAGAAGGATTGACTTGTTTCTAATAATACCATATTCAGCTTTGTTTCATATACAGGGCAGGAATTAGAAAATTTTACAAGTACATTTAACTTTGAACAAATATAACTAAAATTTAAAATGAAATCATTAAAGAAACGTTGGTAAATAGGTTATTTTCTATGCACTAGAAAAGAAAAAAATATACAATTTTATGAAATTTATACATTTCCTTCTGTGTTTTGTTAAAATTAAATTAAATGCAAAATAGAAATTTTATTGCTTTTACATAACGGTAAAATAAACAAGAAATAAACATATTAAAATTAATATAGTTTTGAAGATTTATTCTACACTTAATGATGGAAGAATCTCCGCAACAATATGGCATATTATTATTCAATTTTATTCAAAGTTAAACGTCCATAACAAACGTAATAAAAGGTTTGCGGATTTTATGGAGAAGAGCTGCAGAATGATTGAACATTTAATACTTATTTTACGATGTTTCATATTGGGAATTTCACGTTGTACGATTCTTCAGTTTTGATGTTGAGACATAAAATGCATAAATTAAAGCCATTATTTGAGAATAAAAAGAATGTAAATACAGCATGACAAATGTTCCAATCGTTTACATTTTTTTTGTGACAGTCACATTGCTGAGTTGTGTCCGATTCATGTAAGGGGATAAACCTATTGGATCAAATTTCTGCATGTAGTTCACAAATTAAATGCAATGCATTTTATATGTTTTTGCTAATACTTTTAGCAAGAATACGATCGTTGAAAAGATAGATTAAAATGATATGGAACGGGAAAAATCGTCACTCAACGCATTAACTTATCGAAGACATTTCTCCCTCCAATAAAGAATCGAACAAGTGATTGAAATAAACGTTGCTTCCAATCATTAAATGTGAAAATAAAGGAAAGTGACAATTGATAAAAATCAAGTTGCACAAGTGGACAGAAATGCACGTCGATTCGGTTCATAGATCTTTACTGCAAATTTTATTCCCCCGTTAAGTATTACATATTCAACAGTTATTTTGTCCTCAGATCAGCAGTATTCTGGTTCTAACCGTATCCTCGTCATAGAATAACGAAATAAAATAAAATATATTTTATAAGCATAAATAAACTACATCCGCGTCCTGTGTGCGATGATAAACTACATCTGGCACAAGGAGGTGCAGGATGTTTTGAGGAGGTTAGAACCATATCTTAGTAGTTGGTGTTCCCAGGTCAACCTCGGCCTGAGGTGGTATCACTGGTTAGGTTCCCAGCTAGGGGCAAATCGGTAAACCCTAAAATGGGGTCAAAACATTATCAAACTAAAAATATGTTGTAATACCCACAATATATATTTTTTTTACTATTGACAGCAATACAGTTTGAAACAAAGAATTATCAGCTATAATTTATTTGGAAAAAAGTATTACCAGCAATAAAAAGATTGTCGGCATTAAATAAACCATTGAGGTTGATATGCCGTAAAACAAAACAAAACAAAACAAAAATATAAATACGTATTGAGGACTGAAATAGTCGCCGTTGCTTGAAAGAAAGTATAGATAATAATGCGGTTGCATTAAAAAATTT
This sequence comes from Acanthosepion esculentum, assembly GCA_964036315.1. Lineage (NCBI taxonomy): Eukaryota > Metazoa > Mollusca > Cephalopoda > Sepiida > Sepiidae > Acanthosepion > Acanthosepion esculentum. The sequence continues at coordinate 7,417,901 of OZ038495.1, forward strand.
CAACAGTAAAACGATGGAACTTAGTTGCCAATTTAGTAGCACGCTTCAATTAATGTATTCTGGGCGCCAGTGAAAAACTTCGTCAGTGCGATTGCCATGGAAAGAGTTTAGTAGAGACACGTGAATTCGGTGAGAACGTGACTGAAATTAACATGTCCGGTCAAGGTCGATTATATCAGAAATCCTTCGTTGGATTTTCTCAAGAACATGAAAATGCACAGCATGGCCAATAGACCAGATATAGCAACAATATTCAATGCAAGAACGAATGGTAAATTTGTATATGTACAAGATGGAACCTAATGAGAATATATTTTTCTGGCACAACACAGTAAACCAACTTTCTTTGCACTAGATGATGCTATTGATCCGATATAGGCACTCCACATGATGTCAGTAGAAAATATGAGACAAAGAAGCCGTAGTGTGTAGTTCGCCTGGAGACTAGCTTCAGCCATGCTGATTGAAGACAGATATTGTTTTTCTGTGGTGGTTAAATGAAAGTAGTTCTGCTTTGGAGGCGTTGAATGTTACATTTCATGTCACTGATTAGACGTCCTTTTCACGTGCAGCTGTCAGGTTTACTTTTTCAGATCTTTGTTACTGAGACAGGGGTAAATGATAATATTGTTTGCATGAATTTCCATCAGTTGGAATCTGATGACATCGAGGAGGTCATTGATGACGTTATGAAACAACGTAGGACCTGGACACAGTTTTGGTGGACACTGATGTCCTATGAAATGATCTGGAAGCGAGCCCGTTCCATTAAAGACCATTAGTTTACCATTTGATAGGAACGACATCTAAACTATTCATAAGATCACTTATTGAACGGCAGTTAAAACACAAGATACTCACTAACTTATATTTATTTTATCCTATTATTCCAAGTATAGAATAAAAACATTCCTTCGCAAATACTGGAGATCATCAACAATAAAACAGGCAAAGTGGCATAAGTTGCCAATATGTACAGATAATATCCATGTAAATACGTTTTTTCCCTAATCTATACTACGGTAATGGAACGAAAGTTAAAATTTCACCAATGAAAATTAGATATTTTTTCGATGTTATTTTTCTCATTGTCGTGTCACTTATCTTTCTGTTGTTTACATGATAAGCTTTCGTGTGAATTGGTTGTTAGAAACTAATATATTATTCATTTTATATCGAAAACACCTATCATTTTTTTCTGCTAAAGCACTGACTAAAATATCTTTCCTTTATAGACATGGGATTCTCTCAATATGACACTTTTATTATTCAACTTGTCTCACATATATATGGTGTGTGTATGTGTGTGTGAATATATATGCTGTTATATGCGTGCGTTGTATGTTTCTTCTGAACACATCATTGAGAACTTCTTTAATTATCGACTACTGACAACAATATTTTTCGATGTTTACCAACTTACACTCGAAACTTAGTGTAATGTATTTTGGAATGAATTGGTAACATTCGATGCTTTAGAAACAACACTTTACCCACCATGAGGGTTATATTGTTAACTTGTTTAATGTCATAACCTTTCCTGAGGTAGGCGATCATAGCCCTGTACAGATGATCTTTTATTTATTAACTAAAACTTAACATGATGTCTTTAGTAAGATATGCTCATATGGTTTCCCTTGGACGTTTCTGTGGTTTTAAATTCGAAAATTATTTTTCTTAGAGTAGCATCTATCCAATATTCGAGAAAACTAGTCAGTTTTTTTGTTTTTTTTAATAGAATATGTAACTTCATACCCCATATAGCATATAAAATATGAAGAAAACATAACTTTTCTATTATGAATTTAATTTGATATATTTGACCATTACCAGTTGAATATCTTTATTATTGTAGAGATATTTATTTACACTTCGTGACACATTAGGGTGTTCCTTTACCAAATAAATCAAATTATATTATAACGTTTCTGCCGTCATTCTAGAAAATCATTTATATGGAGCCACATCCTTGTTTAATGATAAAAAATAAATTTGCAGAGTATGACAGATTAAAAAAATGATATCGTTTAGATCATAAAGAAAACAAGCCCTCGTCGAATGTTATCGACTGGTGATAAAAAAGCAGAAAAAAAGTTATTTATTAAATGACAATAAACACATCACTTCCAACAAGAGTGAAAAATAAAAACGCCTAAAACACATTGAACAGGAAAATAATTCTATCATTAAAATGTTGACTTTCCACACTATCTTAAACAAAATGAAGGAAAGATCTCTTCCATCAATATTAAAAAGAGTATTAATAAATTACAGTAGGAAAACGCGAGAAGTTTAATTTCCTGGAAAATTGTTTTAAATGAAATATATTATGAATTTAACACACCACTAGCAAAAACATTTCACTGAATGCATAATATTCTATATAAAGAGCTATTTTGACCATTACTATTATTGCTTTAGTCAGATTGATCCATAATCAATTTCCTTGTGGACGACAGTAAGTTTACAAATATTTAAAACAAACACTTTCTTAAAACATTATCAGTGTAATGAAAACGAGCCTCACCGATCTAGCTTTGTAGCAGACTAAGAAAGCTTATTAAATATCCATATCAATAGCATACGAAAGGCATAGGACAAAATATCATTTATATAAGTGTTAAATTTGAATCATTGTCGTTACTGCAATTTTATATTATTGCCGCTGCTGATTTGATAATGCGACTGATTCGATCATTCGACAAATTGAGTAAATGTAATTTGGGCAGTAATTATTTTCGAATTCGTGAGCTGTGATGAAAATAATTTCAAGATAGTAGAAAATTACTGGCGAAGTTCCCGCCAATTTTCTTTCCTGCTTCTAAATCGGCTCATTTATCTTCCAGGTCCGTCCTAGTAAAATTTAACATATAAATAAATATTCGGCGTAGACTTCGTCTTCGCTTAATATCTGTCTTTCTATATTTATATATATTTTTTCCATTTATAGTTTTCTGACTTCATTTAAAGACTTACCTTCTTTTTGAAATTGCTAATGCAATCGATTAATGCACACAAACACGCCACCTACACCACGCAAGCTCATAACAAGAATGAATCTAGAAAAAACAAATAGCACACATACATTAAGTTATATTTTATTATGTAAGTCATTTTTACAATAATTAAATTCGTATCGGCTAAACAATTTTGCTAAATATTTCAGGTGTATACTTGCATTTGTATGAAAAATATGTCATCAATTTCTGCCTATAGGTTTTTCTTTAGTATATTGACAATATTTTATTTTTTGGTATAAAACTTTATGTATGTTACCAAATAGTTATTAATAAGTCTATATGATAGCAAAGTGTCTGATAGCAATTTACTAAAGAACCTTATATATGAAATGCCATAATATGACGCTTACATATCTGATACAGTGCCATGTGAGATAACTACTTTCGTTAAGGCGGCGAAATAATCTCTATTGCAATTCAATTCACGCTATTCTGAAGGGAAACTAAAGACATACGAGCATTAAAAAAAAAACAGATTCGCGTATAGAACCGTATTGTTTCAATAGAATTGAAATAATATTTTGAAAAGTTATTAAAGAAAAACAATCAGAAAGGAGCAACTAGTTACTCTTTGATGACGCATGCGTAATTGGTTTGTTTGACGGCATGTCAACTTCTTATGGGCCATTTAACGCTGAGATATTATTTACTTGGGAGATTCATTACTTTTTGTTTTTATTATTAAAATCTATTGCTGGATTTTTTACTATTGAATTCTATTAAAGGAAATTTAAACTACTAAAAGAATTTAGTGTTGGAAGATATTTTTACGATTAAAATCTACTTCTGGATTTATTTTTACTATTAAAATCTACTGGTGGAAATCTTATTTACTATTAAAATCTATTCCTGTTTCTTTATTCTTTCATAGCATTTTGACCAGAATTTTCCGGTTCAGTGTTTGCCCATAGCTGGGAGCCTAACAGATGCTATCACCCTGGGTCAGCGTGGACCTGGGAACTACAGGAAATAAGCGGTGGTTGCGAGCTCCTCAAAACGTCCAATCTCCCGACCAGAGGCCATGCTGCTGGATGTAGCTTATCATTATACCCATATCGGCTCAAATGATAAGATTACAATGGATGGAAGATGAGACAAAAGAATATGTATTAAGAAAAATGCTAACTACAAAGATACTGATACTTACAGTCTGTAAGTGATAGTTGTTATATCTGGGACACATAAAGAGGAAGGAGGGTCTGGAGAATACAACACTCATATGACATACAAAAGTTAAAAGAAGCACAGGAAAAAGCAAGGGGATTAACGCGTTTGTGTGAATCGATGGCAGAACAAGCAAAATAAAAATTATAAATTGTGAACAATTATTTAAAGAACCAATAGCTGTAAGTTGGGGAGTGTACACAGCTTGAAAAGTAAAGATCTATAAAAGGATAGACTAAATAATGGTTGTCTGCTATAGTGCATGCAATATTAACTGTGCAAGTGGGCCTGATTAAGATTGATTGTTTGTCTTTACGTCTTATATGGACTTTGCAAGTTATTTAAATCAAGAAAATATCTTAAGGCATTTTTTGAGATAATAACTCACAAATAGATGGGGGAGAAGAGATGGATGCATACCATTCCCCAGGTTATTTGCTTGTAAATAAATATGACGAACACGACAAATTTCCAATTCCATTGCAGAATCCGCACATCAAACCTACACCATCTAGTATTCCCTAACAGTCACCGGTCCAGGTATGGACCAGGCTCAAGGTTGCTTAAATTCAGTTATCATAGATTATGTACAGCAATATTTATTTATAATTTTCTTTTCATTCCTTTCGTGCTATTGCCTAAATTCCTAAATTCCTCGCTGCTGTTTATTGACTTAATTTCCTCTTCTCCATTCCACACACATTGTTAGTCTAGTAAACAGTAAGCGTTTCTAACGTTTAGTTTACGTTCTTTCATATCCGACTGTCATTGGTTTGATTGAATCATTCATTCTGCCTTCATCATATCCCATATTGTGGCAATAGAAAATCTTCCAAGTGTATATCACCATTTTTGGTAGATTTTATATTGTCACGGTGGGGGATAATGGGGGAATAAGGTTATGGAGAGAAAAAGAAAAAGAAAACAGATGAATTTGGATAGATTGAACAAAAATATTCTTTCAAAAATATTCTTTCAAAAATATTCTTTCAAAAATATTCTTTGAAAACATATTTGAAACTACCTGCGTCTCTCATTTCGTGTGCAAGTGTAGACATGGCAACATCAACAAAGCTGTGTCCGACAAAATCCTAAAGGACGCAACGCGTCACAAGAAATTTTGCAGTTTGTTATATTTTTCTAAATACTGTTTGTTAATATATAAAATTATATATATATATATATATATATATATATATATATATATATATATATAGGGAGAGAGAGAGAGAGAGAGAGAGAGAGAGAGAGAGAGAGAGAGAGAGAGATAGGTTTCGACGTATTTTAGTTCTGTTTCTTTGTTTATGTTTCGTATGCGACAACAACTCGACATGGGATTTAGAAGCAAATACACACGAAGGGCCTATGGGCTGATGTATTAACCAGAGATTTAGTGTTAATTATTCTCTCAGATAGTTGAGACAATTCTTTTCATAGTTAGATATAACTCGGTAGCAGGTATTTCTCCAGTTTGCTCAGATTTCAACAGCAATTCCTAACTCCTCTATAGAGATATTTGCAGCATTTAAATTGTATTTAAGTTTTTGCTTGAAGTGTAAGCAAACGCGGCTTACGTTACACTTACCATGATAATTTCGGTTATAGCTGTGGATATTCGGCATCCGATCATCACTCATTCTGATCACATGACCAGTCCATCTAAACTGTGATTGCATCAGAAAGGATTCAATACCATTGACACCACATATGATGAAAAGATCAGGGTTAGGGTTTTTGTCCTGCTGTGTATAACCGCATATTGAACGAAGACAGAGTTTATGAAAAGTATCAAGTTGATTGATGTGCGTCCAGCCTGCTTGATAGACACTGATTTTCATTTTCAGTGAAATCCCGTGAACATTCAATAGGCGATGATTACGTTTCCCAAAGACATTGGTTACCTTTGATATTCAGTTAACTATTTCGTCATCCAAAGAAGCACTTGAATTGACTTTGCTTCCTAAGTACGAGAATGATTTCCCATATTTCAGCTTGTTGCTGCCAACAGTAATGGGAACGATTGGAAAGGTATGGGCAGGTGGTTTTTGTTTTACACCCTTGACCTGCTTAGGTGTAGGCCTTGGTATATGGACAACTTCAGTTTTCTTTATGCTTATAGTTAATCCGAATGCGTTGCAAGTGGTGGAACAACGATTGACGAGTGCTTGTGCTTTTTTCGATTGAGATGGCTACGATCGCAGCGTCATTAGCAAATAAAAAATCACGAATAATGCTTGCTCGAGTCAGCGATTTTGATTTAAAACGTTGATGGTTAAAGAGGTCGCTAATTGTGCGGAATTCAGATTTTACACCCAGGTCAAGATCACTAAAAGCCTGGTGCAGCATGGCCGAAAAGAAGAGAGTGAAAAGTACAGGAGGCATGACACATCCTTGTTTGGTGCCATTTGTTACATCAAAGGTTTTTGAAAATTCTCCATTGCATAGAACGGATGCAGTTGTTCCTTCGTGAAACGAGATGATGACATTTAGCATACTTTCAAGTATGCCAAGCTTTTTGAGTACTTTCTAGTGAGCACCACTGTTTACCGTGTGAAACGCTTTCGTCAGTCACCTGACGAAGTGAAAAAATCATATAAATGGTTCCACAGTCTGAACGAAAACCTCACTGAGATTCGGGATAGATGACGTCAATGAGATATTTGATAATTCTCTTGAGAATAACACGAGCGAGAATTTTGCCAGCGATACTTAGAAGTGTAATCCCACGGGAATTATCGCATACAACCTTTTCGCTTTTGTTCTTGAACAGATGTTTTATGCAAGCATCATTGTAGTCCTGTGGTACAAACCTTTCATATGACTTTAAAATGCTCAAGGAGTTTCTTAACCAGAATCTTCTCACTATATTTAAAAAGTTTGTGGGGAATAGCAGCTTTTCCATGGATTTTGTTCGAGGACAATTGCTTCGTAGAATCCCACAATTCCTTTAGTCATGACTCAAGTGACAACTGAGGAATTTCTGATCGCTGATTAATTGAAGCAATGACGTTGTCACCGATGGCAGAAGTGGAATTAAGGACACTTTCTAAGTGTTCTTTACATCGTGATATAATTTCCTTTCTGTCTGTGTGGAGTCTGTTGCCTCAGATGTCATAACATGTGAAATTCCATTTCCTTTTTTAGGCCTACATAGAATACTTTAGGATCGTTTCCATCAGCTGCCGCCTGAATTTCCACAGTCTTAGCAGACCACCAAGATTCTTTCATTTTTCTGAGAGAATTTTACACTTCCCGCTTCCACTACTTATATATATTTTCCGATGGATAATTTTTGTTGTTTAATATTATTTAGTGCATCTTCTTGATGAGACGTTGACCGTGAGTATCAGTAACATCGAACCAGTCCTGATGCTTCCTTATGGGGAGTCCTAGAATTTCAAGGGGGCTGGAATAAATGACATCTCTGAGAGTTTCCCAGGAGGATTCAATGTCTTCTGAGATCACAACTGAATCCAGCTTCGAATCCAGTGTGTCAGAGAGGTCTTTCTTCTTAACATCAAAATTCAATGATGAGATGTTGATTCGTTTAGGATCTTTATTGCTAACGAGAGGTTTCTTGCGTACGAGTCGAAAGGATGTTTACTGCGTCGTAGGGCATGGTCTGAAAAATATCAAGTGTTTTGTAAAAAGCAGGTGATATTGAAATCTTTCGCGTCAAGTTTCTTGGGGATAATGTAATCAATCATATGCTAATCATTGGATCTGGGATACTTGGACTGATGATACAGTATGTTTGTGATGGTGAGATCGAATTCTTGGCAGAGAGAAAGTAGTCGTAGCCCATTAGAATTCATACTCCCGATCCACTAAGTGCCAAGGACTCCAAGACATGTCTTGTAGTCAGAACTCACCCGTACAGTAAAATCTCCTGTAATGAAAAGTTTGTCTTTATGTTGAACTTTGGAAATGACTGTACGTTGATCATACATGTCATCAATTTCCGACGCAGGGTTGTTTCTGGTTGGGGCATAACAGCTCACAAGAGTATCAGAAGGATTTTGTCGAGTTCTATCACAAGAGTCATAATGCTATCATTTATTCATTTCGGAAGATATGACAGGGATTTACCAATGTCTGATTCTATGGCAAACCTACACCTGATAGGCGGAGATCATCTTTGCTTTTGTCACTCCAGAAAAAAAGGTATATCCTGCACTGAATTCTCAAGTTGAGAATTGCCTGCAAAACGAGTCTTATTCAGCAATGTCAATATTGTGTTTGCTTAACGCTCTGGAGAAAAACATTTGTCTTGGAGGGTTCTTACATTCCAAAACCCGAGATTAACACGTTTACGAGTTTATTTCTACTAACTCGATTCCTCAGATAAGGAAAGCAATGCTATATCTAAATAGATCTGCTTTGTCACCATCTGTGGACACGAACAGCACAATTATTCAGGGTTTTGTGTAAGAACGGCCATCACCCGATGGTCGCCACTGTGGGAGCGCTAGCTACAAACTTCCAGTACTATTATGTACCTGTCCCCCTCGCCTTAACTTATTAGCCGGTGGAGTTGTTGCTCAGGTGAACTAGTATAGAAGGAACACAGAATTGAACTGCACACTATGCACGCAAAAGATTTGTTTAGAGGGGTGAAGCCATGTGTTCAACCAGACACACTTATTAGAAATGCTGATAACAATGGGTTGGTGCAAATATTTGCCACGAATACAATGAACAAAACCCTTCAGGTTTTATTAGAACGGAGTTATACCTCTACGGTACTAGCAGTGCACAGAAGAGTGCAGCGACTTTCAGTGGTAATTTCACGTGATTTAGCCCACCTGCTGAAGCGGTTTACATGGTTTGGCGCGTGGAGATTTAGGAGATGGGTGAAGACTAGTGTTGCCAGTCCGTCTTAATAATAAGATCAGCCGAGTAACAAAGAAACTATTTCTACCCACTTACAACACGCGTATAACAAAACACTGGATTTCGGAGTAAACAGATCGTCATCAATGTGCTATATATTGCTACAAATTATAAATTATTATAAAGTATTGGAGAAAATTTTATTATTATTACTATTATAATACTACGACTATTATTGTTATTATTTTATTATTATTATATTATTATTGTTGTTGTTGTTTAAAAAAGTAGTAAAAACGAAACAAAATAAAGTTGTAACGTCATTTTATACATATATATATATATATATATATATATATATATATATATATATATATATATATATATATATATATATATATTATAGACTACACATGACCCGTTGGATCGCTGAAAATTCGGGTTATAAAACATTTGAAGAAAGTTGAGATAAAAATACATACTATATAAACAACTCGTATTGTAAATCGCATACATTTTTAAATATGTTTTAAGTCAGATTAACTTAAAAAATATCTTTTTAATATGGCGAAAATATCTTGAAAACATGAACAGATATAACCGTCATTGCTGGTGGTCTTAATCATTGCGATGTTTGTATGAAGTTGCAGTTTAAGGATAAACCCTGAAAAGGGATGCTCGCTGAGCGTGTAAAAATAAAATAATGGTATCTCTAAAAATGCTTGACAGCAACTTTCTGAGTGTTTAACAAAGTGTGATACCCCTAAAAAGAGCTGTAATACGTTCCCTGAGATTTTAAGAATCGAATAGTGGTAGCTTTAAGAAGGTCTGGAATAATTTCCCTTAGAGTGTTACATTTTAGATGAACACTCTACAAGAACCAACATATAGCTTTCCATGTGAAAAACATGGCTCACTTAAATATAGACAGGCTTTGGAGAGCGTTTGTCCTTGAGACTTGTTGATTGGCATTGCGAAGAAATGTCTTAATGGAAATTGAAGACTGCGCAGATTAAAGGTTATTTTTTCTGCACCTGATGAAGTTAATGGTATCCTGGGTATGAATACATCCTCTCAGATGCCAATTCCTGTGAGAATAGTGGTCACAATAACATGTCGCATCAGTTTTTTAACCACAAGGCGGGTTCATTGCAGAGCGTTGGCGGTTCCAGGTCCCTCAGGAATATTACTGTGTCTCCGATTTTGAGGCACCAATGCATAGGGCTGTAATCGTGGGATTTCAAAGAGTTTTGTACCTCTACTGAATAGTGAGCCACCTCCTGTGGTTCGACAACTGGGACTGTTGACTTGCAGATTTGAAGGCTTCCAGGTTGGTTCTAGTTTTTTAATTCATTTTTGTAACACTTGTTTTTAGGAGCCAATATTGCCCTCTCGAATAACCAACTGGTGTTTTCAACATAGCTAGATCTGGAAAGACAGCACCTTTGATATCGTGAAGAGTATTTAAAACGGATCATATTTCCTAAACTGACATCTCTCCAGCTTCAATCAATGGCACGTTGCTGTCAACGACTGCTAAACTTTCCTTTGAAAATTGCGCCGAAATTTGGTCCTCTAGCAATTCAGTAACATGTTGGTTTTAAGAGGCAATATTTCGACCTTTCGAGGTGATGAAAAAATGTATGATTTAACAGCATCGGCCCTTGTCCATTTGGGAACAACGGGGAGAGTTTCCCTGAAATCAGGATGATAGAAGGACAGGCACCCCTCCCATTGGATGTTGACAATCCCTTATGTCTCACATAATCATATCCAGGGCCTCGAGAGCTCTTTTGTGGGTCATCGTGCACTCAATCCACACAATGTGGTCAAAAACTTTCAGGATACAGCTTCATCTGAATATTGCTGAATCACTCGAAGTCAAATTAATCTGGCAGCATAAACGCGGTTTGCGCTGTCCTACCACCGGACAAAATGGTTGCAGCATTTTGAGAGTTGCCATACTTTTGCTAAGAGTGACTTCGTGACGGATATGTTGCCTGTCCCTCCAGATGAATCCAAGAAGAGCAAACCAATTTTCTGAAAGCGAACGCAGACGAAAATTCTATTTTAAGGCAACTGCTGCTCCGTAAGCAAATTTGTCTCGTTTTCCTCGACATACCGTTCAAGATCGTCGATTTGTTGGGATGTATCCTTAATAATGTCTGCCGACTTAGTATTTGAACTCGTTCGGCGAACATGTGGCAGCCTGTAAACTTGCAATAAATTTCCGTCCATAGAAACAGGTCATGTTCGCACTTCACCCCGTCTTATTACACCATTGTAAGAGAAAAAGTGTTTAATCAGTTTAATTATGTAAATAGAAAATCTAAAGCTAATAAACTTAGCAAATCATTAGTTTAAAGCAATCCCTTAAGCATGGGTAATATTCTTGCCAAATTTGGAGCGAAGTAAAGTTTAATTAGTTTAATCAAATAGAAGAAGTTTTATCAGTTTAATCAAATCGCTATTTTTATGAGTATATTTTTTTTAACTTGATCTAAAATTAGTTCCAAACATTCCTTGCCTCATAAGTTCTTGCATAATTTGGAACGAATCGGTTGGTAAATGCGGAAGTTAATGGCTAAAAAACTGGTTTTACGTAGTTATTGGCGGATATTTCGCGATTAACTTGAATGAACATAACATTTTAATCAAAACAATTGTTGTGGCATAAGTAATAATCGTGTGAAATTTGGAGAAAGTCGAGAAAAAATCAGGGGATTATAAGAAAAAAAAACTGTTTTTTAAAGATTTTTTGGTTATACGCGCGGAGTCCGGATAAAGTAAAGTCGAATTTGACCACGTTTCAAGCATAACGTATCAGTGTGTCAACGTGATCGTTTGAAAGATGTGCAAATGTATAAGGAACATACACACATATATATATATACATACACATATACATACATACACACACATACACACACACATATATATATATTTATATACATACATACAAATATATTATGAAATGGACATAGTCCGGCAATTATTTAACGACATTTTTATGTTTAACATTCTTTTTTATAGATACAAGTATTTAAGTAGGAGGACGAATATTTTCCATGAAAATTTCTCGGATATTCAAGCCGGTAAATGTTATTTAATAGTGTTTATTATAAACAGAGCTTTTACTTAAATACTTGTATCTATAAAAAAGTATGTTAAACATAACAATGTCTTTAAATACACACACACACACACACATATATATATATATGTATGTATATATATATATATATATATATATATATATATATATATATATATATATATATATATATATACATACATATATATATATACATACATACATATATATATATACATAAATACATACATATATATATACATACATATATATATATATATACATACACACATATATATACATACATACATTTCCATATATATATATATATATATATATATAGATAGATAGATAGATAGATAGATAGATAGAGAGAGAGAGAGAGAGAGAGTACAAAATTTAAATAAAACATTTAACCTTCTTACACGTTCCTCATATACATATCCAGTAGCTCATAAGGGTACACATGTTTTAATTTCATAATGTACAAGGATATTACTCATGATTAAATGCAACAATCAATCATCTCACACGTAGCCGTACAAATTTTTACTCAGTTGTCTTGTATGCTGTAATTTGATTTCCTCTTCCCTTGTGTCAACCAATCAATCCTTACGATTTGTATACGAACAAAGCAAGAAAATATGACTGTAACTTTTAAATATTTGATATATATATGATGTTCAGAAATAGCATTCTTTTAACTTTCATTATTTTGATATTTCCTTTGTCGGTTAACCTGCATTTTTGAAAGTGTGTTACTATTTCATTCTCAGTTGTTGAAATGCAAAAGCTATTTCGTTTGTTGTTCCTTGTGAAACAACTCCAATGATGCCTGGAGTGATGTTTCATAGTTCGTATATTCAAAACTAGAGTTTTATAGACTATTTCTCGATTTTTATTAACATCTTGCCAATCTCTTTGTTGAATTCGCTGTTTCTTTATTATAATTCATTTGTTTATCTCGACTGCTGTCAGATCTCAAGATATTACCTTTACTTATAGATTCCTTTAACGTCCTCTTATTTATGTTCCTTTTTTGTTCATTTATTTGTTTAACTCCTTATACCCTGTTTATCTCTTAATGCTTCTGTTCAGTTTCTCACTCCTTTTTTACTTCGGTTCCAGAGTTGACAATTTCTATTTCCATTCGCTCTTTCTATGGCCGTTTGTTTTGATTGTTGTATATTTTTGTCAGCTAAAAAGCGATGGCTTCTACATTATTTTCGATATTCAATAAAACCTCACACATTTTCTTGATTTTTATTTAAACTTCGGTGAAATTTATATCTTAGAATTTATTTTCGTTTCGAGCATGCTTTTGATTACCGTGTTCTCCAAACACAAAGCACATACATTAACAGTAGTAATTGAAAAATATATGAGGTAATGGTGGGTAAAATCATTGCAAGAATTAGCGTTCACGACACATCGTCTTCGAAAAAACCTTTTCGCAGAATCACTATTATAAATCGTGCATGATTTGCATATCTATCATATAGATAGCAACGGTTATATTAGGAAGAACATATTCGAGTATGATGAGTTATTAAGTCATAACGTGCTATCTAAGGTTTGCAGGGAATGTCACCTAACTCAGCTGTCAACGGAAATTCTCCTTACAGTGAATCATGGCGCTAATAGTTTTCTGTGTTAGGACTGTTTTGTAGCAAATCGAGCTTCAAATAAAGATAAGATTTATATAACTTGAGAAAAAGAGGAATACACTAATATGTTGAGCCAATCTCCATGTATATGTAAGGTAACTAAATTAGCCAAAGTTGATTGATTTTCATGCAGGTCAATGATCCTTATATTTCAAATTAACATTACTGGAGATAAATACGGCTGAAAATTCACGATAGCCAGATCAGAATATATAGCAATCTGATAAAAAAGAAATTCCGGAGACTGTTGATTGTGAGAGTACGCCAAATGATTTCCTTGCCCTCATCTCTGAAATAGTCACTAAGTTGTAGAGATCAGAGGATAAGATGAATGCGGCACCTTGTAGAATATTAGAGAAAGTTATCGGCTAACAGGATACATTCCAAATCCAGGGCTTACTCACTCCATTTGGAGAAACATCTCCCTTATTTACACAGAATACAGCGTTGTAGCCGCACGCTTGCACAATTGTGGGTTGCTGAGGCTATTAAGCAATAGTTGGTGTTTAAATTCAGAGATTCACTTCTAGATCATTTAGTTCGTAAGGCGTGTAAGAATCAAAGCTATGGAGGACAAAAAGTGTCATTATTCAAAGTATGGTAAAAAGTGAAGTGGGTGAGTAATATTCGATATTAAATTTATTTTAGAAAATACTTTCCCGCCGTTCAGCTTAGTAAATATTTCCTCCGAGCTCGGTAATGGGTAATGATTGTCTTTTATGGCCTTATTTAGCCCAGTGGGGAAATCTCCGCATACACGGATTTCTCCTGATTTCATTTTACATAGACTACTGGTGTCCCATTCACTAAACTCCATTTTTGAAAGGATCCCAGTTTGTTCAAGTCTCTCTAATTCTTTGTCGATTTTTTCTATAGTAGCAAACGACACTTTTCGCTTCTTTTAAAATACTGGTTGGGCGTTTTCTTTTAATTCAATTCTAGCTGCAAATTTTTTACATCGTCCCAACACGTTCGGAAATACTTCTGGACATTGATAATGTAATTCTTCCTTTAACGTTATAGCTTCTGATTGTTCGCACTTTATCTTTTTACAAAAAGAACTGATAGGTAAATCCCATACGTGGAACTTCTGTATCCAGTCTGTGCCAACCATATTTTCTGTATCTTTCATTTCTTTTTAGTTTTCCCGTGGAATTTCACATTTAAGATCACTTCTCCTTCGAATTTTATACGCTTCCCTGTCACTGACTTAGCAATTTTCTGCGTATGTATCATGAGCGGTCTATTAAGCTTTCTCCATGTCTGTAGTTTAATTATCATTAAATCCGAACGTGTGTCTAGATGTAATTTTATCTTCTTTATTTAAAATTTCAAGTTTCAAGTATTTTCTTATGTTAATATTGTTTCGTCGGGCATTCTAGTAGCTCTTATCTTACTAGTAGATTTTCTGTTCCTATATTGGGATGCCTTTTGACCCATATTTCCACACGCTAGAACTTTTTTATATTTAAAACGACAATCCATATTCCAGTGTAGTCCTCCACATTGATAACATGCAGATGGGGGGAGCTTATATTTGCTTTGATTTTTCTCATAATTTGTCCTATACGTTGTACTTTTTCCATTATTATAGAATTTTTGTTTTCTTTCCGGGGAGGGTGAAAATCTTTTTTCATTATTATAGAATTTTTGTTTTCTTTCCGGGGAGGGTGAGAGACGTAAACTTTTGTTCAACTTACGTATATGTGCTACTCCTGACTCCTCGATATCATTCGAGTCATTCTTTATACTCAGGCATTTTTGGCAGTCTTCTGATAATTTTTGTAGTGTTAATCCAGGCTCATTTTGTAGTTTTGAAAGCATTCTTTTGCCCATTTCACTATCTTTAACTGAGATGAATCTCTGTCCTTTACGAGGTTAAGACATTTCCACATTTTGTGAAATAGTGACGTCTTTGAACTGAAAAGCTCTGTAAGGCATGTAACTGCTTCGTCAAACGTTAACTCATTTGTCTTTTTGGCAAGATGAAATCCACAAATTTTGTGTATTCTTCTGTACCTAATTTTCTGAGTAACAGACGTAGCTTCTTTGCTTCTGTCCAGTTTTGACAATCGATGTTGTAGATGTCATCATAACGTCTGAAATAATACCCGAAATTTTTATCCTCTTCTAGGGAGTAATTGAATGTTTCTATCGTATTCCACACTGCGTCTTGAGAAAAAGCTGTCTCTTTTTCGATATTTATTGTTTGTTTCCCGCTACCTTCAATATTATTTCCTGGAGTTGCTTTTGTTTTTCTTCATTTTGCCGTTCTCTTTCTTCATTTTCCTTATACGTTTGTAGCAATTGCTTTTGCCACTTCTCTTCCATTCTTTCTTAGAATTTGAATTGCTGTTCATTTTGTCTTTCTTGGATTTGTAATTGCTGTTCATTTTGGTATTTTACAAGTTCTACTAAAATACTTTTAAAATCCTCCATGATAAGAGTCTTACGAAAAGTCAATTTTCCTTATTTTAATCCGCGTAAATCTTTGTCGCCAAGTTGTTGTGGATACTGGCAAAAAACGGCAATCTTTCTTTTGAGTCTCCGAGAAGTGCAAATTCTTATCGCCCAAGCTGTTTTGGTGAGAAGAGAGAATTATTGCTTTCCGTGTAGGTCCCAATTTCTCGTCACCAAGTTGTTGTGCTCAGCAAGGGAGAATTTTTCTTTTTTCTTTTTCCTTTCCCGTGTGAGTTCGAATTCCTCGTCGCCAAGTTGTTGTGGACAACGAGGGAGAATTTTGTTTCTTTTATTCTTCCCGTGTGAGTTCGAATACCTCGTCGCCAAGTTGTTGCCGACGAGGGAGAATTTTTTTTCCTTCTTCCCGTGGGAGTTCGATATCCTCGTCGGCAAGTTGTTGTGGTTTCCGGGATGTAATCCGGTATCAAATAATAACAAACGTCAAGAATGAATATAGGAAAAATGTATTAACGTAATAATACAAACTGGTAATACAGGTTAGTAGTTCCAGGAATACGAGTTCGTAGCGAAATATATATACAGTCTTTGGTATCGACGTATCGCTGTATGACTTCTTACTGAGTCTACGGTCTCGTTACTGTGACACTTGCATTACACTCCTCTATGACTACTACTCGGGTATTCACTGGCAGTAGTATATGTATACCCTGGGTGAGTCCATTTGTGTATAAAGGTGAGTCCCCTCAACAGTTACAATACAATAAACGATTTTTGTAAACCTTAACACCCACCGAACTGGAAAATGTAAGAACGCTGGAAAAATTCAATAAAAATTAATTAAACATTCCTTTTCTGCCATATTCTCTCTCTCTCTCTCTCTCTCTCTCTGTGTCTCTGTCTGTCTGTCTGTCTCTCTCTCTCTCTCTCTATATATATATATATGTGTGTATGTGTGTGTGTGTGTGTGCGGGTGCGATTCTGTGTCTGTCTCTGTACTCTATATTGGTTTGGTTTGGTTTGTTTTACGGCTTATCAACCTCAATGCGTTATTTAATGCAGACAAAATGTTTATTGCTGGTAATGTTTTTCTTCAAAGGTCTATTACTGGGAATATTTTCCCTTGAATAAATCTATAGCTGGTAATATTTTTTTCAAAGAATATATAGGTGTTTGTATTGCTGGTAATTTTTCAAAGTATTGCTGATAATAATTTTTCCTTCCAAAGTTTTTGCAGCTAATAATATTTTTATTAAAAAGTATTTCTGGTTTTAAAACCCATTTTTACACAAGTTTCGGTGTTACCTATTTGCTCATAGCTCGGACCCTAACAGGTGTTACGACCCCGGGTCAGGATGGACCTGGGATCAGCAGCAATTAAGAGGTGGTTCCATGCTCCTCAAAAGCTCCTGATCAGAGGTCTTGCTGGTGGATGTAGTTTTTCCTCATACCAAGGACGTCTATATATTAATATTGCCTATATTTTACAAAACCCACGTTAAATATAGACAACGTTCTTAGAATTGTGAAATGTTTATTTTCAAACCCAGAAACATAACCCTTCTATAAATTCATTCAACTATTGTAATAACAAATTTATTTCCTCCAGCGGCCTCAATAGTTAACACTGGTTTTAGGCGTAGTTATCATGAGACGGTATCATCCTGATAAACTCTGGGAATCTCAGCACAAATTTGAAATAAAACGAGGTTTTGATGGTTCTACGTTACAGTAGAAGGTGCAATTAGACGTACTGTGATCCCTTAATGTTGAAGTAATTCCACCTTAATTATAACCAGGAATTTGACTAATAACTCAAGGTTTAAGCAGAGCTTACATTCTAGCATCTTACTACAGAAAATATGTATCAATAATAACGACAATAATTCATAAATAAGCCCTCCAACTGCAACACAAAAAAACAAACGAACAGTCCATTCACTATGTTATGTATGAGTGCATTAGCAATTCGTATAATGAATTAAAAACAGAGTAGAGAAAACCGTAGATAATTCAGAAAGCAGGAAACAGACTGGAACTAGCAACTTGTTTCCTTCTGTTGAATGCAAATTTAGCACTGGACTTTGAAGAAACACCGGTCCTGAACTGTGTAGATACGCGTACAACCGACTTTGTTACAATGTGTTTTCAGCGAAGTGCAGTTAATCGATCAGGATTCCATTTCACCATCCGGGAAAATACTCGGATGCCATCAGCATACTGGCTTCTCTAGAGACTACCTAACTTATCACACGATCGGATGGGCATTATTCAATTTTTTGTCAAGCCTGTAGAATCAGTCTACCTTTTGAATCCATAGATATAGGAACACACACAAAAGACACCCACACCCATACATGCACCTGTTCGCCCACGAATACAGTGTAGATCTTGCTGAGATGTCAGTAGAAACTGAATCATCGAGCCAGTAACCAACTTTTTACTTTTTATATTTAGTCCTTTGTTAAAATTGCATATAACATAAAAGACTGAGTCTGAGAATTCCGCCATATGTAAAGAAATTTATATTCACCGACGCTGCCGGCCTTTTACGACACGTCGTCAGTAAATATACGCAAAGATATATCGTAGGTTAGGAATTTATACGGCAGCTTAGGAATTAATACGGTAGCTTAGGAATTTATACGGTAGTTAAAGAATTTATACGGTAGCTTAGGAATTTATACGGTAGTTAACGAATTTATACGGTAGTTAACGAATTTATACGGTAGCTTAGGAATTTATACGGTAGCTTAGGAATTAATACGGTAGCTTAGGAATTTATACGGTAGCTTAGGAATTTATACGGTAGTTAACGAATTTATATGGTAGTTAACGAATTTATATGGTAAGCTACCAGGTTATATTGTAGGTTACGAATTTATACGGATGTTATACGGTTATACAGTAGGTGCGGGCTTATGTTATGTGTATGTGTTATACGGCAGGTTACGAATTTATAAGTTACTTTACGCTGTTATTTGGTAGGTTACGAATGTATACAGTAGGTTACATGGTCATACGATATGTTACGACGTTATACGATAAGTTGCTAATTTATACGGTAGGTAATCAAATTTTAAGGCGGGTTAGGTATTTCTGTTGTAACGAGAGCGATGTCATTAACAAGCCATGTTCCGAGCAGAGATGAGTAAGCGATACATTAGGAAAGGCATTCAATGTATTTCTCTGTTTTTTACAGAAGAATCTGTAATTTATATTCATTAAATTTATGAGTAACTTTTAATTACATTCTGAATATTTTATACGAAATATCTTGATAGATTTTTTTTTCTTTTAAATATCACCATCATTGCGTATGGAAATGCACATGAACTTAAGACAGGTCTGTCCAAGGTGCACGATTTTAATTACCCCAGATCTACACTTGATTTAATGCTGTTCGAACAAGGCCGCTTAAATTATGCACATTGTCATTTCCTGGTTTTTAATGCTTATCTCCACTTCTTTTTCAACTCTCCTTCCCTCTAAAAAAGATATTGGAGAAATATGACTTACCTTGTTCTCTATCTAAAAACTGTTTTTATGCCATGCTTTTTAACATTGGCATGATAGCTATTGACTTAATAATCTAAGGAATCTCTTCAAATTTGACATAATATGAAAACCCAGGGTTTGTCAAGAACCTCAAAATATAATTTGAAACCTCTATATTATCTTGTATAATTATGAAATTCAATTGACTCGATTCAATAAAAATTAAAATCTTCAATATATTCCAGGTTGGTATCTGACAAAAGTATTTTAAATTGTAAAGTATAAATATTTCCAATGCTGTCATCGGGATACGAAACCATGTTAGGATTTTCTCTAGGGAAAAATATAATCGTAAGCTGATAGAAATAAAAACAAGAGCCAAACCAAATATTATGTTTATTTCGGAATATTGTCCTCATCATTACGTTTCTTATAAACGAAATTTCGAAGGCAACAAACAATTGTGAAAGAATAATTGTGATATTCACTCAGTCCTTTGTATGTTTGGAGCGCGATTCAACCATTAATCCACGTGAATGTAAAACACATAAGGTGCGTATTAGCAGAAACTTAATTCACCTCATACAAAGTCTCCATTTTGAAAAATACAGGAACAAGGTCAATGCAATTATTGGAGATGAGGAAATTATTGGCAAAAAAACAACCAAACAAACAAAAACAGAATTCAAAATCTATTTCACATGATATGAACAACATAGGGATTTGTTTTTCGCTAGTATAAACACATGCTAATCGGTAAGTACTAAAAAGATTAACTAAAAAGGTAACTGTCGTTCCAATGATATTATTGGTTACCAGACATTTTCCTGCAGTCAGAGACTAGCAAGTTCCTTCCTGATAGAACTTAATAACCATACGAGTGTATGCAAAATGTACGAAATATTTCTCCAGAATCTTTTTTGAGAACCGTAATCATGATAATGCTATCAGTGTGGTTCCTTCATTCACTTATTTGATTTTCTCAGTTTTGAAAAAGATTTTTGTTTCTGATGGTTTATTTTACCCAAAAGAGAGCTACTTTTCTCCTAAGTAGTTCTGCTACACCTAATCTAATGCCTTTTGAGGTATTTTGTATTTTCTGAGAGTGTAAATGTTTTTTTCCTCAACACGCAATATAGACATAATCTGTTTTTTTATCATTATTTGTTTCCCCAGTTATATAACTTGTTTCTGAATTCAACACTGCAATTACTTTATGACTTTTGTTTAAGATAATTACGCTCAAAAATAGTCTACACAAATTGCACGCAACATGCCACAATTATTATTTCACAAGTCAAGACAAAAATCAAAAGTCTAAATATTATAAAAGTACGACATAGGCTGAGTTTACATTTTTATTAAAGGAAAATAAATGTTTTCTAAAGTTGTCCGGGAATATCCGAATGTGACCGAAAATATCCGAAGGCATGAACACATGAGGATCAGTTTACTTGCCAAACGCCGCTGATTTTAAAATTAACGGCTCCTTCAATTTAACGCGTTATAGAAGATGAATAATTTGGAGCAAGAGTGCTTGAAGAATGGACAAAAGAAATAAAATGACTGCTCTTGAAAAAGGTAAGTAATATCGATTCTTTCTCGATGTGTAGTCTGATTGTTACATTATTATGAACTTAGGGAGATAGACCGAGAGATAGATAGATAGATAGAGAGAGAGAGAGAGAGAGATAGAGAGATAGATAAGAACAGAAATAGATAGATAGATAGATAGATAGATAAGAACAGAGATAGATAGATAGATAGATAGATAGATAGATAGATAGATAGATAACAACAGAGATAGATAGATAAATAGATAGATAGATAACAACAGAGATAGATAGATAGATAGATAGATAGAGACAGAGAGAGAGGGGGCGTAAATGATGGTAACGATATAGCAAGATGCACAGAGAGAAATGAATTAGAAATAATGATAAAGTCATAAAAACCCACAGACGATGGAATAAGGAAAAATAAATTAAGAAATGTTATAAAAGCGCACGCGCGACGCGCGCACACATACACACACACACACACACACACATATATATATATATATATATATATATATATATATATATATATATATATATATATATATATATATATATAAATATATATATATATATATCATCTTCGCTTCAACGATGTCTGCACAAGGGACATCAGGGCGATGGACATGAACATCGAAATATGGGAAGATGTCGCCAACGATCGCTCAGGCTGGAGACGCGATTTACACCGAAAGTTGGAGGAAGGAAAGGAGAAACGATGGCTTGTCATCGGGGAGAAGCGTTCTCGACGGAAAAAGAACCAGACGTCAGCATACAGGAGAGGGCGTCTTCATATGCATTCAGTGCAAACGAGACTGTCATTCCCATGTGGGCCAGTCCAGACATAACAGATGCTAAACAGCGAACAGAAACTTCGGCATAAATGTTTGGTCGCACATACAACGTATGTGCGTCCAAATAGTTAGGCTTAAGTTTATTACTAACACTCACACTGGAAACAGACGGATGCCACACACACAAACACAAAAGCTCACACCCACCCACACGCACACAAACTCACACATAATATATTATATATATATATATATATATATATATATATATATATATATATATATATATATATATATATAAGTAGAGATAAATATAGACAGTTAAATATGTATATATATATATATATATATATATATATATATATATATACATATATATATATATATATATATATATATTTAAAATATTATTATTATTATATTTAAAATATATTTTAATATATTTTATGACTTTATATTTATATTATATATTTAAAAAATTAGTATAAACTGTTAATGTATTTTATCATCAATGAGTTAATATTGTTAGAGTATATGTTGGTCTCTGTATACATATTCCTTTCTTTTTTTTCTTTTTATTGTGTGTGTCTGTCTATATGTTTATATATTTATATATATATATATATATATATATATATATATATATATGTGTGTGTGTATGTATGTGTATATATGTATATGTGGGTGTGTATATACGTATATATGTTTATATAGTTTTAATTTACGTTTGTTTGATTTTTCATGTATATGCGTGCATTTTTAAATGTATGTTTGTCTTTAGTATATATATATATACACATATGTATACGTGCGTATGTATGTATATGTATGTATGTGTATGTGTATGTATATATGTGCATCTTTGTGTATATATATATTTTTACTTGCTTTATTTACTTTTTTACGTTGTTGTATGGGTCAATATATTTATACGTGCTTATATATTTGTGTATATGCGTATTTGTGTATATGCGTATCTGTATACGTATATATATATATATATATATATATATATATATATATATATATATATATATATATATATGTATGTACGTGTAGCCTTGTATATATATATATGTGTGTGTGTGTGTGTGTGCTTAGGTCTGTATGTATATATGTGTGAATGTACGATTATATATGGAGGTAGTTATTTATTTTTTCATGCAGTGTGTGGAAAACTATATGGTAAAAATATATATATATATTTATATATTTTTATTTGTTTAAATTTTTGTTTTACTAATTTTAGCTATATATATTTGCCCAGATTATTTATATTTCAATAAGAAGTTAAAATTCGTTTAATAACATATTAAGCCCCGAATAGGTTTTGGCTATTGCGTCTGATTGTCTAGGTCAATGTGAATGTGGATGTATGTGCATGTGTTTATCGATGTCTATGTATAAGGAAAGTGCATGCACGTTTGGTTGTGTGTGCGCGAGCGTGTGTGTGTGTTTTTTTTTTATCAAGGGTTGTGCCTCGTCACCGTTTTTTGTGTGTATATATATCTAAATATGTTTGGGCGCTTATGTATTATAACCGGTGTGTGTTTGGATTGTTTTACGTATACATTTTATGTATACATTTTTGTCTGGAGCTATGAACATCCTTTTTAACGTAATTTCAATGAAAAAATAAATTAAATAACATATGTATTTTTTATTTTCTCCTCAGTAATTCTATAATTTTAAACTTAATAGAGATTAGATTTAGATTTCTAAATAGGTAATATTTTACTTTTAATTTTAATTTCAAATTTTATCATATAATGTAATAATTATTAGTTAGGACATATTATCTTTTACTAGAATCCCAACTTTAAAGCTTTTAATATCTATGATAACCTTGCTTCGTTGTCAAATGTTTTGAATTCTCATATACTTGTATTTCGATTGGTCATTCTAGCTTATGCAACAACGTTTACACCTAGCGAAGGATCGTTAATTAATTTGAAACTTTTAAAACCATTTATTCTACATTGAAACAAAATGGCTATTTTTGTAGTGATTTTATAACATATTTATGTTATAATATTTAAATAAATAAATAATTATATATATACACGCACATACACACACACATATATATATATATATATATATATATATATATATATATATATATATATATATATATATATATATAATGTGTGTATGCGTTCCATTAAAAAGACAAATAAATTACTATGATTCAGATTTTCCACTTCAATTCACCATACCTTCATCAAAAGAAATATCCTCAAATATCTATTGCATGCCTGCACAAGCAAATTCCTTTTCTACGACCGTAATGACGTCATCTACCCCCAAACTATTGTGTTATTATGAGAAATTACTCAACTACTACATGTCCCACGTAGAAAAAACAGCATTTAAAAAAGTTACTAAACCCAAAATATATGTCCGCTATGTAGACAATATTTCTGCTTTAGCGAAAAACAATGGAATTGATAATCTCAAAGCCACATTAGAAAAAAAAAACGTCATTATCTTTAACTAAGTATTTAGTAAGAAATAAACCCACATTATTACACTTTCCTTTAGAATTCAATAATAACCCATCCAAACTTATGTAGTATAAACACTATCAAGAACTTCTGCAACCCTAATTTTAAGAGAGAATGGCCACTTCGATATAACATAATAATTATAGTAAATTTCCTAGAGAGAATTCATCGTCTCCTCCCATTTTCCTTAAAGAACTCAATAAATTAAGACAGAAATTGGCTAACAATGGTTTTCCTAACTATCACATCGACGGGAATATTAGATATTTCTTTCTATATCAACTAATAATAATACTGAACATACAGATAAAAACAATAACATTAAAATCTACAAACCCAAATACTATAATCAAGACGAATTTTCTCTTAGAAATATAATAAAGAAATACCCAAACCCAGTTGACCAGTTAAAGAAAACTAAATTAATTATCTATTATTAAAAAATAAAATAAAGATAAAACAGTCAACCTTATCATAAAAATAACAACACTCCAGGAACATCAAAACTACAGAGAGCTAATATTACTTAAAAGTTCAAATGTCCCTTTAGGAACTGTGTTTATTTTAAAATCAATGTTCAGATAATAATATTGGTCATACTACTACATGCCTATATAGACGAATCACGTTATACCTACACTACCATAGCTAAATTTGGGCTACTTTTAAACACGCACTGAAACCTACCAAACTCCACCCCAAACTTACTAATTGAAATACAAGTCCAATAGCCTCATTTACATGTAAAAATGATTAAAATAATGGAAGCCCTAATAATAAAAAGTGGAAAAACCAAACCTTAATAAAATTAACTACAAACAGGAACGCAATGTGCTCACTGTGTTTGGGAAATAAAACATCCCTTTAACTTCAAACACATGCATACAAAACACTCAGAGTCAGTTAAAAACAGCCTGTGTCCAGAAAAGAAAACACTATAACGAACACAAGAAAAATTAAATACAAATTTAATCGCACTACATTCTCCATTTTCGCCGATAGGACCCCGAATAACCAGAAGTCACGATCAATGGATCTCCTCTCGATGAGAATTTGTGCTTGAGCGAGTATAGGGCTTTAAATTAATCCCAGACATCAAGTGTAACTCGTACATACTATCCATCGCTAACGATCCAGAAAACATTGTCGGTTCCCTAAATCGCTATAGTCATACCTGACACCTCCTGTCGTCCTCAACATTTAAAAGTACCAGATCAGTCCTAAAATAGAGTAATGCTCTCATATTTGGGCAGTAGCTGATTATTCCTCTTATTCCAGTCCCGATGGTATTCAAAAGCGTCTCTGCGTAATTGTGGATGACATTTCAACTTACCACATTTACACAGAAATCAGATGAGAGTTACACTGCTGAGAATGCGAGAAAAGAAACAGAATAGAACTTAAAGTTACATGTAACTATTTCAACATTAAAATGATGAGACCTAATTAGCAATCGAGTAATACGCTTCGAATCATGCTGTTGAAATACCACGAATGATATTCTACATAGACTAACCCAGATACGGCTGCTGTAATTTAATTTGTGGTTATTTAAACATTAGGGATTTTAGGTTCTAACTGAAGATAATTAAAGTCATTTGACAGTTTTCTCAGGATTGAAACTTTGTATAGTCATAATCATGCAGTTCACGAAGGGAGATCACTGCTGGTAAAAGAACATACTAACAACCTCATTTTTATGTTTATAAAGCGCTATCCCTAATATTGGTCACTTTAACTTATAAATATATTATGCCTTAAAAATCTATTTTATCATATATATATATATATATATATATATATATATATATATATATATATATATATATATATATATATATATATATATTGCTTTATGGTAATTGTGATTTTGTTTTTCTCTTCATTTCATATTTCATACAAACAGAAATTTGAAAATGTAATAGTATTTACCTGATTATATAGCATTCTAAGAGGTAACGAAGAAGATAATATTTGAGTCACACATGACATGATAATTCATTCGTTCTGCAATCATGGCCAAGACGGCTGAAGCTGACAAGAAGTTCCGAAGGAAGATAGTCGATTCGTACAAATATAGGCTCTATATACAAAGACATATACAACGCTTTTCAAGCTTTTAAATGTTCATGAATCGAAAATTTATAACATTATCAAGAAACACAACGTGACTCATTGTGCTGAGAATAAATTAAGCACAAGAAGATAACGGTTAATTTCTCAGATAATCGAAAGGAAAATTGTCAGTTATGTCCCGAAGAATCGTTTTAATGACAAAGGACATTGACAATGATTTAAAAACATCGAGGTTGAATGTATCTATGAAGACAGACAATAGTTGCTTTTATCGAGCAAAACATTTAGATTGTTGCCCCTGGAAATCTCCCTGGCTTACGACTTATCACCTAACATATAGATTAACTTATGCTAGAAACTACCCAGAACATGGGCGTAAGTAATGAAACTAGAATTATTTGGTTACATTAAATCCTAATATGTATGGAGGAAAGTAAATGAAGATCACAAACCAAAAAATACCCTCACTACATTTAAGAACTCTGCTCTAGGGATATTTTGCTGCTTCTGGAGCAGTTGGACCAGTGAGAGTACAGGGTATCAAGCGGAAAGAGAAGTATTTGTCTCTTCTTAATCTCTATCGATAAAAGGCAGGATATTGCGTGCGTGCGTGCGTGTGAGCGTGTGTGTGTGTGTGTGTGCGTGCGCGCGCGCGCGCGCGGGCGCGTGTAACGAAATCACGGCCGGAATTTTCGACGGATTTGCACCAAAATATACATGCACATGCTCCAAGTTAGTGAAAATGGCCAAGTCCGACATTTCCCAACTCCCATAGTGGAAATAAATTATTTTTTTCATGCTTCTTTTCATGTACTTTGCGGCCATTTTCTACTGGCCCGAGTGAGAGCCGATAGTTGGCTGCCCCGAATAAGCTGGAAGATTCTATTGGCCAGCGTGAGAGCCAACAGCTGACTGACACGAATGTTAACTAGCATGCTAGTACGCAAAAAAAATCGATAGCTGCATTCGACACGACTGGGAAAATTTTAAATCTGCATGGCACTTTACTCCAATTGGCTCATTCGCTTGCTTAAACTCAACGTTGATTCTGATTCCGCAGGAGTGGGTTGGGTGTGAAAAAGTATTTGTTGTTAACATTCTTTTTTCATTCGGTTTTTCCAGTTCCGAGTCCTTTTTTAAAGATGATCGTTTTGTGTTCATTTTGTTTAGTTCTTTTTTCGTAACAGATTTAATGTTTAGTATAGAGCTTAGAAAAAAATCGCAGTGTGAGATAGGCAAGAAGTAAGGCATGTAGCAACATCAGGACGGCAAATGGCCCCTTTAAAGGCAAGGAAGGGCAAAAATATTTTAAGTCAAGTGATAGCCATTGCTGTATGAGTCGTACGATTTTTGAATCAAGCACGTGCAACGCCGGGCTATGCTGCTAGTAATAATATAACACAAATAGCACGAAATCTATTTTGGGGCGTCACTGAACGTTCCTACATGATACTGCCCCGAAACACATGATACAAATGGTTACAAAATACTTAGATGACAGCAAAAGAAATGTATTGATATACGCTGTACAAAGTACTGACCGAAATCCCATTGAGAATTCATCGGCATATATTAAGAAAAATATAAGAGAAATAATTCTTTAACATTTGGAGGAACTGGAGCCTATTGCTAAGGAAGAAGGGAGCAAAATTTCTATCACTGTGTGGAGGGATCTTGTAAGGAACTATCAAAAAAGATTAAGGGCAATAATCAAGAATAGGCAAGTTGAAATGAAAAATGGAATGAAAATTTACACTTTTGACGTGTAATATTAAGTTTATGTAATTTAACAGAGAATGTAACGAGGCATGGTCGGGTTTAGAAATTGTTATTTTTATATTTCTTTCTCTCATAATTAATATTGAGGAAGGAGGGCGTAAGGATCAGACATTGACCTACTAAATCGGCCAGCTCAACGGAAATGATATGTTGAAAGGGAAGGAGAGAAGATAGAAAAAAGAAAAAAGAAAAAAGGGGAAGTAAAGCAAAAGGAGATATATTTAGGGTTTACGGAGGAATTAGAGGGGTGGTATAGTTTTAGAGATTTATGTAAAAAAATTATAAAGTTTGATAGTAATTTAAATGTTTAAAAAATCCACGAAGAATTTAATTTAACGCTTGTTAGCAATTTAAACATTTACCTCATTTACAAATAAATTTGGGATTTAATATGAATTAAATACTATATTTAAAAACACATTAATAAACAAAAATAAGAATTAAAAGATAAAATTTTCTAATAGTCATCTGTTAATACTGTAAATGACTGTGAAGGTAACATCTTTATCAGTTTGAGTCCAATTCATGAATATAATTTGTAACTTATTTAGATGAGTC
>OZ038495.1:7449367-7476867 GCA_964036315.1 Acanthosepion esculentum
TTTTTAGATCCATTTGTGAAGGGCTGCTGATGGTTATAAAACTGTTGCTTCCAGTTTCCCGCACATATTACTATATATATACCTTTCTGCTTTATATTTTCATTTGGGAAAATTGTAGCTTCGTATATCACGTTTTCTGCCATGCATATTCCCTGTACTGCCCTGCAATTACAGGTAGATGTTTTCTTTTGGTTTGCATTAAGATCTCTTTGTAAATGCTTATTATGAATTTCTCTAATAATTCTGCTATTGTGAAAGCTTATAATTATTTCTACATTGCTCATGCATGAATAACTAATTTTTAAATTCATTTTATTAAACATCTTTTTCAATAGTTCATTTTTTCTAAAATGTTTGTCTATTAGTTTTAGGAAGTATTTCCCTATATTCATACTAGATAGTTTACAGAAAGGCGGGTTGAACGATATAATCTTCCTTTTCCTATTTTTGGACCTAATGGATGTGTTATTAATTGATTTATCTATATAATTTAATGTTTGTTTAAATTTACTTTTTAATAGGGATTGATTATATTTTGGTTAAAAATTGTTTTACTAGAAGACAGTTTGTTTATTCTTGTATTTACTATATTTGGAATTTGGTTTATAATTGCTTTCGGGTGGTTTGAGTTGATATTTATGTATATGGGCGATTTGTTTTCCTTTTGGAAGGGTTTGTAAGTGTTATTGTCAAGGTTAAATGTAACCTCTAGAAAATTTACAATTTTTAGGTTGGACGATATTTCTATCTTAAATCCCAGAAATTTGAAGGCCTTAATTATTCCCTTCTGCAGTTGGGATGTTAGAGGACCATTGGTATTAGGTATAACAATAAGTCCATCATCCCTGTATAACCCTAAATTTGGGGGTTTAAGGAATCTGCTTAAGATATCTAAAATGTATATGCCTATTAAATATGATATTTGAGCTGAATAAATGCTCCCATTGGGACATCGAAATTATCTCTGTTTTTTTTTAATCCAAGTACACACACACATACATATATACACAAATACACACACAAACGTACACGCACGAGCGCGCGCACACACACACACACACACACACACACACACACACACATATATATATATATATATATATATATATATATATATATATATATATATATATATACATATATATGTGACTGATATACGTACACATAATTAATACGGTATTATTTTAATATATTGGACCACTCCCTCAGTTGGCAGATGCTGTATATATAAGAGTAAATATTTGGGCGGACAAATAGCAGTCTCAAACATGGCATCTGGCATTAACGTACATAGGAACCAGTGCCACATCTTCAAATTCACTATATAACGCAACCTATAAATTATCATATATTTTGCGAAATCTCCGTGTTTTGATTGCTTTTATATACAGTGAAATGTATTTCGCTGCAATTTGAAATAGCAAGGCCTTTTTATTTTCGATTTGGCAATCTTTACTCTCGCTGTCGAAGAAAGTATGTCGACCCATTCAGTTGTGCTAAACAACATGAAGGAGATTGAGTAAAAACTGTAATTAGATAGTAATACGGTAATCACTGCAAACGTAACAAAAACGCAATCCCTAATATAGATAGACTGCAAAAAATAAGTTTTCGCGTTGGATCTTTCCTAGTGTTTCCGATTATATAATGTAATCCAATTAGGGGAGAAAAACGGAAAGGAATCATGAACGTCAAGCCTTACCCCACATAACGAACAATGGCCATAAGATTAAAAAACACATTCACTTTCGTAGGGGGGAATTACCATATCGTAAATAAGATTAGCATAGAGAAATATTTAATCAGCTTTGTCTTTCATTAAATTATTCTCCCCGATTTCTGACTTTTGATAAATATTCAAATATTTTTTCTTATAAAATGATTGTTGGAAAGGTATTTGACTTGCAAGAAAAATTGTATCCTATTTTAGAGCAAATGGAACTTATCTGACAGGCTTAGATGGGAAGGCTTGAAATAACATAAGACATGCATCAAAAAATTTAAAAGCTCTTTCATTTAGTATATTGACAGTTTGGTGTTTGTTTACCTTGATAAAGAATGAATGAAAAAACTAAAATCACGAAAATCGGGACATGTAGAGTTTATATCTTGAAGAAGCATGTCATGTTGATTCACAAATAAAAGTAGGAAGTACCATGTAAATTATAGGAACCTTGAATTTCTGAATATATCATAATTTTAGAAAACTTCCTTCAAGAACTAATTTTTAAAAGAAGATGTAATGAATGAAAATAATTAAGTGTAGATGCTAATTGGTATAGATGCTAATTTCAGACGTCGGGGTTAATTTCATTCTTTGCAGGTTTGAGTTTAATTCCTGGATAATATATCGACTCAGTAGAAGACGAGCGTGATAGCGGAAGAAAAAACGTGAATATCTCCTAAGAAGAATGTGAATTCGTTTGGAGCAGGGGCGTACCGAATCAAAGTGCCGGCCGGGGACCGTATTCATAATGTCACCAACTTTTTTGGAGATAAAATATGAATGAAATTCCCTTAATGGCGTTGATTAGTTCTTGAAAAACAACAAATTAAACAATGAGCTGGACAAACGTTCACATATTTTAAATTTTCGAGCATTTGCAGAAGTAAAGGTACACATAACTTAGTCAAAGTCTATCTTCTCCACAGTTTCATGTTCAATTGAAATGAGGGACAAATTGGATAAGCGATCTTGCAACATATTCTATCTCAAGTGACTTTTAATGAGCTTCAGTTTTGAGAAGATTCTCTACACAATAGGAACAGAATCTGTGAGCATAAAAAACAACCGTAGAGCAATCACAATATTTGGCCCTGTTTCTTGAACTTGCCATCGATAAATCCATCTCAGCCATTCGATAGGCGATGAATTCGTCATCATGGTCATGTCACGTTCCACTTTCAAAGCTGCCGCTAACAAATCCCGAATTCCGAGAACTTCCAAAGTTAACCTAGATACGTCTAACTCAGCACCGTACTTGCTGAGAATTTTAAATTTTCCTTCCGACTCGCTTTCAGTATCTTTCAGGATTGCTTGCGATGATAATACAGCGAAGATAATTTTCAGATCTCTTATGCAGTCAAATTTTGATTCCAGCTCATTTACAAGTCGATCTTGACATCCGTAAAGATTTCTCTTTACTTCCTGCAAAAATGTTTGGCAAATATCATCTTCCTTTCCCCCAGATATCTTTCTCTTTCTTCTAATCTGCTTTTCAACGGGCATTTCCATTTCCTCGCACTTTGTTGTACTGTGATAAACCAACTCAGACACCAGCCTTTCACTGTTTCGGTTAAGGAATATTTTGGTTGCATCCATTGTGGATTACAGACTCACCAAACCAATACCAGATTTCAAGTTTGTTTTGGATTAGATTTATTTGTCACAGAATGTCTTCCCGGTAAAACAAATGTGACATAGATGAGACGTTTTTACTTTATATCAAAATAATTTGTGCATCTCCTCTCGTATGAAGTAATTCTGAAGCTGAGATTAGTGAATCGAGTGCCTGAATCACTCCTTGTTTCGTAGAATATGTTGAACACCACCAGGAACACCAGCCATACCTGCCTCATTACCAATTCCTATCTCTCTACATTTTTTAAATTAAATTTATCTTTCTCCTGTCGATCCCAAACCATCTTCTTGATATCATTAGCTGTCTTCCGATGGTCAGTGATAAAACGAAGAAATGATTCCCGCACCACCATTTCTTGTCTTCAACAACGACATATCAAAGAATGAAACTCATCTGATCAGTACGAGAAATGTCCGGCATGCCATCTTGTATGATCACAAAATAATTGGCTTTTCAAATTTGATCCAATATATTTTCCTTTATTTTGGATTTTCATTGACAAATACCGCCGGTTCTGATTTACTTCTGTCAAGTAAAGGTTTTCAAGAGCAGGATCATACTTGCTCATGAGTTCAACAAGTCCTATTAAGTTACCTTTATCGTAACTCTGTTCATCTGAATGACATCAAAAGGCATGTTCTGTTTCGCAAGAAACTTCACATCAAGTAACCGTGTTAAAACCTGTCTCCAAATCCGTCTGTCTTTCTATCATAATTTGTTATTGTAATTTACTGTTAAGAGTTTTAAATTTATTAAAGGTGATTTCCAACATCTTCCATTTCTTGAAAGAAAGTCAGGCAAATTTTCAAGTTCAGGCATTTTTGAATTAAGCTTCCAGAACCTCTGAAATCCTATATTTCTTGCGTGAATTGATATGCGTTGCTCTGTCTTCAGAAAGAGGTGACAGCAAGAACAATAAAGAGATTTGTCCCTCTTTGAGTACCGTAACCATGATCTCAAAACAGTCTCTCCATTCGCCATAGTTTTGTAAAACCAGTTTTGTAGCATTATACTTGGAGTATTTCTCCACGTTCCTACAGTCGGAGGAAACGATTCATCT
Organism: Acanthosepion esculentum; assembly: GCA_964036315.1. Classification (NCBI taxonomy): domain Eukaryota; kingdom Metazoa; phylum Mollusca; class Cephalopoda; order Sepiida; family Sepiidae; genus Acanthosepion; species Acanthosepion esculentum. The sequence goes on from OZ038495.1 coordinate 7,453,790, forward strand.
TTGTTTTGAATCTTTTTTATGCCCCCATGTTACAAGAGAAACAAACAACTGCCCTGGGCAAATTCGTTGCTAAAATGCGATGGCGTCGTATACAACAATCACTGTATTTGCCTGTTCTATTTCTTTATTTTCAGTAACTTCATCAGTCCCTTCTTCATATTAATTCCTGTCCTTACCGCATGAACTGGATAACTTTTCCTTTGGCCCATCATCATTGGCACCTTCAATTTCTTTAACAACGTTAATTCATGCACAAAATTCCCCTTCATGTTTTTCTATATGTGTCTCCATTATATTCGCATTTTCTCCAAGTGCTTCCGCTCCTAGTTATGATGTACATTCAAAATCCTCGTCTTTGCAATTTGCTTTAGCTACATATTTCTTCTGTAGGAAAACATATAAAGATGCAGCACATTTTCTTTCGTCGCGTTCTCTGGTAGCTTTCGGTAAACTGCATCACTCAGTTCTTACTGTTTACACATTATAATCGAAGGAAAATAGACACTGAAACAAATATGATATGGTTATACTAAACGACATAGGGAAGTTTTATTTATTGTACTAAAATACAATTTCGCACAAGGCTGAAAGTGGAGTTGTAAAAAAGGTTGATATTTTCCAAATATCCTAAACTCAGCTAGACTCATTCGTGGCCAATTCGCATCTTATAGTGGCATAGGGAAGTGTTGCTTAAAAACAGATGTAAATACAGCAGTTTATCCTAAACAGCCAATGATTGTTTAACTCTTTTCTTAAATTCAATTTTTGAAATTTACTCTCTTTTTTTAATGCATTTTTCTTATCCCTTTTTATTTCATTCTTATATTCAATATTAAAATTTAAAATTTAATCCATAGTAATGATCGTAATAAAAGTAACTGAATACTGAACATGCGTATTTGTAATCATTAAAATTTTATAAGAAATGTCCATCTCGGTTACTTGTATTAAACATTTACTTATTCTCCAGACAATTTCTGACAATTAATATTTTAAGCAAAGTAACTACCCCACATTTTGTTGCCGCCGTATACGTTTTTAAACTTACAGCGTTATGAAATTAAACTAATAAGGAGAGAAATATTTAATAACAATTTATGTATTCCTATCAGTTCAATCGTTTATTTAAAATATTCGTGTTTTAAAATAAAGTTTTTAAAACAATAAAGAATAGTCATTAAATGTCAATATTAAATATTTGCTCTTCTGACTTCACTTTTTTTTGTGCGTTTTCAGAGTAACATATAGTTAATCATTTTTGTGTTTCTAAAATACGATGTAAAAGATAATTTACTGTTTAGCGGATTCTACATTTGAGTTGTATTAGTGATTCTACTGTTGATACTAAATGAATATTTAAAAATATTTTTAAATTCGTTCGGAAAATCTTTAATGCGTAATACTTAAAAATTTCAAATTTAAATAATCTTAACTTAGCTTTTTACATTTCAAACATATATTCTTAGTTTGTAATAATAATATAATAAGTTAATCTTTAAATATGCACTAGATTTGATTTTTCTGAAAATGTTTAGTTTAATAATCTCTAATAAAATTAAAATTTAATCCAGAATGTTGTTATTTATTCATAATAATTCTAACATAGGGATGTAATCGAAAATATATTGAAATATCAGAAAAAACGTGATACTTATACAGTTTTTTTTAGCTTTAAAAGTTTCGTAATACTTTCGAAATGTAAGCAAACTTTAAGTCGCGAATATTTCTAGTTTTACTTTACTACGAACATTATTCTTTATTTAAAATAAATATCCATTCTTTTCTACAAAAAAAAAACAGTTGAAAAAAAAACGTTTGTTTTTTACAAGTTTCCAAGATAGACATTTGCTCAGTCTGGCAGGAGATTCTACAGTTGAGTTAAGTTGGGGTGGAGATTTTACAGTTGATCAGTCTGGCAGGAGATTCTACAGTTGAGTTAAGTTGGGGTGGAGATTTTACAGTTGTTCAGTGTGTGGAAGTAGATTCTTAATCTGATCCAATGTTTTATACCAACGTTTTCCAATAAAAAAAATGAGATAGTTGGTTTTCTTCAAGTCACGTACTCCCAGATTTTCCATTCTTTCTTCAGGAATGCCGACTTCAAATTAGCAGAAAGAGTCAGCCTCGTACGCTCTTTTCATCTCATTTTTCGGGAAAATACACATGTTGTGTTTCATCCGATGTCTTAAATAATATTCTTTTACAATAATTTAATTTGGACCCTTTTTCAATAAATATATATCAATGAAGTTTATTTTAATAATAAAATTTGAAAACATTTTTTAACAATGAATTGAGAACTTTCTAACAATTGAAAACTAATCAAACATTATTTCTGAATTTCCCGAAAACAGCAGAGCTAAAGAACGTACGAGGCTGGCTCCTGCAGCAAGTATGCAGAGAGCATTCCTTAAAAAATAAGCTGAACATTTTGGGATTGCGTATCTAGACAATAACTAAGTAAGTAAACGGTTGCTTTTTTATGTATACATAGTTTAGAGTTCTTCCATAACGTCATAGCAGTTATGTTGAAATAAAATATGAACAAGGGGTCGTTATTGGGCATGGACGGGCAAAATAGGCTCTTCCTAATTATGTAATTTAAATGAAGTCTCCTTTGTTCTGAAATATTTCAATTATTAAAATAAAAAAATGAATTAAACTTTTGTTTAGATGTTAACAGGATTTTACCCTGGATACCTGGTCAGTCCAATGCTGTATCTAGGAGCTCTGAGTGTATATGGTGGTCTATTCGACACTATAAGCACTACACACTGAAAAATATAACGTGGGTAAACATCATTGGGGCAATAAACCCCAAATATTTCTTTAAATCCATGTGCGTTATCATTTACTATCAACTATAATCAGTATTTTGATTCAATGATTTTGATCTTAAATCTCACCAGTATACCGTGCATACGTAAATAAAAATATCGGAATTTTCAATTAATCAAATTATTAATTAAACATTAATAATAATAATGCAAATATTTTTTAAATTTCATGCACAGTAAGAGAGAAATATGAATTATAATTTAACAAAACATTTGAAAATTGCGATATTTTATTTTATTTTTTATTTTTATTTTCCGCCCAAAACAACTGTGGTTTGAGGAAGAACGCATTTTAAAAAGAAAAGACCAATTTTATTTCTCTATAATTATAATCGTAATAATCTTAAGACTTCAAAGAAGAAAGACGACTTTTCTTAATTTCTTCAAGCAAATTTAGTCTGAATATAAAATCGTTCGTATTTTTTAAATATATTAAAATCTCAGAAAATATGCTATTCTTACAATGGGAAGTATTAACCATATATCTGTAGATAAAGTACCACTCTACTTAATTACAAATATTTAATCTTAGCCAGAACAGATAAATGGCTTTCAAAATTCACGTTGAAACGCTCCTGTTAAGTGATAAAATATTTTCTCAAGGTTTTTTAAATCAAAGAAGCGATTCCTTATAAAATTAATTTATTAATGAATAAAATACCAAACATTTCACTAAAATCCCAACATGTGCACAATTGACTTTGAAATCATTTTAAAAAAAAGCATCTTCGGATATTCTATTTTTATTAAAAATAATTTTAAAAAACATCCAAATTGATTTAGGTCGATTAACGCAATACAAAAAAAAATGGGGGTTGGGACGGCAAATATATAAATTGCTTACATAAAATATACAATATAGTGGGGATGTCTCTTGGAATGTCCCGGTTTAGACTCAGTAAGAGATCGTTCGCAGAAAGCCAGATCAAAGTACCGGCATCTCAGATATGTCGCCCAAGCATATTAAAAGTTGAGGTTGCCAACAGGGCGGCATGTTATGTTTTTGCGATCTACCAACCAAAAAGGAATGAATGTAAAAAAATATTGAATTAACAAAAAATAGATTTCTTTTGTGAAACAGATAAAAAATAAATGATCGCGTTTTCAATTTTATTTACACCTGCAAATTACCGCACACATAAAGTGAGCCCCCCCGCTCTGGTCCGCCACATGTTTGAAGAAAATTATAATAATATTCCAGGACAAAATAAAATAGGATGTTGGAATGTGTTGATAATTACTGACACATAAACATATAGAATAAAATTTATATCTACATAAAGTATATATTTGAATATTTACAAAATTATATGCACAAATCTATATTTAGATATTTATGCTAATCCCCTGGAAACGAAATTAAACATTCTTTCGTAATTTTCGTTTATTTCATATATAAAATAATCTATATCCTGCCTTCGACTGATAGAACATATAGGTATTTCATCATCATCATCATCATCATCATCATCATCATCATCATCATCATCATCATCATCAATCAATTGACGGCTTTAATTACCTCGGGTACCTAAGGTTAGAAGAAACAGAATACCGCCTTCTGGCTGATTTGTTGGTTTGTGGCTCTCAAGTGTCTCGCCATTGACATGTCCGTTAACGCTTTGTTGTTTTCTGACCAGCTTTAGCACTGCCGTCGCTGGATGCGTGGCGCCTTCAACAGTGCCCTGCATGGCGGTCCTGCAGTGGCTGTTATGTCGTGTGACGTGACAAAACAATGACATCTTTCGATGTTAAATAGTGGATGGGGGAGATTCGTGTCGGCCCACAAGTCTTTTCACTTTCCTCCGTACATAGTCATCCGATTGTTCTCCCAGTAAGAGATGTGGGGAAGCTTTCTAAAACATTTGTTCTCGAACGCCTTGATCGTTTTTTCTGCCTCAGCCAAGAGTGTCCAAGTCGCATACTAGTAGGAGAGTATAGACAGGAGCAGCGATGTGCAGCGCTTGAAAACAAATCGGTATTTAATAATTAATATTTGTCGTTAAAATAACTTGTCCAATACATGATTTTGTCTTGGAAATCTTTCAGCATTCTGGACTATACTTGTGAGAATAACAACGATAAAATAAAAGAGAAAATAATTGGTAGTTAATAATAATAATAATAATAATAATAATAATAATAATAATAATAATAATAATAATAATAATAATAATAATAATAATAATAATAATAATAATAATAATAATAATAATAATAATAATAATAATAATAATAATAATAATAATAATAATAATAATAATAATAATAATAATAATAATAATAATAATAATAATAATAATAATAATAATAATAATAATAATAATAATAATAATAATAATAATAATAATAATAATAATAATAATAATAAGAAGAAGAAGAAGAAGAAGAAGAAGAAGAAGAAGAAGAAGAAGAAGAAGAAGAAGAAGAAAAACTGTACTCACAAGTAGAGAGCACACATTACGAAATAATTTGTAAACTATGAAAATTTGTGTGATCATATTTTTATTTTTCACAAAAATGATCAGTGGGAAATATCATAAAGATATTACTGACATCAGGTCTCACGCTGGGACCAGGAAGGAAATGTAAATTTATCTGCATGTACATGCGTGTACATCCACATGGTTAGGGATCATATTGAATGTTTTTTTCATGGCTACATGTGTAATTATCTAACAATGTTCTACCCTTTCACTGTCTTCTCTTTGAGTGAAAATTTAAAATTTATCTTTTAGTAGTTAGATTGTGAGATGACCGGGAATGTATAATATTCCCCCTTGCCTCTACCCCTTTGTTTAATGAATTCCTTGATAGTCCCCCTGCCAAACTGTAGTAGAAGATACAGCCTACTCCATAAAATATCTGTCGTTGGCGACGGAAAGTTGAACATTTGTGTAAAGTCACTTGTGCCATGCTCCGAACATATAAGAAATGGTAAATGTTGTACCATTTTTCAAATATACTTTTCCTGTACTTTGATATGATTCTAAATACCTTTGACTCAATTTAACTTTAATGCTTTCACTTTAATTTCTCTTTTCTCTTTCCTTTGCCATTTTTTATTATTTAACCCTGAATACTAAAGTCTGATATTCCCCTCTCCGACTTATACTAAGTTAAAACTTAGTAAAGTCTACCCCACTGAATACAATGCATATTATGAACTATTCCACCTTCCATATTTTAATAAAAGACACATTCGTACCAATCTCATTGGTTGCGCGTGCTCTTGTGTCTTTTTCGAGAGTCGTCCTAAAGCTGGTTACTTGAACATAATTACCCCTTGGCGGTCAAGATTAAAACGCAAATCTCTACCAATTTCAATGAATACGAATAAATTTCATACAGGATCGGTTGTCAACTGGGTAAACAAGGGCCGCATCCCTCAGAGAGGAACCAGTCTGAGGACGAAAGGTCTGTCACTGGAACAAACTCTTCCACAAACGAAGAGACAATAGGTCACCAAACCCGGACTTTGCCAACCTTGGACAAAATGACTGAATACCAAATCGACTAATAAAAAGTAAACGAACGAAATGGACCCGCGAAGAGTATCGACAAGTCATGACATCATTCTTCACTGCACTCGAAAACCCAGCAAAGAACACCACCAATCAAACATACCAAATATGGAGAACTATGGTGGGAAATGATATAAGACCTAATCGCAATCCAAACATGCTTGCTAATGTCTGTAGGGTCATTATGCGAAACAACAGACTCTCAAAGACAGAAATAGATAGGATAAAATTAGATATAAGACAAAATACTATGACCCATCACTCAAACTGTAATGAGATGAAAGTAGAAATAAGTAATCTGACAGAGGATGAGGTAAAAACTTAAACAAATGAAATACGAAATAACCTCCCAGGAAATAAAATCAAAGAATCTATCTTAAACACAACCTGCAGTTATCCAGACAATGTCACTGAGGATAACTCCAGGTACATTAAGTTAGAATTCCTTGAAAACCACAAAGCTGAAATCACCGAAGCGAAAAATCACGTCATCCAAGTAATCAGCAAAGTAACTTTCATACAATTGTCAGACAGAGACCAGCTCTCCAAAATCCATATGAAGAATTCCAACAAGCACATTGTTAAAATATACAACTCTGCTCTGGAAACACTGTTAACAGATAAACGACCGGGAAACATCACAGAAGTTAACAACGTGATAGAGGAAACTGCTTTAGCAGCGACTCGGAAGCTTGGGGTCAAGACAATAAATACAATTAACAGACATAGTGAGTCAGCTTGGAAGGCATTACTGATACGAGAAATAAAACAAATCAGATGTGAGCTTTCTATATTAGCTGAGCTTACCAGAGACCCTAATATTTCCACACGCAAGTGCAAACAGATCAAGAGGAGATACAAAATTAAATCCCTACTTGACATCCCATCAATCACGGAAATGCTGAAGCAGAAACTTCAGCTAAAGGCACAGAGAACAAGACGATAAGAAAAACGTTGTAGGTTCTATCGCCAAAATAAAATATTCCAAACGGACATTAAGAAATTTTACAGGGAAATTGGAAAAACGCCTATACATGTCGAAAGGCCACCATCGATTTGTAATGTAGACATTTTGGGAAAATATTTGGAGCAGACGAAAGGATTATAACCCAACTGCAGAAGGGATCCGACGTGAAAAAGAACGAATGTTGCATACATCTCTGAAAGAATGGGAAAATATATCCACAGATGATGTTAGGCAAGCTCTAACGAAATCCCAACGATGGAAATCCCCTGGAAATGACAAGGTCCATAATTTGTGGCATTATCAACGCTTGTAAATAATCCTAATAAAATCCCGGAGTGGAATATGAAGGTATTATATACCTCTTACCAAAATCAAGTGAAACAGTAACATTCAAGAACGGTAGAATTACAGAAACACCCTTAATAGATTTAGATTTTGTCACAAAGATTAGGGAACTGGAACCTGATGAAACATATAAATACCTAGGAATTAGCGATGGAGATAGCATATAACACCACAAAATGAAGGATAAGTTAAGAAAAGAGCACTACTGGCGTGTACGTATGGTACTAAATACCGAGCTAAACTCAAAAAACAGAATATCAGCCATAAACACATTTGCTGTCCCTGTGGTGCAATGCAGCTTTAATATCCTTAACTGGACCATAGCTGAAACTAAGCGAATGGACGCCAAAACGAGAAAGCTCCTCGCTTGCTACCGCATGAATCATCCCAAAGCTGGTGTTGATCGTCTGAATGTGCCCAGATCCGAAGGAGGCAGATAATTAGTTCAACTAGAACTCTCCTACAAAACTACAAGAATTGGCCTCCAAAGATACTTGGAAACTACAGAAGACTGGATGATGGTATGTGTCAAAACACATGAAAGTAGTAAGCGTCTTTACTCCGTAATAAAGGAAGCCAACATGTTCAAAATGGAGTTTCGAATGGGCGCAGAAATACAAGTAAAGCACACCTACACCGGCTGAAGCTGCAAAATCCATAAAAAAGAAAGCAAAAACAAATGCAAACGTCCAGATACAAAAACAATGGCAAGATAACCCGCTTCATGGCCAATACTTTGCACGTACCAAACAAGCTGATCAGGTTGCACGGAGTATAAAACGCGGCATGACAGAGTGGGCCAATATATCCTCTGTAAAATATGCAACTTCTATGGGAAGGAAACTGAAAGAAACTGGTATGAGTACCACCCAGACGCCGTTACGAAGATAGGATCTGTTACAATCCTATGGGACTACACAATACACACTGACAGAACAATCAAAGCCAACCGCCCAGACATTGTTATTAGAGACCACAAGCAAAAAAATGTGCTCCTTATTATTATGGCAGTCCCTGCAGACTGCAATGTATCTTTGAAGATATTCAAAAATCTGTCAAAATACAAGGACCTTGAAATAAAATTTTCAAAAATGTGGCATATGGTAACATCAACAATCCCTGTTGTAGTTGGAGACCTAGGATTTGTTGGAAAAGATTCCAGTATATTAATTGAAGGGATTCCTGGAAATCCAAGCCTCCAAGAGATACAAGACATTATTCTGACAAGTACAGCTCGCACTTTAGGAAGGCTTTACCTATGTAGTTTATTTTTGTCAATGGAAAGTGTCATGATGCTATTTCTAAAATTAGGTCCCTGGGAGGGACCCGGAAAGAAATGTTTAAACGCCAGAAATCAAAGGAAATAAAATAATAGTAATAACAATAACAATAATAATTAAAATGTACTTCCTCTGCGAATTTGACTTCTCGTAAAGCTGCGAGTTTTTGTCCATGTAACGTTAGTGATGTTATGGTAGTTGAAATAAAAATTCATGAAATGTAGCCATAACAACTAGCCACATCCTGACTTAGATCTCTCCACAGACTTGAGAGGTTGCGCAATCATAGCAAAAATCGAGATATATTATTATTATTATTATTATTATTATTATTATTATTATTATTATTATTATTATTATTATTATGTGCTTCCTCTGCGAATTACACTTCACGTAAATGTGCGAGATAAAAGAGTGTACTAAGCAAGAAAATTTTTTATCGTTATGGTTGTTTAAAATTTTCTCAAACAAATATTTGTTTCTGGGTTCTTTCCGTAGGAAAAAAGTTGCTTGATTCCGGAAGTAACTGATATTGTTTGTAACTTGAACGTGCGTGTGATAAATTACAAACAAGAAAACGATCATTTAATATGTAATATTAAATAATGAACATTTAATATGAAAAATTGAATATTAAATTAATAAGAAACATTGAAACGCACGTGTGAATGTTTTTTCAGCCAAACAATTTTCTACGTATTCAGTCGGTCGGTTTTTTGTTGTTTTCTTTCCCTCAGAACTATCCGCACATAATTAAATAAAATTTTGTATGTAAATAATTTACTTTTACATTATATGTTATATATTTTGGCCGGTCATAATATTTATTTTCTTGTTATTTATTTAAATACTGGATCGGCTTTTTATTGATTCTTTTTTGCGACGTTCTAAGATGTAAACGAAATCAAATTACAGAGCACGATTACTTTACTTCTTTTTGGCATGTCAAGTTTAAAGAATCACGTGTGAATTGATCAAGACACACATTTGAAGAAGAACAAGCTAATTAGACAAAATTAGATTAAGAAAATAATCGTAGTACGTGTGATGTGAAATAATAAAAAATGCTTCAACAGTCATACTATGAAAGTAACACTTTGTTCAAGCAAGTAGCAAAATAAAGGAGGCAAACTATTGATGGCACGGAAGCAGTAATTATTGTACGTTAGCGAGTAGCGTGTAAATACGCTATAAGGCATTGTAACTAACACATGATTTCGTCTTTAACATCGATTTTTTCCGTGTATAATGAGCAAAGGCAGAACTGAAACATCAGCTGAAAACCAAAAAAAAAACAAAATAAAACCTATCGACATCAGAAACATCGCATTCTTTTGGTAAGGACGAAGTTCACTCAGAATTATTCCCAGTACTATTACTTTATGGAACCGACACCCAAGATGATGTTTCCACCGCCATAATCATGTGTCCACCGATATCTATCCTCTATACGTACAGCTTCCCCCTTTCAATCGCTTACAACAATCTTATTCAGTAAGCATCTACATTGTGTGACTTGCCTTAATGGACACTAGTAATGAAATTAAATTCACATCTTATCAAACCTACTCGTGTATATTTTAAAATATGTTATTGTTATACGTTATTTATATGTACACGAATATGCAAGGAAATGCTCTGTTTATAAGAAACAGTATTAACAACATTTACCAGCCTGATCGCCCGAGAAATTTCATAGAAAATATGCGTCCTTCAATAGACGGTTACTATACGCTTCGAGCAGATATGGACGTTCGAGAGAAATTATGGGAAGCTTGTAGTTTAAAAGCAGTAAAATCGACCTGGCTAAAATTCCTATCTAAACTGGTATAGAACGTCAGGCTATTTGAAGGTTCCGTGTAGGATACAGGTTCGATATATTACTTGAGTGAGTATTCAGCCTTAAACTCAACCCAAATTACAAGTAAATCTCTTGCATTCGATCCGTCGGTAATGATATTGGAAAAACGGTGGGTTCCCTGTCCTGCTCGAGTAAATACCTGACTTCTTATGATATGCTCGACACTTAAAAGAGATAAATCAGGCCAACCAAAAATCTTCACAATCCAGTTTCGATAGAGCCCAAAAGCGTCTCAGCGTTGTTGAGGATGACAGATTATTTTGCACACCACAAACAACATTGTCACAGACGAAATGGCGCAAGACACTCATTGCTCTATCAGAGTCTCCATGGAATGTGGTCAGTCGAATTACATTCTAACATTCACGTCTAGAATATAGTAACGAATTACTATCATTCACTTCTTATTCTATTGTTTAGACTTTTCCCACTCGATCACCTTTCCGCAAATAGCTTCGAAGAGAATGTTTTCCCGATTTAACATGTTCATATCCCTGGTTAACTGTTACTTTCACCATATGTCCGCAAAAACTGTTCTTATTCCGTAAAGCACATTCTCGAGTGGCTCTCTGGCCTTGTACAGCGTGAAAATCACTGTGGAAAAGAAACATAAGAAATAGAGTAATGTTTGCCGAATGATAGTTATTTGGAAAATGTCACACACCAATCTTTAGACAAAATTGTTAAATTTATAAATGCATACAGAAAGATTATTAGACACACATACACAATGCCCACGCACGAACACACACTCATACACATACACACACATATATATAAATACAATAATACTCACATATATAATGTTAAAAGTTGCTTCTGCAGGTTTACATACATTCTATGTTGAGTTCAGTTCAACGTATTTTCTTTTATTGCTTTGAGACCGTTTTGCTAATTTAAAACTCTTAAAACACATATGAATGTAGAATTAGTAAATGAACAAAGTGTAGGTCAGAATCTTAAATAATATTCAAATATTAGCCTTAGGCAATAAAATGATTAAAATATCGTTCTATATAAAGTCTGGTCTTACGTGAATTAGTCTGCTTAAATAAGTTAACGAAATATTAAAAACCCCTGTTCCAAACAGGGGCATAGGTAAACACTTTTGGTCAAACAGAAGAACTGGGCGACCAAAAATATCCGCTAACTCAAGACGAAGCAGATTAATTCATGTAAAATACACGTGGTTTCGATTATCGCAAGATATTTACGATATTCAAAATGATATTGGAAAATGATGAATGAGTAATAAAGAGATATTTGTGCAAACGGATCTTTATAGATGGAGTGTATTTTGGCCATAGTCCAAAGCATTCTCCAGGATTTATTCAATTTTAACATTAACTCTGTTTTATAACATGCATATGTGTTCTGCACATACACCAATTCAGAGGAAAAAAGCATCATCACAGAATCTCTTCATTCTACGGGAAGACACGTACTAAATTTCTATTACGAAATATGCAGGCAGGATTCAGGCTGATGTTCGAATAGTGGCTAGAAACTTTATTTGCTGTATACTTACACATACACAAACACAAGCGCGTTCGAACCCGCAGAGTTTCTTTCTTTTTATATGCCATGTCCTTTCTGGAAGTAGACGATAATGGCTCTCCAACTACCTCGATCGGTTGCCGCGCTTAACAAGTTACTTCCTTCTACTTAACGCTCACCACGTTCTTTCTTACACTTGCTTAATCCAGCTAGGTAAGACATGCGTTGATTTCCCTTGTCTCTCTTTCCTTCTATTTGACCCACGAGTATCAGATTCTGCAGGTCCTCCTTCTTCATGTGCCCCTAAAAACTTCAGCTGACTCTTCCTGATTTTAAGCCTCCTTGTTTGCATTTTCTCTAAGGCCTCATCGTTGCGCACGCTCTCGATCCATGATATCCTTAGCATCTTTCTACAGTACCACATCTCTGTCGCATCGAGTCTCTTCTTCATGCTTGAGGAAATCGTCCAATATTCGCAGCCGTAAACAAGGACAGATGTCACAGAAGAGCTCAGTATTCTTTTCTTTGTTAGCAAAGAAATCCTCCAATATCTCTCTATATTTCGGAGATGAGATATTATGTACATTTCCCTCATATTGCAATTTTTGCTGCTATCATTTTATGTTTTTACCAGAGCTCATATTGCAACTTTGTTGTTATTATCGCTTTTCTCTCGTATTCCTTATTACTGGTTCCCATATTGAATTCATTTCTATGAAAAGCGATAATAACAACAACGTTGCAATATGAGCTCTGGTAAAAACATGCAATGATAACAGAAAAAATGCCATATGAGCACTGGTAAAAATGGCTGCTGAAGACATTAGTTTTATAATACCCAGATTTCCTCAATAGCACAGTGGATAAAGTCGGTAGTTAGATCCCGTGACAGGACCCAAAGTGTGTGAGTTCAATACCCGGTTTTCAGAGGGGAAAATTAACAGGAGATAACTGATAACTGACATCCATTAAACATGGCACGTGGAACTAGAACAGTCTACCCCAGTGAGCGAAAGAAAGGGTTTGGTTCGACATTCCAACCACCTGAAGAAGGCCGGAGCGTACAACGGCCGAAACGTTGTAATAAATATGGTGACAAAGATGAGGACAATAGTCCGAATAATGTAAATAATGTAAAGAAATCCTCCTGTCTCGCGTCCTTGGCCATCCCAATACGTCTACAGATCCCACTGTTGTACTTACCAACCTCTGTCAAAACGCTTCTCAGATATTTAAAATTGCGTTTTCGCATGGTTCTAATGTTCCCGACCTGTAAATCGCATTTCGAGCTCATCTTTTTCCTGGTGACTATTATTCTGTCTTCTTGTAGTTTATGCTTACTTCCCTCTTCTCTCTGTCCGTCGCTGCCTTCTGTAGGAGATTTGTAATTCCTTTTCTTTGTCTGCTACCAGTATTTTGACATCTGTTTATTTGACTTTGTTAAATGCTAAATCCCCGTAGGCGTTCCAATTGTATAGGTTGAACAGGTCGAATGATAAGACGCATTCTTTTCTTACGCCGCTTTCTATTTTTTATATTCACTAAATTCGTTCCCTAAGCATGTTGTTTCCTGTTCTTGATTAGAAAAAATATTGTTTATAGTTACGTTGTTCTGGAATTGTCATCATTGGCCGACTGAACTTGCTTTGTTTCAATTATTGTTTCCCTTAGATTGAACTTACCATTTCTTTTTATACTATAATATATTCCAGTCTTATCCAATAAATATTCTCTTATATATATCAAGGTTGCTGAGCAGTTCCATCAGATCATTGCGGCATCATTTTCGAAAGCCTTTGCGTAGTCTGTGAAACATGTACTTCTACATCTGTATCGCTCTTTCTGATACCATTCTGAGCAGGAAAATCGCGTTCCTTGTTCCGGTGTCTTTAACGACCCCGCACTCTTCTTGTCCTATCTCTGGCCTGATACTGATGCGCGCTCTGATCATCCGAATACGAATAATAAATGTGTCACTCGGCTAATTAGGCTTATTTTTCGGTGGAGTTCGAATTCGTTTGTGTCTCGTTTCTTAGGCAGTGCTATGAAGATAGTTCTGCAGAGGTTTTCCGGTATATTCCCGCTATTGTAGATTTCATTTGTTATTTCGGTAATCTTGTCTATGCCAAAGTGATCTAAGGATGTTTGCATTTCCGTTTTAATTCTGTCTGGCCCAGCTGCCTTGTTTCTGTTCAATTAGGTCAGTGAGGTTTTTACTAAGGTTTTTAGAATTCTAGGACTGACGGTAGTTCTGTATTGCTCCTTGTTCCCTTTCCTCTTGGAAGTGTTCTCCAATATACTAACTGCAGCGTTGAGGAATTTTTCCTTCACTGACATCAGTGTTCCATCTTTGGATTTTAGGCAGCCTGTTAACGAGCAAGTCTTCTGCCGTTTTAGTTGATTTATTTTTGGGGCATATCTCTTTTGTTGGTAGTACTAAATATAAGGAAGATTCGTTCACTGGCTTGTCCAATGCTCGATCCGCTCTGCATTTGGGTCTATGCGAAGGTGTCGATATTATGTTACATAAACTGTATCTGTGCAGATAGAAAAGGCATTGTCTTAACTCCCTCTGCCTTTTGGGTGGTATCTGAGTCAACTTTTACATTTTATACTCACTTGGAACTTTTTAAATTAGTTTTTTACTCTGACATTTCCTCATTTTTAATCCTTGTTTTTATTAATATGTTTTATTAATAAATTGATATTTATATTTTCTTCACATTATATTTTCTCGAAGTGCGAATTGGATTTTCTTGGTCAATTAATATTGATCAATATATTCTTCTGATCATGTGCTGAAAGAAAGAAGTATGCTTTTCTGCATTTTTAAATACATATATATTTTGCGTGTATATATATATATATATATATATATATATATATATATTAAGTTGATATATATATATATTAAGTTGATATATATATATTAAGTTGATTGTATTATATATATATATATATATATATTTTTATATATATATATATATATATATATATATATATATATATATATATATATATATATATATATAAATATAAAAGTGAACATAGAAGTCAACACTTAGAGGCGACAGTCTCTTTCATGCTAGATGCAACCATCGGGCCCGATGACTGCATTTAGCATGAAACAGACTGTCGCCTCTAAGTGTTGAATTCTATGTTCACTTTTATATTTACACACGCTCTATCTCTGATATTGAGCACTTTATCCCATAAATATAGCACATTTTAAGACTATATTTCTTCATATATATATATATATATATATATATATATATATATATATATATATTATGCGTGGTAATTAGTTTAAAGTTGTCAACATGTTTTGTCGTACAGCCTAAACTTATTTTGTCTACTCATTTTTGTTAAGATCTGTCCATACAATTGGAAAAACAACTAATATCTCTTTTATATAGATGTAGGTTCTAAAAACTTATGAACAGATTTTTTTAAACATATCGCTAATGGCATTATGTTTAGAGTATCCAAAAATTCCTCTAATATCAACATCATTAACCAAAACAAATATCATTACATTATGTCGTTAAAAATATATATTTCTACAAGATAAATCTTGTCTATAAAGACACGGATAAAACATCTAAGGGAGGAACAGGTTTAGCAAAATCCCATAGTTCACACCACCATATAATTTAGTCGTAGCTACTAAACTAGGGAGGGAATTCTTTAGAATATTAAAAAGGAATTTTCTCCCGTCGAAGGAATTACATAAAATGTTTAACAAAAACACATTAAATTGAGTTATAGCTGTGTCCCTAACGTTGCAAATTTGATTTATAAATGTAACACTAAAATTTAAAAATATGCAATATATCAATTCCCACAATGTCAACTGCATCAATAAGACAACTTTTCCCAAGAAGTATAAATATGATTTCTGAAAATAAACACTATATTTATGAAACCCTTCACTGGGACACGTTCAATTCTTTTGAATATATCAAAAAGAGTTTGCGCAATGTTGATATCAATTTTCAAATAATAAAAATGGAGAATTATTTGGTATATTTGAAAATATCCTGATATTTGTTTTCTTTTCAACAATAAGCGAATAACTGTCTTATTTCATAATGAAATCTCCCCGTCATCCGAAGTACATACCATCAAGCAGGTCGTTTTAGATATAGATCAATAAAAGTTTGTTTATGCCATATTTTATAAATACATATTTATCTTTCAATTGAATGGCTTTTTTTAGTACTTCTTGGCTTATTTTAACCAATTACGTTTTGGTTGTGTTTGTAAGTCTAAAAGAATTCTTTTGAGAAATTCTTCTTTATCGAAACACTTGCTTACAGCATAATACATGGATCCTGCTATTTATCCCCCCTAGTTTGGCTGCGATATTGTTCGCCTCCTCGTTCATACATTTAATAAGTTACAATAATTTTTATCTTAACAATTTACCCCTGAAAATGATCTTGGACGAGATTGAAATATTTGGGAAAATAAAAGAAATGAAAAGTAACTACGGCGCCTTCTTTAATGAATTATATGACAACATTAAGAAATTGATCCGTGAATTTGAGAGAATTAAAATATAAATAGACATAAAATGTACAGGTTATTCAATCATGCTTGAATAATGATATACTGCCTAATTATATAATTGTAAGTTTATATGTATATATGTGTTTGCCTGTAATTATATCTGAAGAAATATTTCCTTTCACATATATACGTATTACTCAGACTGAGACAGTGTAACGTAGTACCATATGACTAGAAATGAATAACTAAGCCCCCAGTCATCATTATTGATTAAAAATAAAAACACTTTTCTAAAAGGACGACGAATTATCAATCAAATTGTTTTCATCTCTCTGTATCTGTCCTCATATACAATTCTAATCAGATTAGCGCCGCATTGATTCCCTTATGGCCAATATATTTTAGTTTATATACAAAATAAATAGCATTCACGGTACAAATTGTTAGGAGTTCATTGGTTAAATTCTGATCCATTTGTCTTTATTTTCTTATTTGAATCTCATATCTAGATTAAGGGTTTACGAAATCAATATTTGCTTAGTTGACTTATAAATTGCCTTCAGTCTAATCTCTTCGTATTTGCCGCTGCTTGATAAAACGACCTCATTATCTCTTCTCTCATCTCTAAAGCAGTAAATTGTTTAAAGACAGTGCTATAAATTAATTTCTCTTCTGAAATCTAAGAAAATATATGAACATTAAATAGCTTTTTAATGTTAGTCTCTTTCCATCACTCTTCGGCAGCACATACTGCCTCTTTCATCAGATTCGTCTTGATTTAATGTTTGCGAACTTTGATAGTGAATATTATAATACTCTTTTTTCTTTAGTTAACGAAGCTTCGGTATTCGATTGAGTTTATTATTTATCTTTCCGATGGAAGGACTAAAAGGTTTAATATATGGATAGCGTCACCATTTTCGAAAGGCTTTCACGAAGTTATCATTAGGCAGTCGTCGAAATGGCCTCGATTTTTGGGAGCATTGTTTGGATTACGTATTGCTAATAGATACAATATCTAGTAATTAACGAAGGAACATTATCAATCATGTAATTAATAGACAGGATATATATATATATGTATTTCCAAGTTAATGTGCCTAAGTGTTGTTCCATGCTTGTTCTCGGCATTCTACTTTGTTATGATCCATGTCGAGATTCTCAAACTCCCCAGTATTTTTTGGTTCCCTGTCTTCCATGTCAGCTTGGTCAACCTTAAATTTTTCCTATTCCGTCTTCTATGTTTATCCTGCTTATTCCATTAGCGAGTGTGCTGCTTGATTTTGTTTATCGGCAGAATACAGAGGCATTTCCTATTATTTTGAGGGGTTCACGGGTCATATTAACATTTATTTTGATTTTATCTTTGCGTTACATTTTTAGTTTATCTCAAGGTTTCATCCCTTCCTGATCATTTTTATATATTTTTGTAAAAAATGGACATTTTGAAATCTCCTCAGATTTTATCTCATAGGGTGTATGTAGGTCCCTTGTGAATATGCGATATCTTGGTATATGCGGCATTGAGAGCCCAGGGTTACATTCTTATGGTGAATGATTAAATTGTAATGTATGAATAGGTCGAGAATATGATTAGTTAGGCCTAGGATAGCTAATAAAGACCAGCCCCTCTCTAGTTCCTTCCTCGGCCTTGTGCCACAATTTTGTATGATAAAGAATAAATAATAATAACATCACGTGGTGCATAGAGACTTACCATTGTTATTCTTACGTTAAAAACACGAATGGGAAAGGCAAAGGAGATCAGTGTTGACTTGAGACAGAGGATTAACTTCCACAAGTCGCGAAATAGTTACAACTCTGTTTCAAACCAGTTTGCTATTCCTACATCTCCGGTACAGTCCGTTACAAAGAAGTTTAAACAGTTTGGCAAGACAGAGAATTGGACTGTGCGTGGAAGAAAACCCAAACTGTCACCGAGAACTGCAAGAAAACTGTGTCAAGAGGTTAATATAAACCCAAGAGTTCTTTTGGAAGTCATCGCCAAAAGTGTGGATACGATGAGTATCAATGTAAGTACTCGCGCAATAAAATGTTGGTTAAGTACAAATGGGTTGTATGGAAACCGACCACGACGAACCCCTCTTTACAAACCATGTCACATTGTTACTCGGTTTAATTTTGCCAAAATGTACTTGAACAAAGAAAATTGCATTTAGGAATAAGTACTATCGAGTGATAAAATTAAAAAAAAACTGAACATTTTGGACATAATAATATACAGAAGATTCTGAGCAAGAAAGGTGAGGCTTTCCTCCAAAAAAACAAAGTGTCAACGTTAAACAATGGAGGCAGCGCTATGAAGTTCTGGGATTGTTTTAGCTCAAGGGGGACGGACAATTAATTGCAATAAGAGGAGTAAGGATATCTGCAGTCTATATCAATATTCTGGATAAATATCTCCAAATATCCGAGCAAAATCTTCATCTAAGATGACGATTTACATTCTAGAAAGATAATAATGGCAACCATAAATTTAATTCTGTTAGTGTATGGCTTCAGATTACAGTTCTGCGATGGCCTTATATATATATATATATATATATATATATATATATATATATATATATATATATATATATATATATATATACATTTAAAGACATTTATAATATGTTTAACTTTCTTTTTATAGATACAAACATATTATATATTATATATTATAATTGTCTTTAAATAAATTGTCGGACTATGTCCAATTCAAAAATATATATATATATATATATATATATATATATATATATATATATATATATATATATATATATATATGTGTGTGTGTCTGTGTGTGTGTGTTTGTGTGTGTGTTTATAAGTAGGGACGTCATTTTTTATATATGTATACAATTTCGTTTTCGGCCTTCTTTAATTTCAATTTGACATCTCAAACTTCATATAGTCCCAATTTTATGTCATAGGGTTAATATCTGGATTAATTTTATAAATCATCTTCCCTTTAAGGCTAATAACTTCAACCATCCATTTATCACGGATTCGAGCATTTCGTCTGACATAAACACAGAAATGGATAAATTCTGTATCAAAATTTAAATAAAATTTCTAAATCCGACAAGATCACAATGTATACACCGGGGTTGAATAAGACTAACATAATCCTCTTTGGTTGAAATAGATCTATATTCCCTATATGAGGTAATTTTGGAATTCATTTTGTAACACACACACACACACACACACACACACACATATATATATATATATATATATATATATATATATATATATATATATATATGTATATACATATATGTATATATATATATATATATATATATATATATATATATATATATATATATATATATATATATATATATATATATATATATATGCACAAACACACACATATAAAATAAATACGCTTAAATTCAGCTTCATCCCTGCCGTGCGTCAACGGCTTAGTGGTAGAATCTCAAATTCAGTCAGGTTTCGATCCTAGCTAGAGGCAACCGGACATCTATCCATACTGATGAGCTGCGATAAAGAGACAGTCTGTCTGTGGATGTCGATAAATGTATTTCGATTGATCTGCAGGGAGGAATTGTGGGTTTGTAAACAGTGACTATTACGGCTAATAACGCAAGACTCTTCGGTAAATCGAATCGAGTTCTCTCAGTCACTGCGTGTTCATCTAAAAATAAATAAGCTTAAATTCAACTTCATCCCTGCCGTGCGCAAACGGCTTAGTGGTAGAATCCCCGACTGATGCCTATTCAGTCGGATTTAGATCCTAGCTAGAGGCAAACGGATGCCTAACCACACTGATTAGTTGTGATACAGCGAAACAGTCTGTCAGTCGATGTCAATATATATATATATATATATATATATATATATATATATATATATATATATATATGTGTGTGTGTGTGTGTGTGTGTGTGTGTGTGTGTGTGTGTGTGTTTATAATGATATATATGTATATGGAGAGAGAGAGAGATACAGGTAATAAAAGAAATACAAATTTCAGTGAGATATAAGAGAAAGAAAAGTTGTGAGAGGAATAAATACAGTTTTAATATTATTATCTCATAAATTTATAATTTATACCAGTTAGGTTTCTTATAATTTGCAGTGCTATATGAGACAGTGACATTATTCATTTAGAGTGGACAGTTGATAATATTGATTTTTTCTGGCTTTTAACTTACATTATATTTTGTTGCTGACAGCAATAGTGTTTCTTTTATTTTTCGTTTGCTTCGTTTGATTTAAATTCATTTAAGCAGCAGTTTCTTTCTTTCAATACCACAATCGTTACTGTCTCCAAAAACAACCCAAGAAATACATTCTTATTCCTAACGTCTGTAATGATAATATTTAAATCATTTTTCCCTCGGTAAATGATCAATTGTACCGTGTGTAAAATAAGACAAAACTGTACTTGCTGGTTCTAGCAATACTTTATTTGCAGACGTTTCATTCTAGAGACAGACTAATCAATGAAGCTGAGAGTAACTGAGAGAGAAATAATTGTCTAGAGAGAGTCAGCGAGAGAGAGAGAGAGAGAAAAGAAAAATTAAGACAGAGACAGAAAAAGAGTGAAAGAGTTGCAAATCATTTTGCGAAAAATGTAAGTTATATTTTTCAATTGAACTCTATGTGAAATTTATTTACCAAAAGCAAAACAATTACGAAAATCTTCAATCTAAATTTCCCTGAAAATTAAATTATTCAAACATTTAAACTGAAATCATGCAAATCTATATACCTAAATCTTTAACGCTAAAGTAAAAAAAAACATAAACCAAAAGGCGTTAAACATAACATCCTTAAAATCTGTTACCTATATATCTCAAAGACGAAGATAAATAAAAACAGCAACCTAAAATTTCCGAACTATACAATCACTAATATTTCTAGTTCCGAAGTCCTTAAGTATAAATTCAATAAAACGCATAACCGGAAATCAGTGGACGTTACACTCAACAACCTATTTATCGAATCGAAAAAAATATTGAAACCTGTATTTTTAAAAAAATCCCTGACAGTAAAAAGCAATAAAATATATAGCCTAAAGAAGAGTAACAATTAAATCAATAAAACCTATACACTGAAAATCACTAACTTTAAAATCAATAAACATTTTAAGCTAAAAATTGAAAGGATGAAAATAAAACCAGTAGCCCAATATCTAACGATGAAATATACAAACAAACGATAAAATCAATGAAACCTGTGAGATAAAACGCCTAAACTCACCAAACAATAAACTCTACCCTAAAATAACTGGCGATAATATCAATAAATCTTTGATATTAATAATGCCTAACAACACAATAAATAGAAATTGTATCTTAAATATCCATAATGATAAAAAGCAATTAAGGTTATTGTTGTTGATTCCGGGATGAAATCCGATATCAATAAATAAACGCCAGGAATAGATAAGGAAAATAAAGGTATTAACGTAATAATACAAACTGTTAATACGGGTTAGTAGATCCAGGAATGCGGGTTAGTAGCAATAATATATATAGCCTTGGTATTGAAGTATCGAGGTATGGCTCCTTAC
Source organism: Acanthosepion esculentum (assembly GCA_964036315.1). Lineage (NCBI taxonomy): Eukaryota > Metazoa > Mollusca > Cephalopoda > Sepiida > Sepiidae > Acanthosepion > Acanthosepion esculentum. The sequence goes on from OZ038495.1 coordinate 7,476,172, forward strand.
TGAGTCTAGGTGCTGTGACGGTGACTCTTGTGTTACCCTCCTCTAATACTACTCTGATACTACTCTGATACAGACTTCTCGAGTGTCTTAACGTACTCCCGGGTATTCACTGGTGGTAGTATATGTATACCTCGGTTGGGTCCATTTGGGTAAAAAGGGGAGACCCCTTAACAGTTATTTAATAAATTGTTGAAATGTAAAATCAATAAAACTTGTAATCTAAAAATTCATAATGATAAATGTGTAACCTGAAAACCCTTAACAAAATCGATAATGTTTATAAACTAACAATCACAAACTGTAGTTTCAGTAAAACAATATGTGAAAAAGTCGGAAACAAACCCAATAAAAATTGTACCTTGAAATTCCGGACCCAAAATTCAGTAAAACGCGTAAACTAAGTAAACTTGAAACACTCTTCAGAATATTCCGTTCATATTTACGACTGTATTTGTACAAAAGACAAACGAAAAACCGTAATCTAAAATTTCCTAACGATACGATCAACAAAATCTTTTGTGCAGCTAATAAAAATTGTAAAATCATTTACACCTGCTTACTGTAAGTCCAGAAGCTTAAAAACAACAAATGATTATATCTATAAAATCTCTATGATAAAAACCCATACCATGAAATAGATAAATCCCCTAAATCCATGGCATTTGTATTCGAAAATACCCCAACTCTCAAAACAAT
>OZ038495.1:7481867-7514367 GCA_964036315.1 Acanthosepion esculentum
TATTTGGATACATAAAGTGTAGAGAAAAATAATGTGTAATTTTGTCGAAACATTTAGTTGTTAGAAAGTATAAAATTGCCCCAGTGTTTCTTATATACAACATTGTGAATTTTCTAACTTATAAAGATCCCCGGGGCGAGAAGACATAGTAGGACGGAGAAAATTGTTGGCGGGTCAATTTTTTTATTTGTTGGGTGACACTTGTAATTCTTATAATCCCGAACAGATGCAAGACCCGTTTTTTTTTCTAATGCAGGTATTCCTCAATGTTCGATTGTTGGTCCTATTTTTTAAATTTTTTTTTATTAATGTGCATTCCCAAAGGCATCAATTCTGAACTTGGTATCTATGCTGATAACACAACTATTTATTCTTGTCTCGATTGTAAGTCTGATAAGTTCGATATGGTCAGATTCGCGATTCAAGTCAAAAACGACCTTCAGTCTATTGTTAAGAGGAGCAAAAGAACGCTTTTTTTTTAAAAATTTAATGTCTCCAAAATAAAACTTTTCTCTATTACTCGTTTCAGAGTTCCCATTTGGCCTTCCACCAGCGTGGCTGATTCTAACCTCCAATAGAGTGACTCGTTGCGTCTTCTCATGCTATCGTTCTCTGCTGACATGAAGCAGAAAATATAAGGACATCTGTCATGAAAAGAAACATTCAACATCTATAAGTTCGGCATTTAATCTCCTGCGAAATAATCCCCTTTTTATAAGCTACACTATATGCACATCGTCCTTTCCATTTAGGGAAGTATTCTTGGAACTTCTTTTTTGAAATAGCGAGCAGCTACCTCGTGGCATTCACTTGTATTAACTTGAAGACTTGAAATATTGTTTCATTCTTGTTGTATTTGATTTTTGAAGAGGAAGTAGTCGCTAGGCTCGAGATCTGACGAATATGGTGGTTGTCGAACCTGGTAAATCGTGTCCTTTGCGATAAACTACTGCACAAGCCATGGACACGGATTGCATCTCTACGGTGCGGTGTGACGGCAACACTCTACAGACTTTCCATCCAATGCTATAAACAATAAAAGTGAGCGATAATGTTATAACGTAGTGTCTATGCGCGACAGTGTTCACTGTCAATGTGTGCCAGGCGGTTTCACCCTGTGTCCTTTACTTCCTTTACCATAGCATCAGTACTGACACCTTTTGATCCAACCTCGTATCTTATTCAGTATTTTTGTACAGTCAAATTAGAAATAAAAATTATTTAAAACATTTTAACTCTATAAAATAATTGAAAGATTTGCGCAGGAAATTGTATTTATTATACAGGCAGTGGCCAGTGTCAGAGAACAGATTAGCTTTTATACAAATTTATAATCGACCAGTGACGAGGTATTTAACGGATATTTCAAATTAAATAAGGTAATGCAGTCCTGCTAAATTTTATTTCATGCATTTGTATTGGGAAGAACATTGATTTCATTCATGTGATTTATAGTTCCATATATTAATTATTTTCCAACCGATTAACAGGAAAAGTAATGTAAGAGACATAATCTTTACAATATTTTCAAAGCAGCATGGTCATTGGTGTGAGACGGTCAGGTCTGATCATTTCAAGGACTGCTTACTTTTGTTTGATTGGGACGCACTACTATGTTTGCGTTTGCCTCTTATGGTAAGAAGAAGAAACATATCTAGGGGGAAGTAACTCTCTTTCACAATTTGAAATATGATGGAAACATAGATTCGAACTCTGAATGTGAAACCATCCAATTTAGAAGAATTGTGTGATTCCATAATAAATGTTTGTATCAAATCTCGAAATATTTGAATTCATTCCCCCACAATAAAACAAAATCTTCGAGATTACTGGTCCCTTTATAAGGCTTAATAGGGGAAATCTCCGATTTAAAACATTCTCAAAGATTTTGTTTTATTGTGGAGGAATGAATACAAATATGTTCTGGAATTTCAATGAAATACACTGGAGAGTTTATAAAAAGAACATGCGACAAAATTAAAGAATGGTACTTGTTATTAAACTAATTAAAGTTTAAGTTCTAATGAGAAATTTGCTTGGAGATTCAAGGTAAGTATTTAAGTACTATTTCTAACTATTTATTGGAAATTGTATTGGGCTTAGGAGATGGCGCCCTGCCACGAGTGATTTTACTTTCAACTGCTATTCTTGATTTGTAACATCTGAAGATAGTTTGAACTTGTGTATATATTTCCGTAGATACTATGCTTCATTAACATTTCTATTTAATGTATGTAAACTAAAAACATTAAACATGTTTTTTTAAACCTTTCTCAAATCGTATAATCTCAGTATATAATCTCATTATTAATTTTAATTTTGCATGTCACAAATTCTGCAAAATAATAAACGAGAACTTTAAGCATGTTGTACACCTATTACTGAAGATAGGATAGCAGTTGCACCTTTTAACTGGAGACATCTCAGCACAGGCTAGAAATACGTAAATTAATTAGACAAAGCGGCTGGAATATGTGTGAATTATTTGTTTTGTTTTTTTCTTCTGAATGCGTTTATTTTTGTTCAATTTTGTTGTTTAAACTTCAATAACATTTGGGTGAAAACGATGAAGATTTTTGTTTCTGCTTTAAAAGAAAATTCAACATGAACGAGTCAGGAAGGTGAAAATATTACGGTGCCTAGATTTTAACAGAAAGAAAATTGAAAAACGAATACCTTCAAATATGCTCTAACATTGCTCATAACTTCATATCGAATCCCTCTTTCTTTCTTTCACCCTCTCTAATTATTCCATCAATGATACAGACCGCAAAGTATTATAGGTTATATATAAAACATAATACAATTAAATGAGATTAAGTTTAAAATTAAAATGAAGCATAACGGAATAAATATGAATAAACTACTAGCTGGACCCATAAACAGTCTACTTGTTGACGTTATCTTTACACTTTAATAGTAAGCGTTAATATATATCATTTAATCGTGTAGAGTGGGATTAGTATACATTACACGGATTTATCTTATTTTTATTTCTGAAGTGAATCATTTCGGGTTGGCATATTTTATCGTACAATACTTTTTCATTGAAGCAGACGTTAAATGCACGAGTGCATTATCAGTTCATTGAACCTCCCTTTCTTTCCTTTTTTCTCAAACACATATATGCATCTTTAACGCATACCAGAACGAGGTCTTAAGGAATATTAGAAAAGTGTTATAGATTTACTCTATTCTCTGCTGTTAAACCAAACTTTTGGAGAGAATTCAGAAAAGGCGACATGTGTATGCAGACTGCAATTAAATTATTACAGTACATAACGCATGGGTTAACTAACTTAATAACTACAGTAAGAAAAAGCCTACAGAAATATATGTTGACATTAGCAAGAAGAAAAAACTTGTAAAGTCGTTATCCGTTACCAAGTAGCTGACATAAAATCATCTGCTTCTTCTACGTGGTGCCTCCCATTAGGACTTGGGCGAACATAGTTTTTCATAATTGCTTGTCCTTTTGGACTCTTAGTATATATATATATATATATATATATATATATATATATATATATATATATATATATATATATATATATATATATGTATATATATATATATATATGGTTTTTCTCTAGTCCTACCAACCATTAAACTCGTTAAGCTCATTAGGTAGATTATGCGCTGCTTTACTCAATAAGCTCTTGCCTCCACGACAACCAGTGAATGTCAAATGTTCTAAGCCTTCCGCTCATAATGCAACTTCAAAATTTCAACTGTTTCTTCCCGATGTTAAATATGTTTCCTTTTCCTTTTTATTATTCCTACAAAAGTTGTTGTTTCTCATATGGTTACTCATCAGTTCATCGTATTCTTAGCATTGTTTGCAGAACCATATTTCAGTTGCATCAAGCCAAAAGCAATACAATTGGAGAAGGTTGTTTGCCTATATTTTATATATTATGCAGAAGCGTTTCTCAAACGACTGTTGTAACTGCTAGGTAACCATGCCATATTTGGGAAGGATATTAGCATAATCCAAAATATATACTGGCAGCAAACCACTGGCATAAGCGTAGGGATGATTTCGGTAAATGACTTCAAAAACAGAAAGGAAGACGTGTACCACAGGCATGTATCTTCTTACCGGACTTATTAAACCAATTCAATGAGGCCATTCTTAGAGAATGCATTATGGGAGGCCAGGACCTTAACAAAATAGTACTTTGCAGATGACACAGTGTTGAGTGCAGACACGGAAAGGAAATTCCAAAAATGTCTACAGAAGGTATTGAAGGTATACGAAAAGGAAGCAGTAAACATCAAATGCAAGAAGAGAATACATAGTCGTTAGCCAAACAAACAGCCTAACATTCGAGTTACAAATTAGTGATACCAAAATCACGCAAGTAAATCAATTTAAATACAATAGAAAGAAAGGCGCGATACTAAGAAAATCGAAGGCGAATTGCGATAACGAAAATGCCTTCGAAAATCTAAGTCAAGTATTAAGAAACAAAAACAAATCGTTAGAAACAAAGGGCACTGAACTGTTATGTAATATGAGTCCTCTTTTATGAGAGTAAGTGCCGAACAATCTCGGAACTGATGAAGAAGAGGATGAAAGCAACAGAAATGTGATTCTACAGAAGGATGCTGAGAATGCCATAGACCAAAATGGTAATGAATGGACACAGTTAACATCAAAAAGAAGCAGTTGACATTTATAGTGCAGATAATGAGGAAGAAAGCTTGGATAATTCGATAGTCACAAGAAAGATGAAGACAAGATGATTAGAAGAAAACAAAGATTAACATACCTAACGATCTCGAGCAAATGGATGGTATAGCAAGCTTTATGCAAGATAACAAAAACAAAATTCTTCAAGAACGATATAGAACAAGTAATTGAGGAGTGCCTCATCGCCAACCTCCTGGTGGACCACGGAACATTGAAGAAGAAAGTATGGCAATAGAAGATTAAAAGGCTGTAGGTATATTCATGCAATTTGATACTGCGTGCATTTTCTCTGTCCTATTGTTACCAGTCGATCAGTGTCATGTCGGCCTTTCTTGTATCGCGTTGTTACTCATTTTTTTCTTTAATTCTGAAATATCTGCAGTTTCTTCGGTCATAAATGATTTCTACAGTTAAGTTTCTCCTATTTGTAGACGTTTTTGTAACGGTTTATATTACAGTATTTTACATTATTGATAGGTTCTAATTGTTGTTTATTTTTTGTTTAAAGAACATGTTAACCGGCGCAGTAATGTGTTTATATGTATCCGGCTGCATCTTATTTCATATATAGTCGACCAAAAATCAATCTTCTATGATACCCAAAAGAGATTGTTAAAAAATCTATGCATTTCTATTCATGGTTGTATCGATTTAATGATTTACGAGTAAAAGGTATTTTGTTATAACTTAGTGAGAAACATAGCTTTCTAAGAATGTGTGAGGGTTAATCAAATTATGTTCCTGAATAAGAAAACAGAAGTTAAACATTATTTTATGTTTTTATTCCGCAGAATTTGTGACAGTGAGAAAATAAAGTCTGTTATCATTCGGTTATGCAGTGCTAACTTTTCAGTAAGTTTAAAATAACACCTTTGGCATTTTGAAATCTTTATTTGTTTTTATTAAAAATCGCTAATTTTCGTTTCTTTCGATTTATCTATTTTAGTATTTTTCTATTTATGTTTCTTTGTCGGTTTTACAATTGGGCGTTTTTCTGACTAATTCTGTTTTATTTATTTCCTCTTTTAGTTCATTATTTCATTGCCTTTGTCGTTCATTAACGATCAACGTTTGTCACAAATATTTTTATCGTTAAATATATTTAGTTTTGGTCATGAAATCTTTCGCAGTTAATTACCTTTTTACACTTCATTATTTATTTTTCGCAAAATGTATTTTTTAACATTTCTTTCGTTCACAATATATCACTCTTCTCTTAACAATGTTTTATTTCCTACTCTGTCATTTTCTTTATTTTTATTTCAAAAAATTGCATCATCTTATTACCTACTGTTTACGTAATTTTTCTCCATGTTCCTGATTCTTTTTTATTCCATAAGCTTAGATCGTTTATTTTAGATGATTTAAGCAACACGCAATTACCATGTAATATTTTTGTTTTACAAAATATTCTTTTCTGTAAATCTGGTACAATATCAGAAGATTTGGGAGACGTTTCTTTTCCCTTTCTTATTCGTATTTCCCTCCGGAACACTGTGTGAACATTCAGATTTGTTCAAATCGACACATAGGCAAAAAAAACTTGCTCGCTAGGCAACAGAAAATAACTAATGCAAGAATAGTTAAAGAATATAAAAAGCTAACATTTCAACATTTCGAAAACAGATGCATGACGTGTGGAATTCCAAACACTCTTTCTTCCAATGTGTTTGTTGAATGACAAAACTACATTAAAGCAGAAAGTTTCGTTGTGCAAACCACAAGTTAAATTGGTTTAAATATTTTGACATGGAAATGTATTATCTTTTCTTCAGTTTGGAAAAGTTTCGTTTATTTCTGTTTTCTTAAATTTTCTGCCTATTATTATTATTTGAAAAAAGCATTCTTCTTGTTACCATTCTTTTCACAATCACTCTTTGTTCCATAACGTTTATTTCTTCTTTTTTTTTTTAGATTTATAAATTTAGTTTAATTTATCAACCTCTCTGAAAATTACAGAAAATTTGAGACACATATGAATGCACAGATAATTTTTATTAACATTATTTTCTATTTATCGGATTTATGTTGCTAAAATGGCATCATTATTCAAGAGTCGAAGAGAAAACATTAATTCAAGCGAATAACTATAATGCGCATAATAAAAAAACCCACATCAACAAACATCGTTTATTTTAGTGTCAGATACAGGTCGAATGTGCAAGTCTCATTCACATGATGATGGCTTTCAGTAAAGATGGATGTATATAAACTAATAGTAATAATTTTTTATATTATAAATACATTTTAAATTATAGTTTGAAGTTTATTAGCAGAAACTAGCTTGAAAATTGAAGTCAACGGCGCCCATATTATCATATGTTAAAAAAATGCAGATATACAATAATATGATGAAATACATATTTAAATAAAAGTACAAAATGCTGCTTTCAAAAGTACACATACGCCTGCCATTAATTTTGTCTAAAGACCATTTGAAAAATATTGCTCGATTTTCCATTGGAGATGAAGACAATATTTATACAATTGGACATCAGATATAAATATCTAGAAATTCAAAATCTCATATAAATGTCCCAGCATTTTTAATAGGTTTTATTTGAATTTTATGGGATATCAGGAACCTCTCGCCACTGTCAACCCAAGATAAATGGCGTGATTTGGACACCTTACAAGGCTGAAGGTGGACGTAGTGGAGGACGCCAATGCAAAACTGGTTGGACAATGTCAAACAATGGACGGGCATACAAGAATTGCTGATGGCTGCCCTTGATAGATCGGTGTGAAGATGACTTAGGGTGGCTTAGGCAATCGGGTTCCCCCTATGATTGCAAAAGTGAAGGGGATGATGATCATGATGATAATAATGTTGGTGATGATGATGAGAATTTGAATATGTACTTGTAGTTTATCTGTCATTAAAATTTATGACATATATACATATTCTGAAAAATGATATTTCAGTGCATCATTCTATACAATTCGCGTGATAATTTTTAATGTTAACTGCTGTACGATAAAAATGAAAATCAATGAAAACTTTATGTATTTTCGACATATGAGGATTTTTATTTCCGAAAAAGGAATTAAAACTCTAGAAACAAGAGAAATATATGTATCGTTCATGAAGAGAGTGCCACAGGTAAGATTAAATTTCCTAAGCGTTTCATTACGTTCATTACTTGAAATTTTATTCTGGAAGACTGAGAAAATTTCCTCGAGAGAAATGTGGTTAAACATATTCTAGATCGTACGACGCGGTACATCGGAACAAGTTCATTTATCGCATCGATGCGTGTTACGGCATGAGAATCGTGATGCCTATATAAACGTAGTTTCAAACATTTCCATCGGTGATTCCTATGTCGGAAGAAAAGGACCAGCTTTTGAAAAAGATGTTAATGCAAAATTGATTTTTTACAAAACATGTCTTTCTATAAAAGGTAAAATATATGGGAATCCGTTAACAGTTCTAAAATTCAGTCAGCTTCAGAATATGGTGACATTGTCTATCTGAAGTTGTTGAATGAGTGTCATGTATTAATAGATTCTACTAGAAAATAAGACGAATAAGTGCTGTTTCCAACTGAACAGACTAAATGCAGCAAACGATAAAGAGAATGTGGAATTGGCCAATTATTATGGTGCTGTAATCCACCAGGACAATGGCAGACCTCACATCTCGATCAGAAATTAGAAAGAAAGTTATCGTACATGCGCCACTCACATCTGAATCTTCATATTAGAATAAGTAATAATTTCAAACCCAACAAAAAATATTTCTATAAGAGGAAATTAACTTGAAGCCTGAAAAGATCACAAGTTCATCACATAAAACAGATGCAACGAGATGAGATGATCGCAAACTGAATCAAATTTGGGATAGTATATAAAAAATGGCAGATACGGTTTTTAATATTTCTTTGTGGAAATAATCAAATAATATCCTTTATATTCACTTTGCATATTTTGCAAATCGTCTTCCATGCAATTTAAAAACATTTCAAAATACATAATGATTGGTGTATACCCTTATTCGAATATAAAGGTCCTTTATATTTTAAAAGTCTATTTCTAATACGGGTATCCACTAAAAGTAATTTTTAAATCCGTAAAAAATTATTAATCGTTTCGAAATTACGTTATTCATGTTTCTGATATAAAACTAAGCAGATGTGGACTTTGAAGAATAATCTCAAGTTGAAAAGTCATTTCCTTAAATGGGAAATAAAACCTTATTGGTATGTTCGATTCATAGTCTAATTCAAAATTCAACACTGATCAAAAAGGGATTTCTTCATATATATATATATATATATATATATATATATATATATATATATATATATATATATATATATATATATATATATATATATATATATTTATATATATGCATGTATGTATGTATGTATGTAAGGTGAGTATTTATAATTTCGGATATCATATAAATGCATGCAACCTGAAGCGTGTAAACGAGAACCAACCTAATGTGCGTGTGCCGGCGTGTATGTGTGTACGCGATGTGTGTTTCAAGTATTTAGTGAGCTATGACAAAATAGGAACTGATGTAATGTCATCCGGTATGTTAGCACATTACTTTAAAACGGCATATTCCAATTCGATGCGGGCAATTAAAATGATCACATTGCTCGTAGCCATACACCCCTCCCACTATGGATGCCATTTTCCTGAATGTCGGCCATTGAATAATTGATGTAATCCTGGTCCATTCTTTTAATTTGGGAACATGCACACCCTTGTTAATTCCATAAAAGTGGGGGAATCGTTTTTCTAGCAGTGAGTCTAGTAGTTATCTGCGTTTTAAAAATATAATTCTCAATATGTCATGATGTAAGTGATCCAGGTGAGATAAGCCTTGGTCGCTTACATCGTGCCGTAGTGAGAATAATCTAAATTATGACAGTTATATACACAATTTACAGCTTAACCATGCATGTTTTACATCGTATTACAGATAACGAAATAAATTGCATACCTGTTAATATTATTTCGTGATAGGTGCTGCGACATTACATGAAAAGCTTTTAGGCACTTCACATAAACCAAATATTGTATAATAATTTAAAACTTGTAATTTTGTAAAATATTTAACGACAAAGGGTAATGTACATTATATGATTAGCGTCGTTTTTTTAAACAAAAGCGTCAAACAGATTTGTATTCTTAGAAATCCTTCACCATATTCACAGATCTAATATGCTATTCTCTGTTCTTTAATAAATCCAAGATTGTGTGGTTATATATTCTCTTTCAAGTCTCTGAATGATGGACATTTTACTCAAAGAAAAAGAAAATATTTGAGACAAAAGAATAGTGGTTCCACAGAACGATGCTGGGAATAACATGTATTGAACATGTGAGTAACTAGAAAGGGTTAAAAAATATAAATAAAAAGGATAGTTATACTTACAATCAGAATGAGGCAATTGAAATATCTAGTGCGCATCATGAGGAAACAGTGATGTTTCCCTCGGGGGAAAGATTGAAAGCAACAGAGATCGAGGAAAGACGTAAATAACTAGCCTACTTTTGTGTAAATGGTTGCCAGAATGAGAAATTAGGAGAAATAGAAAAAATAAAAAATATATAAACTGACCTATGAAGCACAAGTAGTTGTGGAGAGCCACGAACGCCGATATTTTGAATAAGAAGACGAAGAAGACTACATTCAATAAAAAGATCTCCTCAGTTTTGCCCACATACTTTGCTGAATGATATTTAAATCAGGATTTGGGTCAGTTTTTCAATCTGATGACAGATTCAGCGGACAAGGCAGGTTGGCTTCTATGCAATCTACCACATGTTCCCGCGTCATACTAAAAAATAAAAAAAAATAAAACAACACCTTCTTCTTAGTCATCTAACAAATTCTACTTCCGTAATTTAATGTGCATCACCCTATTTAAGCTGCCAGCAATTGTAACCAATTTTGAAAATCATGCTTTTATCCACAGTCACATTTGTGAAATATGGGTCTTTTCAAATTCCTGTGGAGCCCCTGGTCAAATTGACTATTATACGTCTCCGCTCTGTTACGCTGCATGTGATTTTATCTGCATCCAATAATTGATAAGATTCGACCAATCTTAACGTCGAGTGCTTTTTATGTAATGTTGCGATCTCCGAGGAAATACAAACCTTTATTCCAGCTTCACGAAGGATATCTCATCTATCATTGTCTAAGGATTTTCTTTAGCTGTCTTTTTGGCGTCATCAGTTTCCGTAGCGTCATGTAATGCCGCTTTCGATGGAGAACACATCATGATCGATCCGAATAACTTTCAATGATTTCAAACTTCTCGAAATACCGATGTCATTAGATATTAATCGCTTCTTCGTATACTCTACTAGGTTCAAGATATTCAACCCGCTTACTTAAAATACGGGTCGTCGATGTAAGAGATGTAAAATTCCGTATAGAAATGTAGCAAGTCTATATATCGGCATATTAGCAAGGGGAACTGAAAACAGAAACTCAAACTTCAGGAAGTCGAATTTATTTCACAGTTGTGTGTTTGATTTTTAAAGGGCATCTTGTTTTTCCACATGCTCTTCATACACACTAAATGATTAAATTAAGACCAATATTTTCTCAGTTGCAAACGAGATGCGACATATCCACTTATAACTGATGATTATTAAATACTAATCACACACACACACACACAGCACACACACACACACACACACACACACACACACACACACACACACACACATATATATATATATATATATTAAGAAATTCTTTTTATAGATACAAATATTTAAGTAAATGCTCTGTTAATAATAAGCAGTATTAAATAACAATTACCGGCCTGAATGTCAGAGAAATTTTCATAGAAAACATTCATCCTCGGAGTAACGATCCTCTGTGGCCGAATCGGTTAAAAGGCACGTCAGGTTATATGACGGTTCCGTATAGGATACAGGTTCGATTTTCTATGAAAACTTCTCGGACATTAAGGCCGGTAAATGTTGTTTAATACTGTTTATTATAAATAGACCATTTACTTAAATATTTGTATCTATAAAAAGAATGTTAAACATAATTGTCGGACTTTGTCCATTTCATAATGTATAGATAGATAGATAGATAGATAGATAGATAGATAGATAGATAGATATGTATGTGTGTGTGAAGTGCTTGGTAATACAGAAGAAATTATTAAATAAAAGAGCAGCATATTTAATGGAGTAATAGATTTATTGTCAATGTTTCAAATGATATTTTCGAAAAAGAAATATTTTCATTCTGACATGATCCAGTAAGACTTAGTCGATACGAATTAAGACACCGGGGCAAGGCTAGCAATGGACATTGTTGAGAAGGGAGCTAAAATCCGAATCATTCGGAGCCCTACGTTTGTCGGAAATTATGATCCCTAAAATTCCATCACCTACGCCTTATTAAGTTGTTAACAATCATATAAATGTTTGGACAATAATTTACAGAAACGGCATACGTTAACCCAGAATTTTGACAACTTCATTTGTATGTATTGTTGAAGTGAGATAAGTGCCTTGTTTAAATTCAACATAGTAAATTTACAATACAATCTTACTATTCTTTGATAATTCTGTAAAACGTTTTTTCATGTCACTTACCTTTTGAATTAATTTAGACAGATTTAAATTTTCATAAACGGTAATTATGAAAATTTACAACTCATTATATGTGAATCATATTTATCCGTGAATCAATTTTGAACATGTACGAAATTAATATTTCTAATGTTTAATAATGATCCATTATGCTAATGATGTATTATTTCTATGTCTGGGCTGGAACTGCACAAATCTCTCTTTCTATCACCTACGCCATTTTTAGTTGGTCTATGTCGAATGTATCATAAACCTGTTAGATCACGTACAGCCACCCATGAAACGTAAGGCTGTCGGAGTTAGCTCCTCCTCAGTTTCCTTAATACTTCAACAGGGGTCTCTCTTCCCTGGCTATAAATACTGGCTGACCCTTCTCTGGCTCTCTCTTTTTTCGAACCAGGCCTTGGGCCGCAACCTCGCGCGGAGGCGATGTAAAATTTTCTCCTTTTCACTTAGGCCAATATGTGACATCTCACAGATACAGAGTTTCCCATATTCTGGGAACACGCTAAAGACAATACACGTACGTACGGACACTCAACACAACACACACACATAACTTCTCCATACAAAAACTATGTAACTTTTCATGTCTTCGTGTATTAATATATTTGTTTACCCATAATATATATTTGTTTACCCATGTATATCGGTCTTGTTTGTTTTTCTTTAAATTCTTTGGACTTAGTTAATGTCCGACAGGCTGATGTAGCTGGACCGGCCAGCAGGAAATTATAACCCAGAGATATCTCTTCACATCTCACACCCCCACGGTCCGCTACAAGGCTTTCAACCTTTGTCTCAACGGAGAAAGATTAGCTGTCTTTACAGGAAGAAGGCATAAGTTATGAAAGGGCACAAGTTTCCTGGTAAATCGCAAAATAACAACGGATGTCTTGAAAGTGATGTGAATCTCTTTGGAAAATTATTTAATATATGGGTTTATGTATCTGCATTTATTCCGACTTCCACTGTCATTTTGAAGAGGAAATCTATATCTGCGTCACATTGTTTTGCTCCTGACTCTGTGATAAATTACTGTCTCGTCTTTTCCAACCTCAGATAAGAAGATGTAATTTTCTTAGATATATCTGAACGAAAACATATGATGTTAAATAATTAATATTAATTAGTAACATTACGCCTACGAGCCGCTAAATGTATCTTCTTAAATACCGGCACCATTCCCATATATACGAGGTGATGCTTAAATATTTTCGACCAGACATACATCTTCAAATTTAAACAAAGAACCCAAGCATATTATTTTTAATTCCCTAATACAATATATATCATTTTCTTCTGTATAATGTTTTGACAAGAAAGTGGTCCCGCTGTATATTTCTGGGAGATAACTTGCATAAAGCACGCTATATTTGCAGTTACACCGCTTATTATCTTGAGAGAACATTAATAATATTAGATCGCATAAATTTCCATTTATTTGTCCTTAGTCTGAGATTAAATCCACTCATCACGTTATATGGTTGTAAAAATAATTTATTTTCAGAAATTATGTTTTTCTTAAAAAAATTTAATATTTGTTTTGAAAATATTTTTTTTAAATGGAACTTACCGTATTTGACGGTATATAAGACGCGCGAGTGTATAAGATGCATCCACATTTCAGCAGGGAAAATCAAGAAAAAAATCGATAAACTACATCGGCGCCTTGTGTAAGACTAAATGTCCTACAGTAAGACATCTGATTAGGAGGTTTTGAGGAGCGTGGAAGCACCTCTTAATTGCTGGTGTTACCAGGACCACACTGACGGGGCGGTAGTACCAGTTAGGGTCCCAGCTATGGGCAACTAGTTACCAATCAAACTGAATTAAAATGATATGAAAGCGTAAAAATGGGTTTTAATACCAGAAATACTTTGTAAATCTTATTACCAGCAATAAGTATTTGAAGGAAAATATATTACCAGCAATACATTATTACCAGCAAATAATTTTTTAAAACTATATACATATATATATATCTATATATATATATATCTATATATATCAATGTGTATATATATATATATATATATATATATATATATATATATATATATATATATATATATATATATATACATATATATATATAAATATATATATATCAATATATATATATATATATCAATATATATACACACACACACACACACACACACACACACACACACACACATATATATATATATATATATATATATATATACATATATATATATATATATATATATATATGTTACTAGCAATAAATTCTTAAAAATATAGCTATACATTTTTGGGAAAAATATTGACAGCGATACATTTTGAAGAAAAACATTACCAGAAATAGATTTTTTGAACGAAAATATATTGACAGCAATACATTTTTAAAAAAAAAATATTACCACCAAAAATTTGTCGGCATTAAATAACACATTGAGATGGATGGGCCGTAAAACTAACGAAACGAAACCAAGACAAAATCAGTAATTAGTAAAAATGTTGGTTAAACAAACCATGATTTCAATTAAACGAGAAACATAGGAAAAAAGAACACGAGCCTATAAAACCTTTATTATATTCAAATGTACGAACACAAAATAAAACCAAGCAATTATTATAATTGAGCAAAACAGTATATTTAGCATTAAAATTGTATTTATCTTCAAATCCATAAAATTCGTCGTCATCTACATCAAAACTCTGATATTTATTTTCAATACTACTATCATCGTCGTTGAATAACTGATCATTTACATTCCATTGAGAGCTTTGCCAATGCCATACTTTTAAAAAGATTTCACAATAATTTCCGGTCTAATATTATCCCAAGCTTGCTTCACCCATTGGCAGACTTGTGAAATGATAGGCCTTTTTATTCTTCCTGTAAGTGTAAGGTCGGGATCAGCCAATTCAATCTACGTGTTCCATTCTCCTTCATATTTAAGTCTAAGCGGATAGGAGTTGCCAGGTAGCTAATTCCGGCCGACTATCTGGTCATTTAAGCTTACATATGGCATATAAGACACAAGGGAATTTTAAAAGATATCTTTTGTAAAAAAAAATATCTGCGCCTTATATGCGATACGGTAATTAACATCTTTTAAGAAAAATATGATTTCTGGAATCAGTTCAATTTTCCAACCAGGTCTTATGACGAATGAACATAATCTGCACCATTAGTATATATATGATAAGTTAACATTTAACTGTATTGAATTCCATACACATACACGCTCTCTCTCTCCTATCCCCTTCTCTCACGCTCTGTGTGTGTATGTATGTACGAGAGAAAGGGAGAGAGAGAGAAAATAGTACAAAAAATCTTCAGTCCATGCATCTTTCCAGATTCCTTTGAATCCTAATTGATAGGCTCAAATCTGACCCCGAGGAAATATTGAAACTCAGTTTTCCTTTCTTCTCACTTTTGTAAACGTATGGCACAAATGCAATTATTCTATTTCTCAAGGAAGACAAATTTGAAATTCTTTTTCGCCACTCCTATCCGTTATAGAAAATGGCAAAAGAATAAACAAAGGAGAATTATTGACTTATGAAGGATGGCGGCCAATTCTTCGAAATGTAATTTTGTCTGAAATGTTTGAAATGCAAAACGAAAGAAAAGAAACAGAAAAGTCATATATGATTAATTATAATTTCAATTGCGATCCAACCGTTTTGTTATGCAAACACATCAAGCCTTTGTCATTTAATGTTATTTGAAAAAAGAAGAGAAAATAAGCGACATAAAAATGTTTGATATTTATTTGAAGCCAAGCCAAAGATGGACGTATAACAGATTCAGAGACAAAGAGAAGTTCTGAAAAATATATGGAAAGAACATATTAGTCAAATATCAATAACCCATCCTAAAAAGTATCGCACTTAAACCATGTACTTTCATACAGATGCTTAAATTGGAGAAAATGTTCAGACAAAAGAATTAGAAGATAACATTTATAACTCATATATTTCAAGTTGTTTATTCTCATGGATATTGAACGTTGTGATAAAAGCGTTATAATCAGTAAAATCTAGTAATAATATATTAATATGGGAAAATATGGTTTTCAATTTATGAGAGAAATTCTATATTGTATACCCCGATATAAATTGGAAAGGAATATTGTTCCGTTTCAAAGAGGAAATGTCTGTATAATTTTGATGTAATTTCCCAGTATCTACTTCCTTGTATTGACAATACTTTCGGTCACATTTTCGGAAAACAAAAAAATGAAAATCAACCTGAAATACTCTCTTAGTTCGATTAATCGAAAGCAAGCCAGTATTTCGGTTAAAATTCAGAGATTTCGCATAAGAGTCATTCAAATATGATTTAATTCCTAATTGTAAACGATTATTGACACTGGAATTATACTTCTTTTACAAAGAAGTAACGTTTTCTTATTAATCAATCCAACAGATTTTAACAGTTTAAACTTTATTAGTTGTGGATACTCGTATTTTATTAGACGCCCCTTTTATTTATGAAACAGTATATTTCTTTATTTTCGTGTACTGTGCACAGAATAAAAACAAAACTGTCCAATGAAATATTTAATATCATTACATTTTTCGGATCAGTGAATAAAAATCTATTATTTCTTTGTAAAATTGCTTTATTTACGTTTGAATAGAAAAGACGGTATGGCATGCACATTTTGAGCGTCTAGTACAAAGAGAATTTCTTCTAAAGGTACTATTCACCCGAGTTTGATTGGCAAAAAGTTATTCGTAGCTGGATTGGTCTAGAACATGTTGGATGTAAAGGACGCTTTCCTCTGCGGGTACGCAGGTTCGGATACTACTAGAGAGCCCAAATATCACTTTAATAAGGTTCCTCGAATATTCAGGCCGGTAGGGGAAACTAAATATACTGTTTAATAAATAAACGGGGCGTCTATTCAAATTCGGGTATCCACTGTAAATACCGTTTATAATGATACAATAATACGGTTAGCAATGATTTTACAATTAGCCATATATACTTGCAATAATCAAAGCCAAATGAAGAAAAGATTTCGCTTAAATGTGTCCTCGCTCATATTTACATGAGGACAAAATAAAAAATTGGTATATAATTGATTGATAATACGGTATATATTCGCAGTTCATTACTTATTCTAATTTGTAACATTCTAGGCAATTAATAGATAACATTTAAATACATTTAACCTGTGATCCTCTAGTCAATTAATAGATAACATTGAAGTTCTCATAATCTATCTATCTATCTATCTATCTATCTATCTATCTCCCTTTATATATATATATATATATATATATATATATATATATATATATATATATATATGTGTGTGTGTGTGTGTGTGTGTGTGTGTGTGTGTGTGTGTGTGTCTGTGTGTGTGTCTGTGTGTGTGTGTGTTGCCAAGTCATGCAACCAATGGCACAAGCCTTCATATTTTATTAAATTGGTAAGATGTTGTTCTGCAGTTGGATTATTCAACGTACATCCATTGTAATCTGATAGATTTTCATGTAGAGGATTTTCTTTAGAACTAGAAAAATATCATTTATGATGATGATATATTATTGACCAAACAAACAGTCGTACAATTTCTTTGTTTAAAGGTATGAGTAATGTAATGCCGAAATCTAATTTTCTTGAGAGTTTGGAAGTAATAGAATTATGATATATATTATTCTGCTTTCACAATTGAATACGTGGTAGATGATACTCAGCTTTTTTGCATGAACATGTCTCTGTGGACATAATTACTAGAGGCGGTGATATGTGTGTTTTAAGTTGAGTTGATGCTATATGTTGGAATACAGTTTGACTTAAGATATTGCCGGATATAATATTAACTAGTGTCATGAATGTTTGCTAGTATTGTTTGCTAGTATTTAAAAGAAATGGAAACACTACAATTTGTTAGTATGTGCGTATTGTTGCTACAGTTGAATATTTTTGCGTTTTAAAATAGTTACAAATATCTTAATAGCAATGTTTAAACGCTTTTGTAGAATACTGATTAGGGAGAAGAGTGTAGGTATTGATTTCGTGTTATGAAGGAATAACTAAGTAAAGACTGTACCTCACTTCCTTTGCATATCAATATTATATATACGTAAATATACGGCGAAAGTATGACAGCTGACAATGATATTGGACTATACAACCGAGAGGGAAAAATCATTTTCCAGAGGATAGCCTTTCCTATAATATAAATACATGGAGTTTCAAACGAGAAGCAAGAAAATGTCATTAGCATTATAAAAATACGGAGAAAACATTTTGAGAAGAATAAGGAATATAATAAATGAAAAAAAAAACCCCAAAAAACCAGCAGGAACCATCGGGAATATGAGTACCGTAGATTATTTTTCAAAAAAAAATTTTTGGAAGAGAAATAAAAGGAGATATATAAGCACAAAAAAACATTGATATAATCGAAAATATACTGATAGGAACAAATCAAGAAACGATATGCGCAAGAATGTAGTTAGATAGACAGATAGACAGATAAACACATTGAAAGACCTTTAATATAGAAACAAATATGAACGAGAAAGTAGATAGATAGATAGATAGATAGATAGATAGATAGATAGATAGATAGATGAAGAGAACTTAAATGGGTAAATATAGAATCCTAGATGGTTACTGTTTAAAAAAAGTAATGAACTGAGAATATATACCATATTATCAATCAAATATAACCCAAATTCATTTCATCCAGCAGGTTATATAAATAACTCTAGACATTTTAGCATATGTCGATAAAATTTGATGGATTACAAATGCAATTCTTATCCTCATTGTAAATGAATTTAATTTTTCTCAATTAAAAAATATAGATTCTTCTATAAAATAATATATTTTTCACCTATATCCGTCCGACTGAACAAACCTTAATCTATCGCTATTTCCATGGCAAATCTTCAGTCGAGCGACATCTGAGATATGTACAAGTAGGAGGTAACATTTCACGTATATACGATAGAACCATAATCATTGTCATCGTATTTCTTTGATGGAAAAGAACGTGTCATTTAGATAGCATCTTCCCGAGAACCGCTATTTTGTGAAAATGGAGGCTTCCATATCAAATTCTTCAAGTCTTGGATCAACCGTTATCTATCTACGTATTCTGATAATCTACATTTACTTACTCCTTTGACTCCAAAGAAACAACGTCATTCACTACCTTGACTGGCTCTCGAGCCTTGTTTATGGATAGTATTTAGTAACAGAAAAAAGAAAAAAACACGAGCGTTATTGGCTAAGGTTAGGGCCAAGGAAGTACAACACGAACACAAGAGTAGAAATAACAAAGATATATTACACGAAATAATAATACAAGATTTGGAAGGTGTTAGTATGACTGTCAGTCTCGTTTGGAGTGAACTATTATTGCCTCGACTCGATTCGATTCGATTCGTCCCTCTCTCTTGAGAGGCGCAGTATTCATAGTGTCAGGAAGAGTTCATTCTGTCGTTATAGGTAAGGTCCCATAACAATTTTTTGTTGTCATTTAATATGATGTATGCGTGTTAGCCGTGAAATAAGGTATTTGACGCAGAGAATTCCGAAAGCCTTTCTGAAATTTCCTTAATAAACATATTGATTTTATAAACAACACTTCTGGTTTCTTTACATAACGTCAATATTTACACGGATTTTATGAGTAATATCCACCATTATTCTTTGTATATAATAATGTAAGTATCCCGATATTATTATTATATTTCATCTCAAATATCTTCTAGCTAATGTTATAAAATAGATAAAGAACATTTCAGAGCTAATATCATCATTCTCCGGCATATCTTGTGCCTCGGAATATATTAAGAACCAGATTTCTGTAAGAATTTTGTCTTTACTTTGTACTGTAAAGTGAATGTGACTTCCAAACGCCAGGCAACAAACAAGACAATTGCGTTACAAGCAGTGCTTGACAACTATATCATATCGGTCGTCTTAGATGTAATGAATATGAGAGAATGACTTCAAAGATAAATAGGAGACTTAAGGTGAACAAGATATAGTTCTTCAGACGGATAAAATCAATGAAGTATGCTCGCCACGGGTACATTTAAAAAGAATGTAAACAAAAAAGAGCGTTGAAATTTCTTGAACACCTAATCGGGAAAGAACACTTGAAGAATTTGGTTCTTACATGATAAACAGAAAGCAATAGACTAGTAAAATACTCAGCGAGTAAAGAACATGACAAAAGTGTGTAAAGGATGTTAGAACAAGGAATAGGCGATATAATAAAATTATAGTAATTACTTAGAGATACGAAGGAAGGGAAATTGTGGAGACTCATGATCACACATCACTTGAAGTGACACATCACATAACAGGAGGAGGGTGATTTAAATTCTAACAATCCTAATGACTCACTTTCATATATAAGATGCAAATTATTTTCTAATAATTTCTGATTTTAAATTCATTCATTTTATATATCGTCAAATTGTGTATGGTAATACTATTAATTATATGAGGCGTATCCTCATAAGAAAATATTTGACATTCATTTTCCGAGTACCCAGTGCAGCTGTTGACAGAAATTTATAAAATATTTCTCTTAAAAAGAATTCAATGAAAATAGCAACCACAAGTCCAGTAACTGTTATGGCTCTTTCCAATATTGAAGTTTCCTTCCTAACCTTTCGTATGTCAACATATTGATTATTTCCTTATTTTCTTTTTCAGTCGCATATCATATCAAATGTAGCTATTGATGTTGTTGAATGTCCACAAGTGATGTGAGTTCTGTCATCTGGTAGAGTTCATTTTTTAATTTTTAGCGCAGTTCACAAGGTTAGAAAGAGTGTGATATTGGCCAAAACCCACAGACTTCACAGGTTCAAAGTAATTCTTTAAACATTGTTTTTACAAAGCGGTTATATACAGCTGCAATTGTTTTTTACACAATGCAGAAAATCCATGTAAAATACACGATCTATCGTGGTTATTTAAATACATGTCTTGGATTTTAAGGAAATGTTTTTCCTGCGCAGAAATTTGCCTTATTGAGTGAAACTATCTCTAGTATATCCTAATCTATGTGCAATTGTATTAACTCCAATATTAACTCACGTATATTTGATACATACACCAATGTATTTGAAGTTTTTCGTATTTAATAATTACATATTCTGAATGTTTATGAAGGATTCAGGGTAGAGGAAATTTGTGTCCTCATTTCAATTTCATAGCTTAGTTTCCATTTTGGAATTATTTTTATTTGGATCCTGCATAGACAGGATAGAACTATAATCATTACCGTCGAATTTCTCTAATGCAATAGGAAGTGCCTTTCAGAAAACAATTCCAAAGAACCGCTACTTTGTGAAGGAGGATGCTTCAACTACAATCTTAAACTCTTTATGTCTTTGTTCAACCCGTATTTATCTAGATATTCTCATAATCTGCACTTACTCCGTTTACGCCAATGAAACAATATCTTTCGCGAACTGGAGTAGTTCCTGGGAATTGTTCTTGGATAAAAGTAAAAAAAACTAAGAAAAATGAAATAATATTTAGAAAAAGAAAAAAGAAGAAAATACGATTTTAATGCTTCATATTCCTTCGGATATTTCTTAGAGAATGAAAATATTTGTCAAGGTTTCTGATCCCAGATATGAGGAACTATGTCATCGTCATAGCTCCCATCATCATCAATACATTGGCTTCGATAAGGAAAGCAGGATCGTGGATTTCTATAAGATGATTCGTTTATGATATGGTATTGAATGCAAATTATATGATCTGACTCTTCATATATCTATGCCTGTAAATGTGCAGGACCTATAGTCTAGGAAAAGATTCATTAAACAGTAGCTCACATTTCATCGTTGTCATACCCCAGATGACGTTTGAAAGGTTTCCGTACTGAAATCTTTGGGAAACATATGAGAATCCCTAGACCGATAATGTTCCTCTACATGATTGATGCATTTAGTGTATTTGGTACCTGAAAGGCGGTTTCAAATGGTTGATTTATGTCTTATTCTGTAAAAGAACTAAGAGGCCTTATTCCATTATATATTACATTTAATAATTTCTTCGTATACTATCTTAAACGAAGACAATAATAGCTCCAGTGAAAGCATGAATAATATTATTTCATCTAATTTCCTTAGTATTATTCGTTGCTTAACAGATTCCAACTATTGTTACTAATTTGCATTCAGGCAAAGAAAAATTAAATATATTCCCTGAGTTAACATTTCTAATTTTACATCATCCTCATCTTTCCAAAGGTTAAGAGAATCAATTTTTGAGACAAACTTGTCAAAAAGTCATTTTAACTTTAGCATCAAATAACAGGACAGCTAATAAGCAGTGTGAGTTGGAGAAAAAAAAAGCACAACAAGAAAATATTTAAAAGACTAATTAAGCTAGTGACTATATTAGTCGAATCGACCAATATTCGGGGAAAATACTGGACGTTATTGCACTTCGTTTGCTGTCAGGAGAAAGTTATGAATGTTTATTTTGGTATTTTATTTAATGAACCTAGTATTTTTAGTTCTAATCAACATCGACAAAGAGGAAATAGTGGGGAAGAATGTAAACTGAAAAGAGAAGAGTGAGAAAGAGGAAATTCAACTTTATGATTACATTTGCGAGAAAACAGCCTCGCAAGGAATTTCCAAATAAAAACCGTAGAACAATAGAGTGTTATTTGTTTAAAGACCAGCAAAGCGTCTATAAACGAGATAGTTTATTTTACAGGTTTTGTTTTAATTCTTTCGCTTATATAATTCATTTTGTTTCAAAATAAACACGTTGCTTGAAACGAATTATTATAATGATCATTTAATGCACGAGGATATTACCTTTGTAAATGAATGCAAGTTACCTGCAGAAAATATATGCAAATACCCTCAAAAATATGTTAAGAAAATGATTATCAGGATACTAATGTTTTAGCACGATTCGCATTTTTGTTAAACTGGTGCACATTACGTGTAATATAATATCATTCCTCCTATACGGCATTGAATGCCGGACAATCTCCTCACAGATGAAGAAGTTATTTGAAGGAACTGAAATCTGGGCCTACAGAAGACTGCCGAGAATGCCATGGACTGAATATCTGAGAGAGGACGGAATATAATAGAAAATGACTTTAGGAAGTGACAGTTGACATTTATCAGATACAAAATTAAGAAAGAGGACTTGTAATATGTGATACCAGCAACGATATATTGAAAGCAAGTGGCACCTACTACGCGAGATTGCGGTAGGGATTAAGAGATTCCATTTCTTCAATGAACAAAACGACATCATTTTTAAGAGATACAAACGACATAATGAAGACTGCCATTATCGCAAATGGTCTGAAGGGACATATCACATACAAGAAGACGGTACACATATAAATATGCCGAAAAGAACAGTTGTTACTTATATATATATATATATATATATATATATATATATATATATATATATATATATATATATATATATATATATATATATATATCCAGTATTTCATTCGTTTATAGCACAAACCAGTCAACTTTCAAGACACTATATTATAAATATTTACAGTGAGCAGAGGGAATGATTTGCATACATAAAACTATATAATTTATCTATTTCCACTGTATAGATTTCATTTTCATTTGCACAATTAAAAGACCTTTATCAAAAAGTAACAAGAAAACATATTTAAAAGATAATACAGAATGAAATATAAAAATAAAATGCATATGGGTCTAAAATGTCTTGTAAATGATAATTATGAATCGGATTTGGGATTGTTCGTTAACTTCATTGAAACTACCAACAATTTTACACTTGTATAAATTACTCCTAACGATACAATCATCCTTTCCTTTTTTATATTTACGGCAACGTTTCAATGTTAAAGTAAAGTCTATCTCAACTGTACAGCATAAAAGGTGGATATCACTGGCCGCAGCCGAAAGTGTGTTTCACGTCGTCTCCAGATACCTGAACAGGCATCGTGTTTTATCTGGTCAAGATCCAAAATAAACAAAATTATTTCAAACCATACTCGCAACGCAATGCTACTTCGGAAGTGAAACACACCTGTTTGCCATCCATTCTACGTCATTGATAACGGCCGCTACAAATGTTTTGTGTAATGGTTAATGATCAAAAGCAAACGCTTTTAGCCCCAACGTTGAAAATCTGATTTGCAGTTGAAGAATTCTCAAGCGTTTCACATGTCTGCGCAAAAAACAATACCCTATCCGATGGCAAAAGCTGACGGTGGTTCCAGGTGTGGCAATACCGACTTAGCCACAGAAACTTTGTTACCTCACCTGGTTGGCGGCTGACGATGGCAGCGTATCGCAAATTTCACACGTTGTATGAGGAAAAATATATAACATTGCAATCATCATTTCGTACTTTATATTTACGGCAAAATAGTTATCAGTATTAAAGCAAATTTTATCTCAACTCTCCAGAATAATAGCATGCTCGTTTTATATAAAATTATCAGTGCTAAGAAGTTAAATATCCACAGTTGTGCCACTGGAATAATTATGCGTACGTGGTAGAACTATGCAATGGAATAACCTTCCATTAACTGGTACTTTTCGGACAGAATTTCCCTGGCTTATTCGGGAAATGTCAGGAAAATAAAAGCGAAAAGACATCAAAGAGAATTTCAGAGTGTCTGGAACATCCGTCAGTGAAATCTCTTGTATTAATGAACCGGATAGGAATAATTTAAATCCTTCTCTCCAGAAAAGACAGGCATTGAGATACCCAGGTAGGGTTTAATCGGGAGATTTTAGCAACGCTTTTATAAATTCTGGATCATTAATTAATTTGTGAAAATGAAAATTATGTCTGGGACCACAACCGAAATTACCATATATGGAATGAAGGAAAGTGATGTGTAGGTAAAGCTCCAACTTTTCAATAAATAAGAGAAATGCAGGTACATTCCTTTGAGCTACGTTCTTTCAACCAGTACCGAGTCCGTTTACGCAAATGAAAAAAATGACAAGAGCGTTTTATCACAGTATTTAAAAATTAATTTGTTCTCAACAGTATAATTTCGAGAACATGAATTTGAACACTTAGGAGTTCATATCTTAAGCCTTAGTTGAATAATCGCGTTTGCCTTTAGGGCATAAAGATGTTTACCGTAATGCACCATATACACTTCACAAAAATATCTGCAAACTGCCTTGGAGTTTCTGAGCCCGTCTGATGAAAACAAAATTTCAAATGGCGTCATAGATTTTCAAATGAATTCCTTGTACATAATTTCGAACAATTAGTTATTGACAAGTATTTTATCCCTCAGATTATATGGACTTGTAAGCGTGAGTTTTAGTGTAAGCTAAGGACTGAAATGCAGATTTACAAGATAAGCTGGCATTTAATACTCGCAATATTGATACCAATGTGTTTCCCAACCTCGACCGTTTACCGGACAATTCATTCTTATATAATTTTTTCTTAAACAGAGAGGAATCTTCTTGAACTAAATGGAACAAACGCATACACACACATACACAAACACACACACACACAAACACTATATATATATATATATATATATATATATATATATATATATATATATATATATATATATATATATATATATACTCGAATTAATTTTCTCTAACATGTTTCTTTGGAATAAGATCACATCGGAGTATCTGTTACAAGTGTACAATTTGCTGGACACCATTGTGCAATTTATGAACATTGTCTTAATATACAGCATAATCACTAACATTCTTTTAAGAAATATTATTCACTTTATAGAACAAATAAATAAGGAAACAAATGTTGGTAAAAAAATAAACGTAATACATACAATCGCTTAGAAAAATCGGTTAGGTACAATTCGTTACCCTGTAGCTATGAATCATCAGTTAACGAGTCTCGAATTAGAATTTAAACTTTCAGGTATAGCCCTTGTTCCTCACTCGGGAGATAAGAAGAATACAATTTCTCTATTCTAACTCGAGATTTTGTAAAAGTAAAAAAAGTAGAATTATAAAATATTAAGCAGGTACAATCAGAACAATTCCACGAAGCCAGACAATATAAAAACAAAGAAAAGACAGTGTAAAATAAGGCATGAAATCTAAAAAATAAATTTGCTAATACCAATGACAGATTTGTAGTACATTTTGTCAGATCACCCCATTTGTAAGTGACAAAATCTAAAAAAACGAATAGTCTTAATATAAATAGCATGTTATATTTGGTTGCATAAACCTTGCTTTCATTAACTGCATCAATCCTATGGCACACTTATATCACCGAACTGTTTCCTTGTACATTTTTGTTGCTATACCAGACAGTTAATGCAGCTTCTTTCTGTTCTTGTTAGTTTCCGGTGGTTTTTCCTTCAGTCTCCTCTTTAAGAGGTGAAAAACATGCTCTATTGGGTAATGGTGCAGTTATTGACTGTCTGAAACCATTGACCTTTGTCCCCTGAGGAAGTCCATTGTTGAGTTGACTGCATGTTTTGTGTCATTGTGCTGCTGCATTATAAACTTCTACATAATTAGTCTGGATGCATTTATCTATATATTATTAGACGTTTCTGTAGACTTCTGAATCAATTCCGCTGCTACCATAATGAGCTACAATGCCAACAAATATGAATGAGCCTGTTCTAGAATCAGACATGCTAGCCCAATCCAATGCTCTGTCTACACAATGCTTCACTGATGAGTTTGTATGCTTTGGGTTAAAAGTAGTTATCATCTTCACCCAGACCTAAGACTTTCCATCTTGTTGGTAGAGATTAATCTTCCTTTCATCAGTCCATACATTTTTCTTGTAGATCTTTTGTCGCTCATTGCAAGTGCTTCCTTG
Source organism: Acanthosepion esculentum (assembly GCA_964036315.1). NCBI lineage: Eukaryota > Metazoa > Mollusca > Cephalopoda > Sepiida > Sepiidae > Acanthosepion > Acanthosepion esculentum. The sequence goes on from OZ038495.1 coordinate 7,508,954, forward strand.
CAAATTCCAATCTGGCCTTCCGATTTCTACTACTGTTGATTAGTTTGCATCTTGTGTTATGGCATTTAAATGTCTGCAAGAGAAGTCTTCTTCAAACGGTGTATGTTGAAACCTTCAACCATGTACTGTAGAGGTTGATTTTTGATGTCATTGACTGTTGTTTTGGGGGATTTCCTCACAGCTCTGACAATGTTTCTGTCATCAACTACTGTTGCTCAGTACACCAACAGATTATTTTTCTTTTACAGGACAGTCCATATTGTTGGGTTAGATAGGCCGAATGTTTGGTCACTGGTTCTAATCGATTTTCCTTCATTTCGCAGCTTCAAAATGGCTTTTTTCTCTCTTAGATCTATCGTCTTAATGTTGGTTAGTTTAAACTTTTAAACAGGAAATGCACCCTTTAAAAGGCTAAAACCAGGACTAGTCATTCGGAGCCATTTAATGTTTAAACCATAAAAGTAAATGGCAAAACTTGCGCAACATGTATGAGTTCAAGCAAATGTGGTATTTCGAAATTTGTTTTGCACATCTAAATGTAAATATTTGAAAATAAAAGCTGAAATTCTGAACTCTGGTCTCATATTCATTTTTTGATCTTAAAGCCAAATATCTTCCGTGAACAACAAAAACAATGGAACTGACCTTGCCATTCTAATGTTTTTTGTGGGGACTGTTTATATATGCTAATTAAAGGTGCATTATGGGTATATCTATTGTATTATGTATTACTGAGTGAAAGATAATGATTTTTTTACGATTCATTCTAATGACATTTGAAAAGAAATAACTGTTTATTCGAATGCAATTTGTGGATATTTTATAGTGTTGCTCATTAACTGTTTGCTCATTAATTATTAATGAATACTTTATTATTTGATGTTGATTGTTATTATTACGTTTACTTCTGTTTATTCTTGCATGCGTCGTTGGTTAATTTGTCGATTATTTACTTAATTTGTTTACTTATTTATTAAAATGCATTATTTTATTTTCCTCGTATATTTAATTTATTTATGTTGGTTTATTTGTTTATTTTTTAAAATTTATTTTTAATCCTTGCAACATAAGGAAGGCGGTAATGGCAGTAGTACGCAGGGGTAGACGGGAGTGAAATTGAAGGCTGACAATAGGGAAGATTGAAGAGCGAACAAATGATGAAAGGGTTTCAAGACTGAAGTTGACGATTGACGTGTTTAAATCTTTAAAGATTGTATTAATCAGAGAAGCAAGTAAATGGAAGAAAGATCCATGGTTAAATTCTTGTAGGCGGAACATAAGTGAAAAACGCTAATCAAAGCAGTTGCGATGAAAATATTTGTACAAAAGTCAGCGGGGAGCCAGCACATGTCGGTGAGAAAGAGACTGATGTCAGGATGCCTTGTCAGGATCGGTTACGACTGCAGATCCTTCTTTGGATTTTGTCAAGAATTCTAAGAGATAAAGCGCCTCACAGGGTGTGGCAACAGTATTCAATGCACGGATGTATGGTAGATTTGTAAATATGCCAGATGTTTTCTGTCGAGAAAATTTTCTGGCACGTCACAGTGACTTAAATTTCTTTGCAGAAGATTCAGCTATTAATTCTATATAGTTATTCCACTTCATGTCAATGAAAAACGCGAGGCCAACATGGCGTAGTGTTTTGATCTCCTGGATTCTATCATCAGGCATGCTGATGGAACGCATAAAAGATTCTCTGTGGTAGTTAAATGAAAGTATTTCCTTTGAAAGCATAAAAATTAACAAGCAGTTTATTGTCCAATTAAACACTGATTGGATCTCCTATTCAGGAGCCGCTGCCACGTTTATTCTGTCAGATCTGAAGGTTTGGCTACAAAGACAGGCATAAATAAAGGATTATATGTCAGTGTCATCCTCATAATTACATAATTAGGAACAGATCATAACAGGGAGAGTATTAATGAAGACCAAAAACAGCGTAAGCTCAGGAAAGGACCTTGTGGGACACCGAGGTTCGTATAAATCATCTGGAAGCGAGCACGTTGCACATGATCTTCATTTAACGATTTGATCGAAACGATTAGATTAAAAACAAATATTCCTCCCATGATACTGTAGCCACGAAGCCTGAGTAGAAGTCTAACATGCCAAACATTCATTTTTAGTTTTCGATTTTTAAGTACCAGAGTAAAATATATTTACTTGTCTGCATATGAGGATAAGTTCTGATCGTTCATTTTGTAATTCGTGTTGACATATATATATATATATATATATATATATATATATATATATATACAATTTAATGAATATTTTTACTATGTAAAATAATGGATAAAATGATGTAGGCCTCTACGGGGACGACCATCACATAAACTTAATAAAGTGTAATCGAGATGAAAGAGATAAACGGGAAAAATAATTGCTGGGTGTAGACATTAATGCAAACTTTTATATTTACATACGTACATTCGGTGATAATGAACACTATAAACCATAAGTATAGCATAACTTAAAAGTTGATTTTTATCATATAAGTCATATGCTTCATTTCAACCATTACAGTATTAGTCTTGAACATATATTTTCAGGAGAAATCTGCAAAACTCATAGATTCATGGCAGTCAGAGCTCTGTTTAGCTCGTGATTGTCAAGATCTCTTTCTTCGATAGAGTGCAACTCAGTTGAGTTTCTCACTCCGGACGGAAACTAAACTGAGAAGAATAGACAATAAATTTATCGGATTGCGTGAGTGGGTAAATTCTGCCCCTTGGCCCGAGTGGACAGACGTTGGTTCAGATCTCATCTCAATGGGTGACTGGGTAAATACCAAGTTTATAAAAAACATGTCGTAGTCATGCAGTCCATTCGCCAGTGTCATGCTCTCTTCGGTTAGAGGTGGGCTCAGTCGCCATTCTATCTACGGACGGAAACTCAGCTGAAAAGAATGGACATTATATGTAACGTATACCGCGGTTGCGGGGGCTGTGTAATTTTTGTTCCTTCACCCAAATGGAAAAACCAAATTGAACCACAATAAAAACGACGTTATTTCGTTCTTCTGATGATCTTTCTCTATGACTAAGAAGCAATATCTATATGATTAATATTCCCTTTCATATTAAATAAGTAATTGAAATCACGTTAATATAAGACAACCAGAAAGTGCACTAAAACAAATAAATGTTGTAAAGATGGTGTCTTACACCTAATGATGATTTTTGTTCTTTTCAACTAAACTGGTGTTTGAAGGAATGCTGAAAAATGAATCATTTCACAAAATCGCTTTAAATGACCAACTATCCGAATTCGTTTGGTCGGGTTGAGATCATTTCCGTTTCCGTCTAATATTCTACTTGATCGTTTACATCAGACAATATTTAAGTAGATATACTTAATTTAAAATATTAATGCGAATCTTGAACAAATATTTTCTGTTGGGAATCAGTTTGTATGCAGGCACTAACAAGTAATTACTCATTTCCGTATATGTTTGAACACATTGTATATTTCTAAATGTTTAAAAGCATTTTATTGAAAATAGTATTTCCATTTAAATGGTGAAAACGCGACAGGTGTACGTCCGTCTGCAAATGTTAAAATGTAATTATGAGAATTCTTTTCTTTATTTGTGAATGAACTGCTTTAGTCCGACGAATATATTTGTAATAATAACATATGTAGAATTTCATATTTAGAGGTATTGATTTAGAAAATATCCAAAGTAAATCTTAGTTGTTCATGACTATAACCATTGAAATTGTAACAGAGAAATATTCCAACGTGAAAAGCTGATTCCAACGCAAAGCTTTGACATTCCCCAAATTAATGCACATGGCATCATCTTCTATTACATTGTATAATCTCTTAACGAGATGATATTAAACCAAGCTAAAACGTATTTTCTACAATTGCCGTTATATTTGACATAATGGAAAGAACTGAGAAAATAATCTCTTATTTCGAAAGAAATATTTATTAACATATGTTATTCCCCTTTGGAAAAGCTTGTATGAATAGAGAGTAAGCCTGATTGTTTGTCGAGTGTATTCTTAGAAATATTCAGCACACAATATAGGAATTAAATTTAAGCATTTCAAGATTGAGTCTATCGATATTCAATACCTATAAATATATTAAGTACATCGCTGTGTCTGTTAAAAGGAATTAATTTTAGTTACACCATTATAATATTATATTAATCGTATATACATTATTGAAAATATATAGATGTGATTGTATTTGACAAAAGCGATATTAATTTTCTTAATTCTTCTTAGAAAAAATCTCTATGTAAAATATAATTCCCAATTACTTTTATCCAAGCGGACTGTCTGAATTGAATGGATCTATTGTAATGGTTAATGGGCACGAATTCATGAATAATTTCGATATGTGAGAAAAGGGAAATACGTGGCCTTTGATGGACTGATTTTCCACGGTACAACATATTTCCACGGACGAAAAGTAACAAGAGACTCGCTACTGTGTCTCTATTATCATAAAAAAAGATTCCGACGAGCCAGAAGCATTATTTCCACCATATCTAACCCTCTTACATGGGACCCGACGCCTTGTGCCCACTGCAACGAAATACCACTCTCATTTCATTCGTGTTGATTTGTAAGGAATAACTTCCTCTCGGATAGCTTATTCACAAGAACTTACTTTGTGTAACTGTATCCCCTGAGGATATTTTCCCGACTAGTAAAATCTTAGCCTTTTCATGTATAGGGTTGTTACCTTTCACACATATGCATGTAAATTGCGCCCTCTACCGCTCAAACAACTGTAATACATGTTTAATGTAGTTTGAATGTAGACATCCGATGTGATAATTAATTTGTTCAATGAAACAGCACCAATGTCTCTTTGCAGCTATTCAGGAATTCTTAAGGTCTTCCAGATCAGAGGTTGGCAGTGGATATTCGGAGAGAGTAGGAAAACGTAGTTCTTCAGGTATTTTCATCTGACAGGTTAGCAGTGGATATTACGACGAGAAAACAAAATGGCTGTCTGTATACTCATCGGTTCGAATATTTCAAGTCTTCTGATTGGTTAACATTCTATGGGTAGACTATAAAATGTGTCAGCTCATTTTGGATTGCTCACTAGTTATTAGGTACACAAAAAACTGTAACAACTACCTTCATTACGCATCTAAATTAAGTGTCAATTGAACTTTAGAGCGGTTGAACATTAGTAAACCTCAAATAAAACAACCTCAATTAAAACAACAAATGAAAAACAATTCGAGGAAATAAAAAGATATTATTTGTTTTAACTCCCCTTTTAAGTTAGAGACCAAATATAAAATAGGGAAAATATCTTTCAAATTATTTAATAAACATTTCTCATAAAATTCTGAATTGCATAAAATAAATAAAGTTAAATTAAACTAGAGGTGTACGAGTAAATTTAGAAACCACAATAAAAAGACAAAACTCCAG
>OZ038495.1:7516867-7701867 GCA_964036315.1 Acanthosepion esculentum
TTACGATTCAAATGTAAGAAATTATTGCTTTGTCCTGGACATTGAGCTCTATCTAAATTCTATCCTCTTGGATATATATATATATATATATATATATATATATATATATATATATATATATATATATATATATACATATATATATATTTTCTATCTCTCTCCACATTCTCTCTCTCTCTCTCTCTCTCTCTCTCTCTATATATATATATATATATATATAGAGAGAGAGAGAGAGAGAGATAGATAGATAGTTACACAAATAGATAATATTAGTAGTCAATATATATATATATATATATATACATGCACACACGCATACACACACACACGCACACACACACACACACACACACACACACACACACATATATATATATATATATATATATATATATATATATATATATATATATGGAGAGATAGACAGATAATTAGGAAAGATATATATTTGTGTTTGTGAACAATCGTTCCATCCGACGAAATATTTCTTTCATAATTACACGGAGTTAAATAATTTGAATAAAAACTATTGTTGAGATTGTAGATGTCGGGAACCAGTCTATCCATTTAGAACATCAGGGTAATCGGTTGCATGGCCTTGAAACGATTTTGCAACATTTCTCGGCATGTGTCAGCAGACTCCCTTTAGTGTCCTTTCACATAATGCAGGGAGATGCGGTTTATAATCTATTATAGATCTCTCTAGGAATCAATGATAGCTGTACAGCGTTGGTGATCAATTAAAAAAAATAAAACTTGGAGAAAGCAAATAGGAAATAACTCCAAAGCTTATCCAAAGAATAATCTTGTCGATCATAACGATAAGAAATATAGGTATTAGAAGTGTTGAAACGCCTGATAAGTGAAGATATATGCGACAAGAGTCAACCCTTAGTCAAATGGACACTACGCCGAATGTGTGTATAAAGCGTTACAGTGTAAAGTCTGTTATTTTTTGTGGGAAAACTCAGGCAAGTATAGACACTTGCGACAAGTGATACCTGACCATTTTCAAGCGACTGTTCGCTCCACACAAAAATCGTAATCAAGACTTCGGATGTAATGATGCTATACCACTGTGCCTAGTTTGAAAACACCAAGCAAATGGTGAATATATTAATGGTTAACTAAATAGGTGGCCATTTCATGGGGATTTTTAAACCACACACACAATCGAAGAGAAAAAATAAAAGTTGTGTTGAGTTAATATTAGTTAATGAGTAGATATTTTCTGAGATGCAGCCAATCTCATACAAAATCCAGAGTGTACATTTAAAAATCTACCATTCGACGGTCCATTGAATACTACCGCCATATCTGGCCTGGGGCTTCTGGTTTACATCTAGAGATACTTGGCATAATTCATAAGGATCTGTAATGTAATCGACCCTGACAAGGCATCTTGACCGCAGTCATTTCCTCGCCGACATGGTGTGTTTTTCCTCTGTTATATTTCTACGCATCTTTTCATGTAACTGCTCTGACGGTATCTTTCCCTAGCCAAGAATACATGAATTTAAGTGGGTTTGAAATTTGCATATATGTTTCACCTTTTACTCTTGAAATAGTTCAATGTAACAATGTTTGCTATTTCAACAGTTTCTTTTCTCTCAAATATCTCTCCTGTGGAACCCCCTTTTTTTATTTGCAACCCTGATAATTAAAATTTCAATGCAACGTCAATCACCATCTTCTGTTATCTTGAATCGTGTTCATATTTTGCCATTTCCCCAATCATCCTTATTCTCGAACGTCTCTTTCACTTTCACGCCTTGTAACCTCCTACTTACTAGTGACCGTTCCACCTTACGTGGGATGAAATGAGTTTAAAATATGACAAAAAGGGACCGTGTTACATAAACTGAAATGGAAGTACTTTAACATATATCTTTCTATATAAACCACCGACAGCGCAGAATAGGAAGGAAGAAATAGATAACTGCCTCAACTCTTTGGAAAATGTCAAGGCACTATTTAAATTACAATAAATCATTTTCATCATGGGAGACCTGAATGCTAAGGTAGGAAAAGGACAAGATAGAGAAATATTTGATAGGTTCTCACTAAGATAACAAATTTCACCTAGATATGCTACTTTTGTTTAATATTTAATACTAAGGGACAGAGCATATATATATATATATATATATATATATATATATATATATATATATAGACATTTTTATGTTTAACGTTCTTTTTATAGATACAAGTATTTAAGTAAATGCTATGTTCATAATAAACAGTATTAAATAACATTTACCGGCCTGAATGTCCGAGACATTTTAAAATTTCAAATTTATTCGTCAGGATTCGAACCTGTATCCTGTACGGAACCGTCATATAGCCTGACGTGCTTTACCGCTCGGCCACAAAGGATCGTTCCGTTGGCAATGTCAAATGTATTGCTTATAAACTTCAATCTTCCATGAATCTCTCATGTACATTCGTAACTGCTCATGGCGATTCAAATGTAAACAAATGACGTCACACATTATGAAATGGACAAAGTCCGACAATTATTTAAAGACATTTTTATGTTTAGTATTCTTTTTATAGATACAAATATTTAAGTAAATACTCTGTTTATAATAAACAGTATCAAATAACATTTACCGGCCTGAATGCCTGAGAAATATTCACAGAAAATATTCGTCCTTCGACAGGATTTGAACCTGTATCCTATACGGAACTGTCCTATAGCCTGACGTGCCTTAACCGTTTCGGCCATTAAGGATCGTTCGGTTAGCAAGGTCGAAGTTACTGCTTATAAACTTAATATCTTTGAATCTAAGAATGCATGCTTAATATATATCATTCTTATATTTCCGATTGATCTCGGTCAGATATCTCGTTATCCGTCTTTGTATTCCCATCTATCTAGATATACTTGAGATTTGTTGTCCCTTTCTTACAATAAATGTCAGACAGTAGTATATGTCTTTACCCTGATCACGAAATGTTGTCATGTCTATAAATGCAAAAGCTTTATCTAAGATACTGAATATTCATATCTCATTAATATAACTAATTTTTTAATTAATCGGAAATAAAATTCATATATATATGTATATATATATATATATATATATATATATATATATATATATATATCAGTACCAATAAAAAATAAAATTAATCATATATTATACAGAATACATTACAAACAATTTAATTATTCGCAATAACTCCGCCTTACCAACTGATTAATTACGTAAAACGAACATTATTTATCAATTTAAAGTCCCTTTGGGGGAATGTAACTCCGACAGAAAAACAAACATATATGTTGGATATACAACAACTACATTGTCAAGACGCCCTACTCTGCACATGTCTGATTATTCGTCCACTGCAAGATATTAACACCAAATTTCCTGTTCATATTCCCAGTATAGAAAAATACTGATTGATAACAAAACTATCCTACACCAAGAAAATAACAAATTGAAATTACGAATCCTCCAAGGAATCGTCATTAAAACTGAAACAAACATTGAATAGAATCACTTACGTTTACTTTAATAATTGTTCCAAAATCCCTACAAAAAGAACAGTTTTCACGATATACTAGACGTTGGAAGATGACATTCAACCATAAAATTCCATGATTCATAACTATTCACGTTCTAATGAGCACTAAAGCATAACTGTCAGCCATAGCATTCAAACGCAAAAGAAATATTCCGTAATGGATAGCTTCACATAGTTTTGCCTTAACACCTGCACTCCTGATGATGATCTCAGAAAGAGATAAAAAGTTATTGGGAGCTGAAAGTTATTCTCACTGTTACAGTGCATTTCTTCCCTCATTAAGCTGTAATTTACGGAAAATATTTGTGAATATGAAAGGATTATGATCAAAATAATCAGAAGACATTTGTATTTTATTAAATCAAACATGTCTAAAAGAGAATTTGCACACACACACACACACACACACACACACACACACACACACACACACACACACATATATATATATATATATATATATATATATATATATATATATATATATATATATATATATATATACACAGGGTGCGGCTGGTATTTGAGGACATACAAGTTTAAGATTAGTACTGCTTCCCACTAACGTCTGATGGTTTATTTTTCACAAATCAAGAATGGCAAACCCTATGATAACAAATGAAATGAAAAAGCATGTTGTGATTGTGGCATTAAAGGCTGATCATAGCGATGAGGATATTGCACGTTTCCTCAGAGTTGCAAGATCGTTTGTCCACAGGATACGAAAAGAGTTAGAAGACGCTGACAGTTCTCCAATGTCTGTATCAAAATGTAAAATTGTGCACGTTCTGATAAAGAGAGAACATCCGAATTTATTCAGGAAGTTAAGCAGACAATTGATGAAAACAGAGGTCAATCAATGAGGTCAATTGCCAAAAAGCTGCATGTGTCTGAAAAACAATCAGAAGGAGTGTTCATGAAGACATTCGATACAAGTCCTACGTGATGAAGAGAGGTCAATTTATGTCTGAAAATAAAACATAGAAAATCCGTTTAAACATATCCAAAAGGCTTTTAAACAAACTTACAAATCCTTCAGAAGCAGGTGTGATTTCATTTTTCTCAGATGAGAAAAGTTTTAATCAAGATCAAAAACTTAACAGAAGAAATGACAGATAGTCTTCTTCAGATCATTCTGAGGTGCCAAGATTGATGCGCATAAAATATCCTTCAAATGTTGTTATTGGGTGCTGTTAGCAATGAAAGACATGTTATGCCACCACAATTTTTCCACAAGGTCTTAGAGTAAATGCTGCGGCTTACATTGAGGTTCTAGAAACAGTTGTTAAGCCCTGGATTGACAACATATGCAACGGCAGGCCTTGCATATTTCACCAAGACTCGGCTCCATCTCACAAGGCTCTACGAACACAAGAATGGATGGTTGACCATTTGTACGACCACATCACACCCAACTTTTGGCCTCCTAACTCTCCAGACTTCAATCGGCTAGACTATTATGGGTGAAGCGTTGTTGAGAATGAGGTTAATAAACAACCTCATTACACCAACTACTCTCTTAAAACTGCAATAGTTCGAGTCACGACTGACATAAATAAGGACCAATTAATCAGAGATTGCAGCAGATTTTGACGTCATGTAGAGGAAGTTACTGATGCTAGTGGGGGTTGTATTGAATAAAATTAAATAATAGTTAACTAAATGTCATGTTTACTTATTTGGAATCAAATATAATTATATTCATTTCTTCAGCAAGGTTTTTACTAATTCATAAAATCTGTGCTCAAATACCAGCCGCACCCTGTACATGTAACTATTATTAGTTTCACAGCATGTTTAAGAAAAGGCCCTCTCTCTCTCTCTCTCTCTCTATATATATATATATATACATATATATATATATATATATATATATATGACTATACTCGTGTTGTAAAACCTTCGAATTCTTGATTTAACAATAGCCAAATAAATCTCGAAGGAAAAAAAGGGTATAAAAAAGAAAGAGCCGGAAACATGAAAGTTTGTCGAAAATAATCGCACAGATACAGGTTCAAGGCCCAAGGAAAAAACCCCGATAAGAGTAAACAGCTAACTAAAGAGCTCAATACAAACGTAGAGCAGACCTAGTCAAAACTAATGAGCCAGACATACCTACCAAGGTTTCACTTAGGCAGATCGTTAGGGTCAGCCGGCTGACCCTGACGATCTGCCTAAGTGAAACCTTGGTAGGTTGTCTGGCTCATTAGGTTTGACTATATATATATATATATATATATATATATATATATATATATATATATATATATATACTTTATCTTTTTTTGATATTTACAATGTGCGAAACTTATTTTTGATAACATAGGCATTGAGCAATTTTGGTTACTCTCTAGGTTTGTGCCTGCCTCGTGGCAACTTTTTCTTAGTTCATGGTTTCCTTTTACCGTTTTCTTGAATCGATTTATTCTTGTTTTTTTTTGCTTGTTTTTTGTTTAATACTTTAGCCGTTATTTGCATTGTGTTTGTGTCCGTATTGTGTGCGACCTTATTTACATATGCGTCGCTTCTATGTCCGAACTGTATTTCCAAATATATTTATATTGGCCTATGAAGGATTATTCTTCAAGGCGTTTGTGAAAAAATGTTATACCTACAGTTAGATATGGCGAATATTTTTATAATGTTTAACTTTGACCGAAACGCCGCAGAATCTTTCTTTCAGAACCGACATAATAATATTTGAAAACTATTCAGAGTCGGATGTAAATGAAGAGAAGCCCTAAATCTTTCTACTAGTCATAGTCTTTCAAATCCCCCATTCTCACGAGTAGAGGAAAATGGAAGTATATTAAATTAAACAGTTTAAGTAAAGCCGATGAAGTTTCTGGTTGTTTCAATTTACTGAATTGTTGTTTAGAGTCTACAATTCATTATGACAGCCTGTGGAAGAATGGATTATGACAGTGTCAGAAATATTATACACCTTGGCTGGAGGTCCCCCTAGTCTATGAGGCTCTAGGCTTCAACCTGCTAAGCCTATAGATAAATCCGTCATTGAAACTATTCCCTTCTGAAGCAATACTTTTGTTTTATTTCATCTCTTTACTGTCGTAGTGTCTGCTAATCCACACTGTCAATAACTTAAAAAAAAACCTACAAATTAAAATCAAAAAACTAAAAGCAACTGGACAAATGAAGACTTGGATTTCGTTTAAATTTTAATAAAATCTAATTGGCTGGCATAGTTCTATGACAAGATTATTGAAAAAGAACTGTCAACGAAGATAATCTAACCGAACACTGTTTTATTGATAATAAAGTCCTGACTATTGCCAATATTTTTCCGTTCACAATATTCAATTGTAATTTTCGTTTCTTGAATATTCCACAGTGTGTTATTGTTTTCGTTTTTACATGAGTAAATGTTAACTGTTAAAATTTCCATTATAAAAGACGGCTTTGTGCAGATACTTTTGCATTAATGTAATTTAAATTTCATTTTTATATTGACCAGCTATTGTAAGTTATTTTTAACATGACAATTAATCTGACTGCTGGAATTCTATTGCCTTTCATTGGTATGTGAATATAGTATCGCTTAGTGATTTAGAAAGAGAAATCGACGGCTGCATTCTCATTCCATTCCGTCCATTCTTTTTTCAGTTATGTTAAACATCAGGGCTGTCATGACTAAGTTTACTTTAGGTAGCAATCAAACGAAGTAGAAAAACTCAGTATTAATTATTCAGCTTGACAATACTTCCATACTCAAGACATTTCATTGTTTCTATAATTTCAGTACCTCTGGTGTCTTTCGAATCTAACTGCTTACGAGTTATGGAAATGTCTGCGTCTGTGTAATGACAATGGCAGTTATTGTATAATATATTTCTTTATTATAAACTTAATTACATGCAAGAAGCAGATTGTTAATAAATAATGTTACGTATAAACGAGCAGCAATAAACATGAATTTACATTAAAAAATAAATATATAAGTTCTTTATGACAAATAATGAAAAAGTAGATTGAAAATTTATCATGCAAGAGACATAAGGAAATCGACAGGAAAAAAGAAAGAAAAAGAGTTACTTCTGATCGATTGATTGCTTTTTTAATGGCATATTAACACCTTATGTGTCGAATAATGTAGTAATTTGAGCTTTGAACTAATACAGCTGTGATATACGTTATTCTGCTTTCACAATTGAATACATGGTAGATGATACATAGATTTTACGCATATACATGTTTGTGTGGACATGATTATTACAGGCGATGATATCTGTGTTTTATTTTATTTTGTTGAAGTTATATTTTGGAATACCGTTTGATATAAGAAATTGTAGGATACTTGATTAATATCATACAAGAGTTTTTCATGGTGTTTGTTTGGTTTGTTGATGTTGTTTAGCGGCATATCAATCACTACGAATTATTTAACGCCGAATTCTAAATATATTGCACGTAAGTTTATGCTTTAATTACTGATATTGGGTACATAATTTTAGACTTTCAAATTTAATGTATGCTTTTTTAGATATATTGTAGAGGTGTTGACGGTTAAATAGGTTTAAAATGAATCAGAAGGCGGTTCAGTCATATGAGGTTGGCTGCGTTTACACAATTTTACGTCTCGAAAAGCATTTTGTTTGAAAAATTTTTTGAAAGAAAAAATATTTATCTGTTCTCACAATGAAAAAGAGTTTGTTTTTACAAGAAATGTTCTTTGTGAAATAGTTGAATATTTTTGTGTAATATGAATACTATAAGAATTTGTTTGGTAAAAAGGAACTTTAATCATTACTTGATATTTCAAAAAGTTTCTGGTTTGTACTAAATAAAATTTAGTTTGTGTACTTCTGTAATAAATACAATAAATCTCACCAAAGAGTTAATTCCGTTGAATAGAACTGAGTGAGAAAGTTTCTTTGTTTTAGGTCCTGAAAGTTGAAAATATGTTCGATAAAACTTGTAGCTTCAGAAGAGACTCTTTTTTTAAAGGATTCTTCTTTCTGGTGAAGAATTAGAATACAAAGTTGAATATTCAATTTAATTTTCTTAACGTGGAGGCGATGTCTTTTAAAAAGGTCTCAGTGTGAGAAAGTTGAAATAATTCTGTAACTTCAATTTGAAAGAGTGAATGTCTGTAGAGGTACGTTGTCCGTAAAAATTGTTGAATGTAAGTGTATTTGAGTGAATTTGTATATGTGAATTTTCTTTACGTACATGTATGTGTATGCGTGAGATATCTATATAGAGTTCGCCTGCGTGGTCGAAACGCGAGGTCTTTAGTTACTACATCTTGTATGTCACAGAAGGCAAGAGAGGCAAAAAGTGGGAGAACGAACATGTGTCAAGGTATTTATATTAAACGTAATTACGTTTATTTATTTATTATTATTTATTATTTATTAATTAGGCTCCAGAGACCATTTTTGATTGTTGTCGGGAAAAAGTTTTGAATAAGTCGTAGACGTTCTACGGACGTAGACGAGAATATGATTTAATATTATGTGACCAATGAGAAGTAAGGAAAATTTCAAGGCTCTGTGATCCACTTTTTGCACAGATTTGCACAAAAATTGACTCTGATAGGAAATTAGTAGCAGGATACTAAAATATCTTTTATAGGTCATAAAATGTATTGCTTGTAATTTTATTATAAAAATGTATTTTTATATTTTAGTGTTGCATTGTCATTTTGATATATAGATTTATTGTTGATCCTTTTATTATAAAAGTGTACTGTTGATTCTTGATTGGGGGGGTCACTATTTTTCCATAGCTGGGAGCATAACGGTTGCTACCACCCAGAGTCAGTTTGGATCTGGAAACGACAGCAATTAAGAGGTAGTTCCACCGTCCCAAAACCTCCAATCTCCCAGTCAGAGACCTTGCTGTCGGATGAATTTTATCATTGTACGCAGGACGAACTTCTAGTGAGTTTGAGTGAATTCATTGCAAAACATTGACAAAAGGTATGGTAAAGTTTTAACTATATTTAGAACAATAGGGATGTTGTGGATAGCCACAAACATCGATGTCTTGAATCAACTTTGTTCATATGAAAAGAACTAACGGAACTGTCCCTAATAGCGTAGATCTAATATATATTTCAGTAATAAATTTTCACTTGTAATATCTACGTTAATCTATTCCAAATAACTTCCCTCGGCTCGCACTCATCTTTAAAGGAAATTTCATAGATTTATATCTATGGTTTCCTTTGTACCCATCTGTGTCTACCCACTTCACTGTCCTCATCTGTAATCCCTTTTATCTTTTCCCGTACCACACACGAGTATATGATATCAATCGATACTTCTATACTGTTCAAATTATCAAATTTCACCCTTTACATTTTCCTACCTATTAACGGGACAAACTTTCCGAAGCATTCCTTCAATGAACCATCTTATCTATTTCAAGGCTTCAGACAAGTTCAATAACTAAGGCCGGAATAGGGAAGAGATATTCACATATTAATCTCAAGTTACCGTCATATCGGGTAACCGTCAAATATGATCAGCTTCATTTTTAACAGATGAGAACAAATATTTTGCAGTTTTAATATTCATGTCATGTAAACTAACAGTATATTTGCATAATAATATCTGAAATATCTTTATTAATTCAAATACAATGCTTCCAGACATCAGCAACTTAAATATGTGTAACCCGCGTCATTTCGCTGCTTCCTAACGAAAACAAATCTTTACCTATATCTGTACAATGTCATTTCCAGACATGAATGATCATGGCCCTCCCCTGTTTCTCTTTATTTTTGAGATTTATGTATTGACACGAATTTTCGGGAAAGGTGTTTTCCCTTGTATTCTTCACGTTTTTTTAAATTCATAAAATTACTTTTATTAGACAGGCTGTTGCCCATAGCTACGGGACCTACTTTATCCTGCTATAGCAATAACGACGAATAGATGAATTCATATCTTTCCTAAGGGAATACTTTCGATGTAAAAGACCAGGCGGAAGTGGTACTCATCTTGACAACATTCATGTATTCAGCCAAAAATATAATCTCACATAGATAGAAGAGCTATAGATTCATCAAATTTATAGTAGCTATCGACAATTATTTTAAAGTGTAGTTTTCGTGTAAATTAACTATATATTTATATTATTGAATGACTGAATTGAAAAGAGGAGAATATCAAATAATCATTTCAGGACAAGCAAGGAAATAAAGCCATTAAGACGCAAGCATGAAAGAAACTGAGAAAGCGAATGTAATGGATTCAACTGGAATTCGAACTCGGCTCTCCAATTGCTTAATCTGAGCTGCGATCCATTACTCCACCGTGCCTCCTTTGCCTAGCGCTATGCGTAATTGATAAAGTCAGGATGCCGAATAAGAAAACTCATCGGGAGTATGACCAAGAAAATTATGCCGAGATGACAAGATGGGGGCGATTATATTGAATATTCTTCTTTAGTCAAACTTATTCTAATGAAAGTCGAAACAGAAATATTCAAAGGTATTTTACGCATAAATTTTTGTTGCAACGAAAACAATTTCGGGAAAAATCATTTCAAACACGACATTAGAACATGTGTGGATTTCCCGTCAATACTGCAGTGTAATACTATTTACGCTGATTATATAAGCCTATTATTATTTATCTCCTCTTATTTATGTAGATTATTTAATATCGTCATGTAAATTCTAAATGCTTTACAGCAGGGCAATAGAAATATTAGTTCAGAAGATGTATGTTTTGCTGGCGTAAATATATTGTCTATCAAATATCAATATATGCCTTTTTCCAGGTGATGTTTACAAAGGAACTTATGTCATTAAATATTTTAGCATATTAACACTTTCAGAGACAACGCATTTTAGCTATTATAGATCAGGAAAAATGAGGATTACTCAGAGATCGATAGAAATCAATTAATAGCCACAACTATATGCGAAGGATCGAAGAGAATCTATTCTCATTTTTAAAGAGAGAGGAATATTACGGAATTAACGTTGTTAAGGTGAGAGGTATTAAGTGCACATTTAAATTAAATTACTATCTACTGTACTTTGGGCACCTCGGCGTGGTGTAATGCAAGCTTGTCTCGCTAAAACATTTAGGACTGAATTGTGAGTTCGACCCTCACTGGACGCCCCATACTTTCGGCCTTGTGCTAAGCTAAGTTACACTTTGTAAATCATTACTTACGATCAAATCACGACGAAAACATCGGTTCTCGTTCGGTCACCGAAGTTAAATACTTAGATATGGGACCGCTTACGAACACCTGTTACTGTAAGCAGACCCCTACTACCGGGGTAAACTTCCATTAGGCGCCTCGAGGCGGTGAACAGGTTAGAACAATTACGACTGAGTAGTGAGTTCGATCGTCACTTGGTGTCCCATACTTTTGGCCTTGTGCTACATTTAAGCTAAGCGTAGAAAACCATTTTAGGCACTTCGACGTGGTGTAAGGTTTATCAAGATCTAGCTAGAATAGTTACGACTGAGTAGTGAGTTCGATCCACACTGAGTAGCCTCTATTTTCGGCCTTGTGCCACATCTAAGCTACGCTTGGAAAATCACTACTATCTACTGTTCTCGACTAGATTTTTATTTCTAAATTGTAATTAGTCATTGAATTCCTCTGTTTTTTAGTAAGTGAGACATTATGATGAGTTAATGACTAAGACTTTTGTGAACTCGAATACATGCAACGAGAAAAATATACCAAATGATATAAAGGATATATGAAGGGTGTTTATACGAAATCAATGTATGTCATTTGAATTCTGGTATAAACGTTTCGTCTTGGAGCTTTTATTGACTTACTTGGGGGAACTGATTAAAAAAGAACAAAGAAGATCTTAGCAAGGTTTATTTTATTTAAATCTATGCAACTGTAGATAAGCCGTAAAAACACTCTTCTCCGGCCATGTGTTTCTCTCGCCTTCGTTTAGAGTATTGTTCTCATTGCCTTTATTGCTTTTATTGTGAACTTTTGTGTCGGCCTTCTTCAAGTGAATACATATTTATTTTGCATATTTGGTTTAAGTTACTCTCTACTTGACTATGCATTCTGTTATTATTATTGAAATATTTTTCTATCAACATACATTTGGATACAGACTTAGAAAAATTATCTCTACAAAGCTTAAATTGTAAAAGATTATAGAATTGAAGACCTCGGTTAGATAGTTAATTAGTTGTGAAGAGAAATATGTTGGTGTCATTTTACTAAAAAAATACTAATATTCAAACTGCTTACTTCCCGATACGGTTATCTGTATATTAAGTGAATGTGATTCATCCGCTGAACATTCCAGAAAAAAAAACTTTCTTTGGGAGTTTGGCAAGATGACACAAGTGATCCGAAAATGTAAAGAAAAATGAACGCATGTATTTAAAAAAATAAATACAAAATATTAAGCTATAATTATTAGCAAAGAACGCAGATGTAGGAAAGAATTTCAATAGACGTCTGTGTTTGTGGTTTATCCAAAAAACATATTTTGTTTCGCTCTACTTGTGTCTGAGTCAAAAGTAATGCACAATGAGCGAACATATCTGGTAGAAAGATGAAACGAAAAACATGAAAGACAGAACGTCCACCGAGGTTTACTAGCGCCTGTCTAGACTAAGTTTGGTTAGTTGATAACCCTCACTATTTTCCTGATTTGGCCCCACCTGACTGTCAACTGTTCGGAAATATGAAAAAAAACACTTGGTTTACGATGGAGTAATAGATACGGCTAAGAATGAGGAATCGTACGCCCGAGTTCGAATTCCAGTTAAATCCATTATTCACTTACGTGCTAATACCATTGGGAAAGGTGTAAGTCATATTCTTCTCCCAGCTATGGGTAAATAGCATGACCGACCGGGTTTTATAGCTTTCGACGCCAACCGGTCTACCGCAGAAAGAAATGACAACCTCTTCCGGGAGAAAAACATCTGCCTCGTCACACATGTATCAAGAGATATATGATCGCCTAAGCGTGTAAAACCCACGGCACCTACCTTACTGACTGGTTGGGAAACATTATTGCAGTAGTGATGGCAACATATCTGCCTTCGATGACTTATTTTTACCAACAGGAGGAAACCTTCTTTACCATTGACTTACAAGTACTGAACTCCGATGGAAGGAAACTGCAAATCGGAAGGGAGAATATTTTTAAAAACTAAAATTCATTTGGTTTTATTACATAAGAATATCTTGGTGGGCCTATGAACTTTTCAGCCGACACATAGATGTCGAAAATTTCGATGTCAATATATGTCGAAATTGTAGATGTCTATAGATGAAGAAGGGTTATATTCCTACAGATGCACGTTTGGAAGTTGATCAAAAAAGATTAACAAGATTTGTATAATTATAAGAAATATGCCATTATGGATATTTCATGTATATTTCATTTAAAATAGTTGTAACTCTATTATACAATGTAGAAAAGAGTGCTTTTGAATAGAGATCTATATAATAAATACATACGGATTTTTGTTCGACATATCAGTCTATCGGTTATTTACTGACGAAATGTAAATAAGTATTTTGTAATTCTATGCTGCTATCTATAGATATTTTGTACATAAGTTTATACTTTCAGAATAAAGGTATGTTTTTAGATATATATTTTGTAGATCATAAAATGTATTCTTGGTAATTTTACTATAAAGTTGTACTACAGAATTTGTTTGGGGTTTCAATGTTTTCCCCACCTGAGACCCTAGAATGTGAACCTGGAAACAACAGCACCTCAAAGAGGATGACACATTCCGCAAAATCACCCGATCAGAGGCCTTGCAGCGGGGTGTAGTTTATCCTCATAGCCAGAACGATGTTTTCATGAGAATAATCCACAAATTGTATTAATTTAATTACTCTCTTTATCAATCGAATCATGTATTAGGTTGGGGCAAAAATAATATCGTTTTCTCACATGAATTTGAACGTCAAAATACGACATTATTTTTGCACCAACCTAATACATTATTACATGTATACATGTGACCGGTTTTGTATATCTTTCCCAATTATTATATGGCAATAACACATATTTTACTCTGATATCGGTTTCTCTGCCTCGGTTATAATATAGAGGTATACATACTTTTGGAATTTTAGTGTACTTTAGTCATGTAGAATACTTTCAAAGCTAAATTAAATTAACTTTAAAGATCGATACCACAGGCAATGCCGATCGAAGGCTAAAAATTCTACAGTATATTCTTACGAAGCGTGATATTTCTTCTAATGCCTGAAGATTTCCGTGTGATCGACTTCCTCAGTATGAAGCCCAAGGGTTGAATTGGACGTCCTCGACGATGTTGTTCAGTTTGATCGCCGACCTTCAGGATGGGTCCGGTGGTTGTCTTAGAGTTTCGGAATAGATCAAAGGATAATTAGAACCTGGAGCTGCTGGTCTTTGAAATCTTAAAATCACAGATTTGGGAATTTGCCACGCGGACCTTTCGGATGTCTTTTAAGATGTTGGTCAGATGTGCAATTTGACCAGAGGCTATATTTTGTAGAATCTTTTGCCTAGCGTGTCGTATGGCGGTTTGCACCGCAATTTTATTGAATTTAAACTTTTGTAGAAAAACATACCGGCGATATTTATTCCGTTTTCTTCTCCGGAATTGATGGATCATTACTCGCCATCACCTCCTATCGCTTGTGGCACTTAGCAGGGTTTTGCCACGTACAAAGCAAGATGTCCCCCGTTGCCCGTTCATTCAAGCTCGTCAATCATCAAATTCTCCGAGCCTACTTACCTCTTGAAAGGTCTCGGATATTTCAACTGGCGCTTTTTGATTCTAACTATAAATCATCTTTTCGTTTCCATTTTCTTTAAATCTTCTTCATTATCCACATGTTCAGTCTATGAAATACTCAGTATCCTTCTGTAGAACCGCATCTTCCCAAACTGAATATATCTCTTCATCTCTGAGCATGTGTTCCTGAATATCAATCATCGACTTTTTGCAAAATATGTATTTAAGGTATACCATTTTTAGAGAGTCATGTTTCAAGTGACTGATACCTCAATCAATAAGGAAGGACACACGCACTTCACGAATTACAATAAGAAAAAACATTTGGAATAAATCAATGTATACTGAGTATTTCGCAACCAAAATATTAAAAGAAAATTATCAGTGGATATTTTAGTCTGACTTTCTGCAATGAGGTTCTCTATTTAAACATTGATTTGTTAGTTGAGCGCCTTCATTTAGAATCTAAGATGTTTTACCACGCAGAAAACTATTCCGATTCATTTTTCTATTTCTTTCCATTCAAATATTACATCGAATACTTAACGATATTATAGTTTCGATAGAAGTTTTCTCGATAGTAGTATAATATAATGTAATGATTTCTTCTTCCTAGTTTCTTCATCATCGTTGTCTTTATGATATTATCTTAATAGTATTTGTATCTTTCATTGAGGTCACTTTGTTATTTCAATCATTAATATATTCATCGTTTTTCGGAATCAGATTAGTTACATAGCTGAATATCGTTTAAAAATTAGTTCGTCGGCGAACATTTAATTTAGCATTATTACAATACAAGAATCACAATAGTTAAATAGTTGCTATTTATCGCTTCTGGGTTAATTATTCTCTTAGGTTTGGCATATTAAAAAGGCTTTTAATCAGTGCGAAAATTTAGAGACTTGCAAATCATCATATCCTATTTTATTTCTGCACAGTTATTACCCATAAATACCGATTTCATCTGTTTGTAAAAATGATTAACATAACGTCAAGGGAAACAAACAGAAAATATTTTCTTTTTAAAACTAAAAATTGAATTCAAGGCAATATACAAGTTAAGACAGAATTATTCTAAATAAATGCATTATGCATAAACATTAATTATTCTAAACCTAATTAAACATGTTCAAAGATCAAACGGTGATAATTAACAATTCACCACCAGGGAAACGTAAATAAAAATAAAAAGCAGACCTCAATAGCAGTGAAATAAAATGTAATACCCGGTTATATAGACTAAGTCAATTAATAGCTGTTTATTGTATCTTAATTTCATCGTATATTGTATGGCCATATTTCGCCTTAATAAAATGTTTAAAACCACGAGGTAACATGCTTATGATTTCTGTTGAATTCCCAGTTGTCCGAACGTCCGTATTTGCAATCACAAGAGCCTTGTCACTGACTGACTGTCTGTAAGCATAATCTGCAGGTAATCCCACAAATCGTCTATGGAATTGAATTCACGTAGTTGCTATTCCATTTCAACATAGTGACATTGAGCATCTTAATTTGTTACTCCATTTTCATTGATTTTTGGCATGATGTACAATCATGCTTCAATATGATGCAACCATACATGTACATTTCTACATTATCCTGCAACAGTTCTGCATATGTCTAAACATATACGTTTATTCCAGTTGAAAGGAAATATAAATGAACTGTTCCAAACTCCCTTGGCTAAGAACCTTGGTTTTTCTCAATCATGGCATATTGTTCATTTCATTTTTGTCAGCCTTTTGATATACTATTAATGAAACAAACTGTGTCAGTATGCCTATAACAATGAACATATATTTTCTCCATTTTCCATCTGTCCAATGTTCATGCATTTGTGAAAGCTATGCACCTCTTTATAATTGCCATAGTTAGTCACGGTTTTCAGAAAGGTCTTCAGGCTCATTATTGCAATTTATTGACCAACTTTCGAGATAGAGTTTTACAAATCTCATCCGTATCCATTAGACGAATAACAGATCGAATATTTTCATGAATTTAGCGAGGATCCTGAAACGATGGATTGCATTATAAAATCATTTTAAGGTTTTTTTTTTTTCCTGCGACGTCCATTTGTATGTCAATCAAAAAAGAATGAGCGACATCAGCTTTTATTCTCAGCTCCATCTTGCCACAACCAAATCAATCTTGGATTCACTTGGATTCCACAATCAGAGTAGCCCTACATTTTAATATTACTATCTGGTCTTTTTGAACATCACAAAGTGAGGATTTTGTTCGCCATTTTGAACTATAAAAACTCACGGAAAACAATAATTTAGTACAAAAATAACCCTGTATTACAGTGTTTCAAACGTGAGACCTATGATAATGGTGTAGCTTTTCCATTAAATAATAGTGGCTGATGCAATATTCTGCAATAATAGAGAAATGTTACTTCTTCCCAGCTGATCTTTAGATTTTGACAAAGTCTGTATTATATTAACATTAACAATATATCGCACAAGCGTTTTACTATTATTTTGATTCAAAAGTGTCTAGAATAATGTAACGTAACCTTTTATTATCAGATTTAAATGATTTGACCGTCGAACCTATTATGGGCGTAAAGAATTATATATACCACAAGTTTCTATATCGGAAGAGCTTCGTAGATCTTACTTCAGGGTGAATCAAGAACAAAATAATTGCGAGTTCCATCGTAAAATCAGCATATTGAATCACATAACTAAACTTTGCTTTATGATTTTAATATATGTTCCTAACGGAATTAAGTAATCATTATAGCTAAAGTAATATGGTTCCATTAAGATCAGCGGAAAAATAATTGTGTTGTTTCAGGATAAGAATGCTGTCAAAGCGAATAATAAAATTGATAAATGACCATTTACCAATGCTCCATAGACTACGGAAGCTTGTTTAATAAACAATAGTATACAAATGCATTTGAAAAGGTTGAAAACCTGGATTGTATTTGGGAAGGTTATTAGAATAATGCAGAACATTTACAGAACACACTGCATGCAAGTGGATAGAAAATGTATTAAAAATTACTCAATAGAAGTGGCAGCAAGTCAATCATGTCCTTTTCTCACCGGAATTTTTAACCTATACACATTGACAATCTTGAGAGAACTCGAAATGGTAAGTAGATACGATTGTTGATATAATAATCAAAACATTAATTAAGCAGCAAATTGACATGGCATGAAAAAATAAACACTGCAGGAATCTTAGAAAATCTAATAAATTAAACCAAGTGTTAAAATCTATTAAATATAAGAATATAGATATAATCATCAGGAAGAATGATATATCAAGCTGAAAGCTACTAAATAGATACATCAAACGTCTGCATATTCAGAAAATTAGTTACCTACGAATTCTTCTAGCAGAAGAGGGGGAAATGTGTCACTGAAATGTGAAGTTGTTTTGGAATGGCGAATTTTGCTTTTACAAAACGAAGCTTTCGTAGTACATAATCGTAGACATTTATGCACATGAAAGAAACTCAATTATATAATACAAGAGTGAATTCTGTACCATTTCTTCAAAAATGAAGAAAGTCTTGAGTCAATAGATTCTTGAAAACGGTGCGGAAAATAACATGGACAGAATATGTGAGCAATTAGGAACGTTTAAATTAAATTTACAGAAGGAGACCGTTGATAATCTGGGATAAAGAATTTGGTCATTTGTTTTTGAGTACTTAGAATTTCAGGCGACATACTGAAGTCAAGAGTGCCAGAGTGAAACAGTAATTGACCGACCCAACATGCTTGTGTAAATGCATGTCATAACAGAGAAGTGTGGTGAAAATAAGTGTACGAACCTAGACTACGCTACAATGGATGGTTTGTTATTGAAAGTTATTATCGATCTCATGAAGGAACACGCTACAGAAGAACCATTTTTTTCTCAAAATTAGATTGTAATTATCCAGTAAATTACTGTGGATTTATTTGATATAATATCGTTTTTCAGTAAATTGTATATATCCTCCAGAAGAAAGTTTCTAATTTTGAACGATTGTTGCCATGAAAACGTTTTTAGATATAACGTCATATTGCATAAAGCAAAGCACTTAATTGCCCGGAGTCGAACCACATGCAGATTGCCACTTCTACTGAATCTGACGAAACCCCATTTTTATCATTGTTTGCGTCGTTTCATTTACAAATTTAACATGGGTGTTATTTGCAGCCAATATCCGATCAATGTCAGTTCTTTTTTGTTGGTCGCATCATTTAAGCGTGAAATTATCTTATTCCAGTTCTGCGCAGGCCCCAGGATTTCGTAATATAAAAATCGAATACAATTCTTACAAAATCAAAGAACCACTTTGTCCGTTATGTTCCTTTTGGTTCAGATGATTGATGGCTGACCTGCCACTAGTAACAATGCTCTTAATTTCGGCCTTCAAAATAAACCAATTTTGCTACATACGTGATTGACTAAACTAAATATGTTTTTCAATATCGACTAATGAAAGGAGAGAAAACTTTTTATATCAGCACTCATTATTTCACTGGAGAACTCAGTTTTATAGAAAATAGTTATAAGGCTTATGAATAAAAAATGACGTGAGGGTTGAGTGTTTGTTAAAGCAATAAATCGTCGAATCAAATTGAAACAAAATACTAATATATTAATATTCTGAAAATACATTTTTTTGTCAATTTAATAAAATATATTTGACAAGAGAATTTTATATTTGTAATGTAAATAAAATATACTTAAATACTAAACTGAATAAAGATCACGTTGGTAATAAAGTTTAGTTCGATTTTAAGTATTAATGACGCTTATGCCCAAGTAAGAAATCACATCTCTATCTGTGTCCTCTTTGATGAGAGACGAAAACTAAAAACAGGCATCCTAAATAAATTCGCTTATTATTCATGGAACTTTGAATCCATTATATTTATAATGACTATACTTCATTAGAATGTTTTTAATGGCTTCAAATCCATTATAATTATAACGACTATACTTCATTAGAATGTTTTTAATGGCTTCAAATCCATTATATTTATAACGACTATACTTCATTATAATGTTTTAATGGCTTCAAATCCATTATATTTATAACGACTATACTTCATTAAAATGTTTTAATGGCTTCAAATCCATTATATTTTTAACGACTATACTTCATTAGAATGTTTTAATGGCTTCAAATTCATTATATTTATAACGACTATACTTCATTAGAATGTTTTTAATGGTTTCAAATCCATTATGTTTATAACGACTATACTTCATTAGAATGTTTTTAATGGCTTCAAATCTAGCCTCATTCCAGTTATATTTACGATGCATTCGAAGCTTTCTTTTGCGAGCAAAATGAATGTTAGTTCAGAACGAAAGCAATTAACTAAAATACTTAAAACCATTTGGTGAAATATGTCATTTGCGTTCTTTTATTGACTTATTTAAATGAAATAATGTGTTTGTAATCTTGGTTGTCAACGAAATGAGCATTGAGGTTTGGAAGCAATTAGGAACTGTTTTATAAATGAAAATGTCAGTGATTTGTAAACATTTGACGTATTTTATCTCGTTCTTAAAACTATTGGGTTTTCAGATTCAAGACGTTCAACCAATAGATAAAAAATAACTATTATAAGGGACATAATTCTTTAACATAGAAACTTTCATTCTTGATAACAAGTCTCCTTAGCTTATTCCAAAATAAATATGTAATTAAATTCCCCCCAGACCGTCAAAGGAATGGAGGAGAATATTTGGTCGGGATTAAGTCCTTACCAACCATTGCAGTAGTATGCGAATTCAAACTTGCATCATGTATGGCTAAAATTTGTTCAAGTGGATATACCGGGTATAGCAGAAAAATTGTCCATTTATTGATTAAGATTTGAACCGTTGTATTAGGATTAGTGATATCTTACTGGAATTCTCCAATATTTTTATAACAATATTGTACTCTACTTTGAGGAATAAAAATGTGTAATTACTCTACAAGCTTAACAGAAGACTCGTGATAAAAACGATCATAAATGAAAGTTAAATGTTCAACATTATTCATATTTAAGAATCGGAAGCTCATGAAGGATCGAAATAAAGTCAATATATATATATATATATATATATATATATATATATATATATATATATATATATATATATATATATATATATATACTTATTGTAGGATCAGAGTGACTCCAGTGACAAGGTGCCAATTAGGTTTCACGTACGATTTCATCTTAAAGCCTTTTTCCCCACTCTTGTCAAAGCTGAAATCCCTCTCTCACGTGCCAAACTTAATATGGATTGAGTTGGATCTTTTCTAATTGATATCTTTATCTCAAATTTGGAATGATGCTCCCTCTTCTTGTTGTGACCACCTGACCAGATTTCCTCTCTACTGTTCCCTCTTTTTTAAAAATATCCACAATTATCCTGATTGTTCTTCAATGGACTTTGAAGATGGAAGCCAATGTATGAATTTTGGTACCATTACGTATGGCCTGGCCTATATTTACCTCTCACTATTGCTCAGTTTGTAAGAGAGTTGATCTGACGCAAAAAGTTAACCTGCTCTCCTTTTAAGAGGTTTTCAGTGATTCTTACGCCAAATGGTGTCAAAATGACTAAATGTCTTAACTAACAACCCGGAAAATAGAATCTCAGTTTAGTGTTATTTTTGTTTTAGATATTAATTATTTTGTTGGATTGATAATTATGCCGTTGACAATTTGGACACATTTACCGTTTCTCTCGGTATAAACAATTACTCCAGACTCATTTCAGCCAAAAATTAATGTCCCCGTATAGGACCGGTGCTATACAAGTCTACAAGAATAGATCAAAACCATCGTAATTAAAAGCAAGGCATAAACATACCATCAGTTTTAAAGCAATTGTGCGTTGATGCTATTTTAGGCTTCACTCACCTGCTGTTTCAGCTTAATAGAGTGAATGACAAAAAATTTGGAGTACTGTGGCTAGTGCGAAATCATTCAGTTTATCAATTGATTCGCTGTTCTGTCCAATACGCTGCTCAAGATAGCCTCCAACTGAGACATTGTTCATAGAATATATTTGAAGGAATGAATCTCAGGAACTTCACAGTGCTGTTGCCGAATGCAGGCATTTTCTCATCTTGCTTTCCATATTTATTAAGATTTGTAATATTCTTTTAAATTTCTGGATAAATTTCTTTTTTAATTTTCTGGATAACAAAGTTAACTTGCGAGCAAGAAACCGGAAGAGATTTCCACGGGTGAGAAGTGCGATGGAAGAAACTGTTAAGACAGAACTCACGGTTTAAAGCCTTTTCAACTTTAATGAGCCCATGTAGCAAATCTAGTACAGCGCTGAAACTCAAGTACCATAGAGTAACGTTCATCTAATAATTACATTACAATTCATGACAACGAAAAATTCAGTGCGAGAAGATGCAATAAGTAATTCTCTTAGAATTTATCATAAACCATGATGGTGGAAGGTAAAAAAGATTCGCTCGGACGATTAAAAGAGAGCATCTTCCAAATTCAATTTAACAGCACATTATAGGTCATTCTGTAGACCAGCTGCCAATTTGACCTTAGCAAACTGATGAGAATTAGTATTAAGACAGGAGTAAATATTTGTATCCTCTGCATAGATATCAATCTGAGAAGTGATGATATCAGGAATGTCATTTATGAATATTCGGAACAACAGAGATCCAAGTATATAGACGTCATGAATGTAAAACGATCTAGAATAGTAGACATTCAAGTCTTCTTTTATTTTGTTATTTGATAAGAAATACTGAATCAGTTAAAATATTCGTCTAGAAATTCCATAATATTTCAACTTGTGAAGGAGACCAATATGCGAAACCGTATCAAGAGATATCCAAATCACACCCCCGAGCTTCACTATTCTTGATAGTTTGATAGATACTTTCAGCAATAATCCTTAAGACATCAGCAGTTGGCGTAGAGAAGCGAACGACATATTTCTATCAGAAAGAAAACAATGCAATGTGAGATGTGCGACCAATTCACAGTTAACTAGAGCTTCTCGTACTTTGCCCAAAAGAAGCGGAACGGTAATTGTGTTCTTAAACAATGAAGCTACAGAATAGGATTCTCAACAAAAACACATAGCAAGGAACATCAAGGTATTTATTGTATTGTTAGGAGAGAACATGAACGCATGTCTTAAGGACTATTGCAAGGATACTATCAATTACACATAGTTGGTGAGGATCCTATTTAGATATGATAGTAAAAAGCATACACGGAGATATATCGCTCAATTTTATATATCCGCATAAAAGAAACTTCCTAAATTTGAAAGAATGTTGTTTCGAAAATAATTTGATCCAATATTTCTTGTTTAAAGGCAAATTCCTTGCAACGCTCTTCTATGTCGAAAGATATTCATAGATACTCCAGATGAGTCGAGATAAAATTGGAAGAGAATTTACAAGCAAAACATTTTACTTTATCAGCGGTAGATGTTATCACCGCAGATTGAGTGCTGTGAGGAGCAATAAATGATGTACACTTATTAACACACTATAACAGGGCTTCCGTATTTAATTGGATCAAAATAGAAGCTATACGTAGACTCATTCTACCATCAAACAATGACATAGCCACTTTGAGAGCATGTTTAAAATTCTTACAAACAGACCGAAATAGGTGAATTGCATTTATTACACTGACACACACGGAAAAAGTGATTCCTGTTAGCTATAGCCACTGAACCAACTGTTGTGAAGCAAAGAGAAGATTGTTATTTAACCTGGCATTTGCGAGATGCTAAAAAATAATCAATTCCATCTTTAACCTAAGAAGAAACCTCTGCAGCCAGCAAAATTCACAATATGGAGGTTAAGAATATTAATCCGATGGGCACTTGAAGAAAGTGACGAAATAAATTTAAATCAGTACGCTAGTAACAGAAATAAGTCTTCTGATTAGTAATTCTCTTTCTAATAAAGGACTCAACAGAAATATCAATAGATACTACAGCGGTATCCGAATTGCTGTGATGCTCTGCAAGAACTAGAAGAGGAGGTAAGATACAAATTAAGTAAATGAAAATCATATTTATTAGGGAGACACATAGGAAAGTCCACCCTTTGACTTAGATCATGAGCTATGGGAAAAATGAAATTCCAACCATATCAGTAACATCATTACGCTTAAGCCATTTGAGGTGATGAGCATTAAAATC
Organism: Acanthosepion esculentum; assembly: GCA_964036315.1. NCBI lineage: Eukaryota > Metazoa > Mollusca > Cephalopoda > Sepiida > Sepiidae > Acanthosepion > Acanthosepion esculentum. Next base: position 7,541,293 of record OZ038495.1, read on the forward strand.
GCCGAACAGACAAAGTTTCGGAGATGAATGAACAGAGAGAGCTGGTTGTATATTATCAGGACTTTTATGTAATATATTACAGTCGTGAGAAAAAGGAGACGGATAAAGGAGAAAGTGATAAGTTGACAGAGTTCTCTAACGAAAGTTGAAAGCACATGAAGAAATCCCCTGGTGACTCAAGATGCATTCCCTTGCAATTGGGAGATTTTCCCGAATACAACCACAGGATCCATATGCTTACTGGAATCTTTTCGGCAAAGGCAAAGATAGCCTGCGATAGAGAATTTATTGGTAGCAATAGAAGAATTTAAATTACTTTCACAAATTATTAAGATATAAGATAACCGTTTCAAAAAAAAAAGATTCTGCGCTACAAAAATTGTAACGAATTCCAAAAATATTGGCGACACAAAGGTTGAAAGGGTCAGGCAAATTATTGTTTACGAGTTTTACACGTATTACATTTCATTGTATTTTGCATGAGAAGATTTTATTTAAAAATGCAAAATATATCTTATTTTAAGAAAAAAAAAACAATATAATTATCTATTGTCTATGGCAAGACAAACTGGCCAGAAATATAATGTGTCCACCGTAAATAGATTGAATTATTCCTAACATGCAACACTGTACTACAGATAGTCGATATTACGCAATGGTTGATTAGAGCAGACTGTCTAAGCTCTACCACTGATAGTAAGTAGAGCTACTTACTATCACACAGAAACAACAACCTGAAAACTGATAACCGAGTCCCCTCATAATGAAATGTCGCGCCCACTGATCATATAGATCAGCAAACATTCAAGAATATTAAATCATTACGGCAATGGGAGAACAATATGTTAAGCCATATCCTAACCCGGAAATATATGATAAATCACTACTCCTCTCAATAAACTTAACGGCGTACGGGCCGGGCGACGAATGAACCTATCAATTCCTGTTAACTAGTTCACAGCTTTTATCGAAATACAATCTCTCGGAAGGTTAGCCAATAAGGCTCTAGGCACCTTACAAGCTATGTGGAATTACTAAATTATTAAAAACGTCCTTCAGGTAATCCTAAAAGTTGAAAGCAAAGTGATATTAACATAAAATGTTATCACTTAATGTAGTTAAAATGAATAATAAAAATTAAAGTTTAAAGACACACAAACACTATATGTATATTTTACACAGGTTACCATGATAACCAGTTGGACCACTTATTCTGATTATTAATGTAATCTTTCAATATTATATTTAAAAAGTTAGTCTTTTTTGTTGTATTTAATTTTGTTGTATTTAATTTTGTTGTATTTAATTTTGTTTTTCTGTTGTGCTTAATATATGACTTAACTGTTTATCTATGTACATAAAATAGAAGATGTCTATATTCGTGTATGTTCTTTATTGATTTACAGTTTTTCCAATCGATCTCGGTCAACATCGACAGAGTGAGAGCTTAGGTTTTTGTAGTAGCCAATATCAACTTGATTTTTCCAGACAACCTGTGTATAACGAAATGCCGCGAAAAACTGTTTAGAAAACCAGTTTTTGCACGTACCTGCCTGATTTTTCAAGCTATTTTCTTCAAATTCGACACAATCATTACGTAATACACAACATTTTTTGCTTTAATTCTTCTAAAGTCATTCGAATTAATCATGAAATTCCACGAATAACTGCGTAAAATTCGTATTTTCGCCATTAACTTCCATAGTTTCCAAACGATTAACTTCAGATTTTGTACGGACATTACATATGCTTCTGGGAATGTTTCGATCTCATTTTCAATCAAGTTAATTCGCTTTACATTTGCGATTTATTTGATTAACCTGATTAAACTTCTGCTATTTGATTAAACTGAATAAACTTTACATCACTCCAGATTTTACAAGAATATTAAACTTTAAAGTTTTCATAAGTTTATTCGCTTTAAAGTTGCTATTTATTTCATTAAACTTATTAAACTTCTGGTATTCAATTAAATTGATTAAACTTTACTCCATCCATTGCATGATAACACGGGTTGAACTACGAGCACGACCTTTGACATACGGGCGTTAACACTATTAATGCGCCCCCGGTTCAGGTGTAAACTCCTGCTTTATCTACGTCTTTAGTGCTTACTCCATTCCCCTCTCCCCCATATTATCGGTCTCGATCCCAATGCGCCCATATTAATCACCGTTTTCTTAATACATTTTACGCATTGACTGAACGCCTGCTGATAACACGTCCTTTTTATTTACTCCCTTACACCCTCGATGCCAATGGTCTCACAATAAGGGATGAACTGCGAACATGACATTTGACCTGTTCACGTGAACATTACTAACTATACAATCAATTCTTTGACAGAATTTCATTGGTTCACACCCTTCTATAAGCTCAAGTACCATCATGCTACACTTGGAAAGACAACCGATGGACACGAAGAAAGGTAGGAAAAACTATTAATGCACATCCAAACAAGTTTTACCATTGCCTTCGCAGAGTATATACAGTCCACATCAGCCAATATGAGTGCTTCTAACTTCGGCTTCTGTTACATGAGGTAAAAGGTCCAAAGCGTTTCGAAGACTTAAAATGGTTAAATGGCCACGTTTGCGGCACGTACAGCGATGCCTGCTTCAAGAATGGGCTACTGGGAAATGGTGTTGAATGGGTTGCAACTCTCGCGTAGACCGATCCAGTGCGAACAACAAGAATTCTCTGACATTGCTGTGTTATTGCCCAAGTGTGAGCTCAGTGGTCCCGTATCTTTAGTCGAGACATACAAAATGGTATTTTCTGAAGACTGCAAACTCCATAGGCAACTAATGATTTGTGGCTTTGGCAAAAAGACAAAGCAGCTGACTATATTATTGTTATACATAAAAACTTAGTCAAAATTAAACAACTATATACAACAAGTATAACTCACATTCCCGCCATTACAGACTGTGAGGGAGGCGACCGGAAAACCTGACGGGTTTAGGATGGTACTTGAGCATTGGTGGCTCAGAAACAGCCATGGTTGCATTCAATCTGGCCTTTGCTTTGAGAGGAAATAAAAGCCACAACACCATCATAGAAATATACATACACAAACATATAAATACGCACTTACACACACACACACACAGACACACACACACACACACACACACAAACACACACAATACATTCATACATACATATATTGTTTACACTGGATGTTTCAGTAAACGTTACATGAAGCTGGTTGTAATATTATATTTATTGAAATGGCTACAACAATTGACAACAATGTAGTTATTAAATTAATAATACCATTATTTCATTCCATAAAAAGATTTTGTCTTCCATGTTATTAAGCGAGCAAACAGTGAAGTTGTGTCTGCCATCATCTTCAGATTGAAGTTGAACATCTTATCAAATGACAGTACAGCATTTAACCAAAGATCTGTAAACGTTGCATAACTAATAAGTTTTTTTTTCATTTTATACAATTTCAATCGATGCAATACACGAGGCTAACTGTATAAATAATTTAGATGTAAATAAAGAAAACATAAATGTCTTAGATATACTTAAGGATGTGTGTAATATGAAAAACTTTTTGTCTGACTAATACAATTATAGCGTATTTTATCTATTTCTCCTTATGCAGTTCCACCTTTGTACAAATTAGATCCCCAGAAGATAAAAGATAATGTTTGTAATTCTATAATGTTTACTAGATACGTCATATAAAATAACACTCGGTGGAGACCGCGGCCAGTAAGATACTATATATAAAATTTAAATTAAGATATGAATCTGATAATTAGTCACACATATTTGAGAATATTGTAACATGTTTTGCAGAAAATAACGGCTGTGGCAGAAATACATCGCAGAAATAGTTCCTCCATGATGGTAAGACGATAGCTAAATGGGACATCATTTCCTCCCTGGATATAATTTGCATTGTATTTGCTTGAAAATAGTAACGTTAGTACTTCTAAGTATTCCTATAATTATTAGCGGGAGCATATTTTACTTGTATAACGATAATCTTCCGGTCGTTGTTTTAAGCTTTAGTAGTTTTATGATGAGCAAAATTCTAAAAACGTACCCTATATTTAATTTGCATGGCAGAGTTAGTTGTTGATGTCAGAGAATATTATATGAGTTAATTCGTTCATCTACTACTTCTGTTAAATCAGACTATATTGCTTAACCGAATGGGTTGATCCTAACACCGTTAGTGCAAACAGAACGCGCTTAATCAAGACCGATGTCCGTTTGGCCATTGCGGAATATATTACGTTGGTCACCTTCACACCAATATCGTTATTTTTTCTTGAGCAAAGATTCTTATTCGGTTTTCATTGGTGGTCAAAGTAAGCAAGGTTTGGACACGTATGAGAAAAAATCAATGTATAATAATGATAATTATATATCTCAGGAATTCAGTTAGGAAGAATTCTCCCCAGGGCTTATTATCGAGAAAATATACATTTGCTCGAAATGTATGCAGCAAACACATTCTCGAGAAACATTACAAAAATCTTTACAACATGTAATTCCCGAATGACCGCGCTTGGTGGAATATTTTCATGTTAGATATTTTAGGCTGCTATCTTTATCCCCAGGGTTCGCATAATTATTGACAATATTTGGAAGGGCGACCCTTGTCGAATCACTCTTGACAAGATAATGTTTTTTGACAACATCGAAAAACAGTTTACCAGACTGAATAATAGCGTATCACACTTCAGTATCTTTCTGTAAACTGGTCGTTCACATTTAACTCGATGTCTGTGCGTGTGTGTGAGCGCGATAATTGAGGGTTTAATGAATGTTATTGACAACACGTCGTTATTTATTGCTTCGTGGCAGTTATTGATTCTATGTAGATTTGAAGAGAAGTCGTGTTAACTGAACTCGCGAGACGCTAGTAGAGAATATAACGAGTTTAGAATTCAATAGACTTGTGACATGCCAGCAAGTATGCCAACAATAATAGTTGTCCCAAAGATATTATCATGTAGAATTATTCTTACATGAATAAAACAGTATTGATTTATATTGACTTAAGTATTTTTCAACTATGTCCTGTCAGAACGTCGGCATTTATGAGTCAAATTGATTCAAGTCACAATGAATCATGTCGCATATTTCCTGTTTCTAGTAAAATATTATGAAATGCATATCGAAAAATGATCGAACCGTTTACTTTATCTTCTTCACCTTATTGAATTTCGATTGATCTATAATCGAAACTAACTGACGCTTAAAACTTGAGAGTTTTGCCTGGTTTACTATTTAAGTCATAGCTGATGTTCAGAGAAAAAAAAGGAATTCATGCCTTTCCTAAGACCATTACTTCAAAATATATGGAACTCTTCATTCATATATATATATATATATATATATATATATATATATATATATATATATATATATACAGAAATATAGTCTTAAAGTGTGCTATATTTATGGGGTAAAGTGCTCAATATCAGAGATATAATTGAAAGCAAAATTCAGGCCATGTATGTTGTATTTGGCTGAACTATTTATACATGCTGATCAGCTTTGCATTAAGTTCTATTGTATTATACTGACGGTTAATGATTAGGAGGTAAAGATTATGTTTAAAATTATTATTTAAGTTATTGAATAGTCATAATTGTATTTATTATTGATTAATTTTTTTTGTTAATTATCATTACATTTACTTGCGTTCATATGGCCACGCGAAGAATGTTTTCTTTATTATTTACTCAGATTTTTTATTAAATTTGTTTCTTGTATTTATTATATTTTTTCTGGATTGTGTTGTCTTATTTGTTTAGTTAAAATATTAGCTTTGTATGAAGTATTAACTGCATTGTATGTAGTTTATATATTCCCATTTAATATACAGACATTTATAAGGTATCCTATAATAGTTTTAGTATTCTTTAGTATATAGTTTATTGTTGTAGGCCGATACTCTTTTCTTTAATATACATAATATTTATGGTGTAATTTATGATTTTATTTCTTTACTCTCCGTATATGGTTAGGAAGAATTGTACTATGCACTTATTTACAATTTGTAAAGGATTTTGCTGCGCTTAGGTTTCCGTTTTCGGCTACCTTCAGTTAATACTGTGTATATTTTTTCTGCGTCTTCATTTGATTTCACGGTGGCTTGTTGTATTACATTGTCTTGCAATTAATTACCATTTAAGGGGCATTCAGTCTTTAATCTGCGGTTATACTTGGGATTGGTTTGTTATTTTATTGTTTCATGTTCTCGGTGAACTTGACCTGTTTCTAATACATTTCTAATGAATATCGTGTGACCAGTGATAAGAGGGGGAAGTGTGCATGAGTTTAATGATTATTATTTCCTGTTTGTTTGCCTTATTTACGTTGGGTTTAATCACGTGAAGTTTCATTAGCTATAAACAAGTTTTTGCTGTGGGGTTATATATGTGAGTGTTGCCGAAATCCACTATTTTCGGGGGTTGTTTTAGAACCATGTTTGGATTCGTTGAATATAATTACATAGGAATATTACATTAATCTTATTTGAGTGTACCGTTTGATTATTGTATGTGTGTGTGCGCGGTTATGTGAAGTGGGTGGCTTTGGATACAGACATACATACATACATACATACATACATACATACATACATACATACATACATACATATATATATATATATATATATATATATATATATATATATATATATATATATACATATATAGGGTGTATCGACAATAATTTTACAACCATTGTTCTTTTCACTAAAACAAAATCCGCATAAACATATCCTCGTTTTTGTTTTATTATGTTTAAACAAAGTTTACGGTTAATGACGTTGTGGTGTCATTTAGACACGGTTACATTTGTCATTGGTGTGTATTTGTGGCTAATCTGTCACCAACGTTTAACATGTGTAGTAGAGAAGTTATCCGTTTAACAATGACAGCATATTCATATCGTGAGCAAGCAAATATGAATTCTACGTAGAGCGGCGCTAATCTTAATGGACGCGAGACAGCAGGGATGTATCAGATTGGGTTTCCAGACCGACGGCAACGGAGTCATCTAAATTTTGCTGTAGTTTATCAGCGCGTTGCTGAGACAGGATCCGTGGCACCAGCAATATAGATCGAGGAAGATCGAGATGCGCCTGTCCGTCTGGCAACGAAGAACATATTTTACAGGCTGTAGGAGATGATCCAGGTATGAATACATTTCAGGCGGCCCTAGCATGACATACATCTTATAGTAACGCATGGAACGTACTTCAAGATCAGCTCCTACATCCGTATCATTTGCAACGTGTGCATTGGTCTTTCGGCATCTGATCACTCATAATGGGAGAACTATTGCTCATGGTTTATTTCATAAACTGTTGATCTGTTGTTTGTACCTTCAGTCGTGTCTACAGATGAACCAACATTAGGAAAAGATGGAAAGACAAATTTACACAACCAACATTTCAGGGCGAAACGGAATGCACATGGTAAAATACAGATTCGACATCAGCATCAGTTTATGATTAATGTGTTTTCTAGAATTGTTGGCGACTTTATTAAGTCAATATGTTCTGCCATTACGTCTTACAGGAGCTGTTTACAGGGAGATTATTTCGAACAGACCTCCAAACCTGTCACAGGATATACCACTGCTAATACGCAGACGAATGTGGTTCATGCATGATGGTGCTCCAATACATTGACACATTGTCTACGATGCACTGGTTGACATCTACCGGGACAGATGCGTAAGTATAGTAGGACTGGTTACATAGTCTGCACGTTCATCTGAGCTAAAACCTTTGGATTTATATCTGTGTGGACCACTAAAATAATTCGATTAACAATGTAGAGACGCTTCATCAATGTGTGATGGAGACATATGAAAACAGTCCACACCATGTGGCAGTATTTGAAAGTGTCCGCCAGTCAATGACCCGATTAATGCATGCGTGTGTAGAAGCAACAGGAAGACATATTGAACATTTGTTACGAGTTGGTGTGTTGACGTACGAGGATGATTTTTGGATATACGTTTATATGAACATATTAACTTATTCTGGAAACAGGAACTCGCCACAAATTTTCTAAAAGTATATTTGCATTGTATTTTGGATTGAACATTTACCAGCGTTAAACTGCAAAAACGAAGGATTTGCGGATATTTGTTTATATGGAGGTTATTTCTTATTTTGCAGTAAGGAACTCGCCCCAACGTTTTTAATAGTATTTTTTATACACCCTCTATACCTGTGTATTCACACACACACACACACACACACACACACACACACACACACACACACACACATATATATATATATATATATATATATATATATATATATATATATATATATATATATATATGCTGCCTAAGTACAGTCTTTACATGGATAGTTGTTCTGTTACGGAGATATCATTGAATTAAATGCTCAAAAAACGAATTGGCAAAAGGATTACAAATTTTCGCCTGGGAAAATAATAGGAAAGTTGGATATTTTATTGGCAGTCCATCTCTATGCGACGTTAGTCATATATATTGCCATTATATATCAATCAGAATACTGTAGATACAATTTAATTTTATACAACTCACTGAGGGCCGTTAGGGCATTTAAATTATAGACATCAAAAAAGGAGGTGACATAAACGGATATTCTGGTCCAGTTCATATATCAGTTTTTAGAGACAACAACAATGCCAGTTCCGCTCTGAAATATATCTCATCAACACTCATCAGCAGATAGTTTAGGGTTATGTCTCCATCACACCCAATTGTCTCATGTACAATACCCTTCTGGATTAAAGCGCTTGTACGTGAAATTGATAACATCTTCTTTTATAGCCGTATCCCTTCAGGACGCAGGGGATCATGGCTCTCCCTTTCCTCGTGTCTATTGTAGGTCTCAGTAAGCTTTAGGTTTTTCTTATTTCTCCCAGACCCTGCTCTTCTATCCACATACTCAAACTCGTTAAGTAGGACACACGTTGCCTTCCCTTGTCCCTCTTTCCCTCGATACGCCCTGTGAGTATCAGATTCTTCAAGCGCTCCTTTCTAATTAAGTGTCCCAGAAATTTCAGCTGCCTCTTCCTGATGTTAAGTATGAATTTCCTTTTAGTTTGGATCCTCTCCCAAACCTCATCTTTTCTCACGTGTTCACTCCATGTTATCCTCAGCACCTTCTTTAGAACCACACATCTGCTGCCTCGAGTCTCCTCTTCATCTTTGAGGAGACCGTCCAACATTCCCTGGCTTAAAAGAGGACAAATATCACGTACCAGTTCAACATTATTTTCTTTGTTACCAATACAACCTTCGTGTCACTTAATATTCTGCCTAGCTACCTCTTCCTGAAGTTAAGTATGAATTTCCTTTTAGTTTGCATCCTCTGCCAAACCTCATCTTTGCTCACATTTTCACTCCATGGCGGTATGTGAATGATTTCCTATAATGTTGAAGGTTTGGGCAGGCGGGACCAGCGAATTGTAGCTGTCCTCAGTAATTTCTATGGAGGTGGAGATAGAGCAGTGAAGAGACTTGTCACAAACCGGGAAATGAGGACCGGGGAGATTCTGAACTAATATAACAAAAGTACTCCCTATTCTTGGCCTTAGTCCCACTTATTATTCCTTTCAGTGTTCATGGAATATTTAGATAATGATCTCGTTTGCTCGATGCCATCTTGTTTGGAGTTATCCTTTGTCTCACACTATTCTCTCGTGCAATTACGCGTTCAAAAATCATTAGATTTAATTAATGTAATGGAGTATTTACGTTTCCAAAAAAAAAAAAAATACACCAGGAATCATTTTCTTTTTTAAGTTATTTGAAAAGTTTGTCAAACTTTTATGTAATTGTAGAAAATGCAAACCTAAAATATTATTTTCCGGACCTGCAATATAGTTCTGGAGATAACACATCTCGTATTATTCATAAACATTTTAGAAATCTGTTCCGTTCTTCAGCAACGCAATAAACATTCGAATCATCAAGCACGCATACGAAAGAATTGCTGTTTGCTTGCATTCAGACATGTTCTTGCCCCTATGAAATTATATAGATTTTAATGCTATTTTTATGTTTTCGTATAAAAAGCCCAAACTGTAATTATCTCACGGTCTGTTGACGGTGACAAAGTGACTTCAAGTTTGGGATTCTTTCTAAGTTTAACGGTCAGTAGATCGGAACTTTATTATCTCTCATCAAACGCCATGTCTGCTTCGTTTTGACTTTAAAGCAGAACGTTTCCACGCAAAGATGACATTATTCTTGTTGGGGAAAATATACATATGGTTTTGGCACGTGATTGTTAAATGCATTACTTGGTTATAGATATACAAAACAGCACGCACGAATCATTATTTCTAAAAGAATGTGTGTGTAAATGTGACAGATAGAACTAGACTGAGATAAATGGATAGATATCAAGAAACCGAGATAGATAGATAGATATATAGATAGATAGATAGGTAGATAGATAGATAGATAGATAGAATAAAAAGACTGAGATAGATAGATAGATAGATAGATAGATAGACAGATATATGAACAGGCTTAGATAGATAGATAGATAGATAGATAGATAGATAGATAGATAGATAGATAGATAGATAGGTATTCTCAGATTGAGATAAGTAGAGGGATATATATAAATCTATGATGTTTTTAGGAAGCTATCAATCTTATTGTCTGTATTTATCAAACATGTTTTAATTTCAGAATATTAAATATGTTCAGGGAGAACACATGCACACGCATACAACACGCACACACACACACACACACACACACACACACACACACACATATATATATATATATATATATATATATATATATATATATATATATATATATATATATATATATATATACGTATGTATTATGGTCCAAGTTCCTTCTACCATGGTGATAGTCCAAGGTAGCACCAATGAAGAATAACCCGAACACAGGTATGGAATAACACAGATATATTACAAACAGAAATATGTACAAAGAAGTAGAAGTATTAGTAATGACTATCAGGTTAGGTTAGAGTGAACTATGTTGTCTCGACAAGTATCACTATTCCAATGTCTTACAGTAATCTTCTGACCTCGACTCTCTCTGACTCTGACTGACTATTATTTAGTCACCCCCCACGAGGATATCATGTGGCACAAGGCCGGTTTAACGTGGGATCCCCGGGCCCGTGGGCCCGGCCAAAAATATATAACCTTTGAACCCGTATAAACGGCTTCAGGCCCGGTTTACCTCCTCGAACGAGGCTGTTCCTCTCCGCCCGGAGGCAGAGTGTTCAACCGTTCAGGCTGTCGACTGACGTCGACTGACTGACTCTTGAAGCGCAGTATTTATGATGTCCGGAATAGTCCATTATTATTATGGGTAAGTTCCCATAACAGTATGTATCTATGTTGTATTTAAAAATTACTTGCTTCTTGAAGCTGCAATCAGAGCACCTGACGTATGTTTTATACAAATGCCCAGAGCAGAATATATGTAGGGTTTACTGATGTTTGCTTCAAGAATAGATGGTATAATCACAATTCAAATTTCAAGCTTGAAAAACTTAGGAATTATACGAGAATTGTCAAACATGTGTGGGAATTATAAGAAAAAAAATAAAGATCCGATTGTAAACTGTGAAAAATTAAAAGAATCCAAATCTGACAACAACCATAGTGATATCTGCAATCATTAGCATTAAGAAGGTTAACATTTCCAGACCAGAAAAAAGATCCTGAATATAAGATTAGAAACAATGATACGACGCATGCAGGATAAACATTTCCATTTGAGTTCGGACGAACCAGGATGAAAGTATGTAAATTTTAGATGACCCTCATTACATAGAATTTCCCCACTTTACGCCTCTCCTATTATTCTTCCCGTGGTACGTTTATTTATTTTTAAATAATAAATCGTTAAGAAATTATTTAGCACGAATCGCCTGATGATACCGAAATGTTGAAATCAAAGTAGCGTGATCGGCTGATCTCCTAATTTTAAAATTTAAAATCTTTTGTCTCACTTATAATTTTATATTATTTTATTCCTATTTTGTATTGAACACATTTGAATACTACTCTTTCGTGTTCTAATTCACGACGATTGCGTCAAGGATGAAACAGCCTGTCTCTTCTGAGTATTGACTTCAATGTTCACTTTTATATTTAAATTTACATTCGCTCTATCTCTGATATTGAGCACATTATCCCATAAATATAGCAGACATTAAAACTAGATTTCTTCATATATATATATATATATATATATATATATATATATATATATATATATATATATATATATATATATGTATATATATATATATATATATATATATATATATATATATGGCTAAGGTTTATGATGGTATTTTATGTCTAGTTGAAAAATTGATATTTAAAATACTTAGATGACCATAGCTTATTAAAAAAAGTAGGCATAAAAATTCCTGCTTAAATACGTTGATCTGATTAATTTAAATTCTTCATATAAAGTACAGTTTATTTTTAACGCAGAGTATTATTTATTACTATGAATAAAAATGTATGTTCTATGTATAAATAAGAACATGCAGTATCACTTTAATTAAAGCTTTTTGCCAAATTTAAAAAAATGGAATATGAATATTCACTAATATATATATATATATATATATATATATATATATATATATATATATATATATATATATATATATATATATATATATAATTTTCTTTTTATATACATATATAAATCCCGCTTATTTTAATTGCCCAACATAATTTAAATATTTTAAAATAAACAAAAAGATAAATTGTAATACCAGCATAATATATAAGTACAGCAACATTGTTCTAACCAATTATATTATAATTCAAATTCCATCACAGTCTGTTGATATTCTGCCACTTAAGATTTCGTCGTGCATGAAGATCCGAATCGTGTTAGCGGTGAGATATAATATCTCTCTGGTGTCTTGTCAAGTGATGATATAGAATATAGAATAAATGGTTTTAAAAGTTTCAAATTAATCAACGATCCTTAGCTAGGAGTAAACGCTGTTACATAAGCTAGAGTAGCCAATCAAAATACAAGTATAGGGTGATTCGAAAAATTTGACAACTAAGCAAGGTTATCATAGATATTAAAAGATTTATAAAATTTGAAATTAAAATTAAAAGTAAAAAATTAAAATTACCTATTTAGAAATCTAAATCAAATCTCTATTAAGTTTTAAATTGTAGAATTACCAAGGAGAAAAAATATAAAAATATAAAAATAAAAATAAAAGTTATATATGCTATTTAATTTGTATTTTCATTGAAATTATGTTGAAAGGGATGTGTTCAGAATCCCAGACAGAAATGTATACACTTTAGTTTCATTTCAACATGTTAGTCGCCTCTCACGCGAAATCATTCGAACACACGCATGTTAAGCGCTCAGACGTATTTAGATATATACACACACATACAAAAAATCAAGCCACACATAGGCAAATGCACTTTACTTACACATACACATCAATACACACAGGCACATACATCTACATTCAATATGATCTAGACGGTCAGATGTCGAAGCTATTCGTGGCTTAATATGTTATTAAACAAATTTTAACTTGACATATAGCTAAACCGGTCAAATATACATAGATAAAATTTAAACAAATAAATATATATATATATATATATATATATATATATATATATATATATATATATATATATATATGTATGTATATATATATATATATATATATATATATATATATATATATATATATATATATACATTTTTAAAAACATATAGTTTTCGACACAATACAGACAAAAGTAAATAACCACCTCCATATATAATTGTACACTCACACATATGCATACAAATAAACACACGCATTCGCACATACACATATATGCATAATAAGTACGTATATAGACATACGCACATAAACATACACATAGATAAGCCCATATAAATATATTGACCCATACGTCGACGCAGAAAATAAATAAAGCAAGTGAAGAAATATATACATAAAGATGCAACTATATACAAGTACATACATACATACATATACATACATATCTAGATGTACATACATACGCACACATACAAATATGCATATAAACTAAATATATACACAGACATTTACAAATACAAGTATATATATGAAAAATTAAACAATATATATATATATATATATATATATATATATATATATATATATAAGTGAACATTATATATATATATAAGTGAACATTGAAGTCAACACTTCCTCAACACGATTGCGTCTAGCATGAAACAGACTGTCGCCTGTAAGTGTTGACTTCAATATTCACTTTTATATTTTCACACGCTTTATCTCTGATATTGAGCAATTTATCCCATAAATATAGCCCACATTACGTCTACATATATATATATATATATATATATATATATATATATATATATATATATATATATATATATATATATATATATATAATAAAAAGGAAAGAACAGTAAGATATAAAATCCGGTGTTCTTATAGATATTTTTATTTTTACACAATAGTGCTCTATGTAAATTTAAATTTACAGAGCATTAATATTATAAATTAATAGATTTAAAATATGGTTTTACCGCTACACAGTGATGAGCATGTTTCAGAAATGGAAGCTAAAGCCCCTGAATTTAATTTTGTTATTAAACCAAAGACATTAGTTCCATTTCCTCATCAAGCGAATTTTGGATTCTGGACTCCAAAATTCGCTTGATGAGGAAATGGAACTAATGTCTTTGGTTAAATAACAAAATTAAATTCAGGGGCTTTAGCTTCCATTTCTGAAACATGGTCATCACTGTGTAGCGGTAAAACCATATTTTAAATCTATTAATTTATAATATATATATATATATATATATATTTCTCTGTGTGTGTGTGCGCGCGCGTGTTTGTGTGTATTTGTGTGTGTGTGCGTACATAATATATATATATATATATATATGTATATATGTATGTATGTGTGTGTGTGTATATATGTATCTATGCGTGTGCGTGTGTGTGAGTGAGACATTGTGCGCGTCTGGTGTAATGCGTGGATTAAATTAATGCTTTTAAAGTATATGTTTATCTACTCGATACACGTCGGAATTTGATTTAACCATATATATATATATATATATATATATATATATATACATATACATATATATATATATATAGAGAGAGAGAGAGAGAGAGAGAGTGTGTGTGTTCCTATGTGCGCGCGCGCGCGTGTATGTGTGTACCTCTGTGTACCTGCCTGAATCGATTAAGACGTTATATATAAGCATAATTCTATCTTTTCCTCTATTCTTATGTGGATGCATTTATATTTACTCAATATTCTTGCGTAGGTCAGGATAGGAAATACAAATCATATTTCATATACATCAACTATCAAGAAATCATTTATCTTCTGGCATGTGGCCCCATGTCTTGGGACAAAGTTCATACCACAACATCTTGACCATATATATGGAATAAAAATCAATCATAAACCACCATATTCACTCCTCCCCATCGACCCTGTGTCTAAACCCTGTCCAACGTCCAGTCATGTTTGTGACATTCATTTCTGATGTATATTATGTAGAATCTTAAACACGCATTATTTAATAGTTGTTTTCACTATTACTAATATTAATAATTGTTTTAAGTCCCTAGCATACGAAAAGTATCTCGTAGAATATATCATCTATCTATTTAATTATTCAGTTAACGCTCTCCCTGCTGCATTATCTTCGTTGCCTTGCTGTACTGGATTTTAAGAAAACAAAACGTTGTTTTTTTTATATACAGTAAATAATGATCTATAATAATGTTTTTACTCATTGTTGCCATCATTCTGGTTTCAACATGATAGACTTTAAAATGTTGGTAAGTTGTCTAATTATGCCGAGATGCTTAAGTTGTACGGCCCTCTATGGTAACAGCAACGCATTGCATCACCCAGGGATCAAAGTCACGTGGTCAAGAGAACGGATGCAGTATGCAGAATCCAGCGATCTAAAAGTGTCATCAGCTAAAATTCAGAAACGATCTAGTAGGAAATGGAGCAATGATAGATAGTTGCAATCTCAGATCTTAGCTATATAAAGCTATACTGCGGTCAATAACGAAAGTACCCAAACCAACAATACCAAAGGCAAAAGAAAGATGCCAAGTCATCAAAGATGAAGTTCGTGCGTAGAAGCTCGTTACTGTACAATGGTCGGTCTAAGTCAGCAGGAAGTTTTGGACGTAATGGGAAAAAGTTGAATGGAAAATAATTACCTGGTCAAAGTACTGCCGGTCGGATTTTAGTGGGGTTGGGTTTCTTATTCCATCGGTGTATGATGTCCGGCCGTGCCCAACGCTTCTGCATAATTGTAGAAAGAGCGAATCCTTCCATTGCCAAATTTTGCAAGGAAAAATTCTTTATAGCACATTCTTAGTAGCTACCCTAATGTTTTCGGTGATGGTCGGTACGGTTGCCGCCAAAAACAAGCCCTTAAAGCAATTGTAAACGAAGTGACTAAAGCTATAAAGCATAGTAAGCATCAAAAAGGAAGGGAGGTGAATTAGACTAACTTCATCACAGCAGGAACTAAGATACAGAAACAGAGAAGAGAGAGAACAAGCCCGTCATCTTCCGCAGATAATTGGTTTTGACAGACCCAGCTAAAGTTCCCCAGACACATAGCCGTAATATAAGACCTGATATTGCACTCTGACAACACGAATCAGTGCAATATTTGGAAACTGACTGTGTCATGGGAGGAATTCATTACACTGGAGAACGAGAGATAGAGGCCCGAATACCAAGAATCCATCGAACATTGTCGGCAGACGTCATGGAAAATATACTGTGACCCAATAGAAGTTGGTTTCAGGGGATTTTTAGGACAGTCGTTGTGCAGAGCCCTGGCAAAAATAGGGTAATTAGGGCAGCGAGGGCTAGAGCGCTGAAGGACATTACCAACGAAGTTTTAACTGCTTCTATGTCGATTTGGATTAGGAGATCGGAGCCATGGAAGAAATATTGAGGACGATAGGAAAAGAAAAGCAAAGACCTCCAAACATACATAGGGATCGCGGATTTTACGAGTAACAAGGGAATAATATGTTAATATAGTGAGTAAGGGAAGTTGAATAGCTATGAGTAATGGGTTTAAGGTTTTGATTGAGGTGGGATAGAAGGTTCATTTGTTAAGAACGAGGACTGATGGAAAGGACTGAGTAATGTTGATGGATATGGAGGGGTCATAGATGTGATTTGTTTTATTTCCGTCTATTTATTTACATTTATTTCTGTTTATTTGTGGTTTTTATTTCCATATCGATGCCTAATTGCCTGTTTCTATTCAATGTAATTTCAGAGGGCAAAACGTTAAATTATTATATTAAGTACCAGCGTAGACATCATAGATTTGAAAATGTCATTTTTCGATACTAGTACGAATTGGTCAAATGTATTTCAAGTAATATTTATCAGATAGCAAATATGTGTGTAAGTTAGTTAATTTAGTTACCTACTTTTTCCCAGGTTAGCTCACGGAAACGCTTGAGCTGGTAAGTCATGAAGCAGAAAAATATAAACAAATAGTACGAGTTAATTTTTCATTTGCTGGTTTGTCCATCCGTTTACTCTAGTTTAATAGAAGTGAGTTAATGTGAATAGAGGATAGATAAATATATGCATGTGTGCCCGTGCACGTACGTGCATGTACAGTTGTATGTATATGGGTGGGCATACATGAATATATAGACTATAATAAAATTTGTATGCAAATTCGTTTGGTTAAGTGCATAAGGTAAATTTAAACTTAAAGAGTTATCTGATAGTAAGAGTAACGAATAACATTTTTAGAAACGATTTCTCGCTTCTACAAGTTTTAAGTCAAACTAATTTGTGGCGAAGTATAGGTGCTGGAATAGGTACATGATAGATTTGGGTTGGGTAGGCGTGTTGGTTTCGTTAATGGCTTAGTAATGTTATGGGATTAATAGTTTAAAACGAATGAATCATTTGGATTATATTATACAAGAAAGGGACATGTTACTGAGTTAGGAATTCAGAGGAAGTTAACTCGAATCAAACCGAGGGAAGTAGAAAGAAACACTCGTATATAGTAGGTGATGTGAAAAACCTTTTTTCGTTGGCTAGCGCTGACGGATGTATTTAAAAAAAGAACGGTCGAATTCCATGCTATATCGTTGTTACGATTTTGAAATATCGAGGTGCTTAGTGTATGACGCTTTCAAGGAGGCAGCCTGACATTTGTGGAGTCAGGTCGAGGTTGATATTTGAGTCGATATGATGCTAAACACGAAATCGTCGATGACGAGAGTGCATTACCGAAGGCCACACTTGATGCATCTCAAAATATATTATGCAACAACTAGTAAAGAAAAATGTAAACGCCACCACCTCACCTATGTTATAAAATGCGTCACAATACAGGTTAGTTCATAGTACAAATGCGAGGGACCAGGATATGCTAGTGTTTAGCTTTTCTAATATGTACAGGCAGATGTTTAGCAATTCTTGCGCATGTAGCTTGAGATGATATGACTTAACACTATCCTTAGCAAATTTCCTACAAACCTTTCTCAGTACTATAATAATTTGATATATGGAAATGTGTAATCATAGTATTAATGTTATATTACAGCACATTCATAGGATTGTCATTTTTGCAAAATATTTTTAAAATAAATTCAAATTACTGTTTTTCTTTATTCCTAGACCATATCTATAATGCATGATGGACTTTATTAGATGAATTATATACCATCGAAGACAAAACGAATTCAATCAGGAATGTAAACCAATTAGCTTAATGTATCGATCACAGATCTTTTTAACGACTCATCCAAAAACTAGACATCAACAAACACCTCCTTTTCAAATGTAATGGAGTTTGAATTAAAACCATTTAAAATGTCATGAAACGCCTCCGTTTCCAACTCGCTGTTAAGTAGCCAAAATATGTTTAAAAATGGAAAACTCTGATTGTCTGCATGTTGAATGTATTCTTTTTTTAAATATTTCTAATACAATTTTTGACGAATGTTTTTTACACCAACGGAAAGTAACCCCTTTTCAATTTTCGGAGAGTCTGAATACTATATGCAGGGACACAATCTCAACACGCTATGCGACGTTGTTATATTTACAGTAGCAAGCATATTTTACTGGGAGATTCTAGCACTAATCCCCAAATATTTACGATTACTTTTAAATAAATCGTGAACATTTTATTGAATTAACATACAATGTTCGCAGGAGATTTTGAAACATAATCATACCGCAGGTACAAGGGCTGATAATATTCCACTTACTTTCATAAAGAGACACAATATTTTGATATAGGTTCCGAGATAAGAATTAGTTGAATGATATGAAATGAACTTATTAGCTAATGCACAGCGCTAAGCATCGAATGCATCTAATGAATTTATGTTTGTCTGTTTTTCTTTTGCTATAATTTTTAACCCTTCTGGAGGTAAGAATCCGTGATTCAACACAAATTATCATATACAGCAATGTTTCTTTTTCTTTCATTCATATAATTTTCTGTTCAGATATCTGGGTCCCTTAGGGAGTTTACTCTGGAGTTACGTCTGTCCCTATATCTTACAAATATGTAGTATAAGTGTCAATTTTTTCTAATTTGTTTTTTCTCAATATGTGTCTTTGAAATTTCAACTTTTTTTGTTGTTTTAAGTAAAAGTTACATTTTTGTTTTCATTTTCTATGAAATGTTCTTATCGATTGTTTCACTTTCTTGGTCTGATAGAAAAATGAAAACAGCTGAGCACCCAATGAGGATTGACTTCACTTTCCGAGTAAGTGAACACTTTCGTAAAAATCAGTTTCGTCCCTGAACTGATTCAATTAAACATATATATATATAAATCAGTTTGAATATAACAGTTAACACAAGGAATTCAATTAGGTGTTGGTTTAGCGACAAGGTCAAAGTTTACAATGTGTTTAAAATATACTAGGGCCATTCAATAAATAAATTAAATGTTTCGGTATAAGGACTTCTAATAAAGATAGAAACTTACCCTTTTTTATTTTTTTTTGTTTTACTTCTTTTTCACATGGTTTTAATTTCTTTTGCAGATTAAAATAAAACTTTGAGAGTTTTGGCGATTAACAAAGATGGCCGACCAAGAAGCATTCTCCAGGATTGAACAGCGGTCAGTTATCAAGTTTTTGGTTGCTGAAGGGGCCAAACCAGTGGAAATTCATAGGAGAATGACAACTGTGTATGGTGCCACATGTTTCAGACAAAATATGTCTACAAGTCGGCTAAATTGTTTAAAGAAGGACGGAGCAGTGTTGAGGATGAAGACAGGCCTGGGAGGCCTACAGAAGTGAGGTCTCCTGAGGTGATCGAATCAGTCAATGACCTCATTCAGACTGACAGAAGGGTGACAGTTGATGACATTGCAAGGACATTGAGCTTATCTCTTGGGACAAACGCAGGGGTCATCAGTCAGAAGGAGTCATCTTGCATCATAACAACGCAAGGCCTCACACAGCAGCCCAAATAGTGCAGACCATCGATGAGCTGGGCTGGGAACTGCTCCCTCATCCCCCTTACAGCTCAGACCTTGCCCCTTCAGATTTGCATCTGTTTGGTCCCTTGAAAGCGTTCACGAGAGGCACGAAGTTTAAAAGTGACGATGAAGTCAAAAGTGTTGTGGGCGACTGGCTGAGACATCAGTCCAAAGATTTTTACGCTGAGTGAATACGGAAGCTTGTGCACAGATGGGAAAGGTTTGTGACAGTGCTGGGAGACTACGTCGAAAAAGAAAAAAAAGTAAGCTTCTATCTGTATTAGAAGTCCTTATACCGAACTATTCACCTTATTTATTGAATGACCCTCGTACACGTACACATACACACGCATATATATATATATATATATATATATATATATATATATATATATATATATATATATATATATATATATATTTCTCAATGATTCTTGTCGAGTATTTCTTTTAGTTCTCCTTATGTTTCTGATATGGATAACGTGCTGATAAATATATCGAAGGACTGAACATCGAGAAGTATATATATATATATATATATATATATATATATATATATATATATATATATATATATATATATATATATATATTCATAGTGTATGTCATGAGCCGTATTTATGTAAGATGAAGACAGCAACATCAAAGTGGTAATTTGTGCAACAGAAACTTAAAATTGCTTTTAATCGATCCATTTCAATTTATTGAAATAGACTAATTAGTGTCAGCGCACCGAGAAACTACTTTAAATTCAGCAATAATTTTGAATTACGTAAACATGAGTTTTAAAATGTATCTAGATATTAATCTGGATATTAAAAGAAAATCTCTTATCATGTTACGGATAAAATGTCGAAATGCTTAGAGGTGTAATTGTTGTCGTTTAGTAGTTAGCAAATTCGTTCTGCAGTAGGGTATTCCTATTTATCGAGTTGGATTTTTACATGATACCCCTAGTCTGGGTATCTTAAAGACATTCTTTGATAAACTATTTTATTAATGTTTTTTTTTTACTTACTAAGTAAGCACAAATCTTAAAGTCTATAGTTTTGACATATGCTCATGAAATGCTGACAGGCTTATATATTTTATCACGTGAGTCATTAAAAGGCATTATTCGGCCTTGCCTGATCAGACGTTTTCTCCAGCAATAGGAGACACAGGTTCGAATCATGCCTGGGAGATGATATTTTTCTTTAACAAGATTTATCGATTATTCATTCACACATTTTACTTAACATTGTAATCTTGTTTTTGGCGTTAAACTTATAATTGCAACATATTTCAGATATACTGATGATGCCCGATTACCTTATCCCCGTCATGCTGACATACCTGATCTTGGAGATAAACTAAATTCGAACAAACTATAGAAATGGAAGAAATAAATACTTTACGTTTCTTAGACATCACGGTACACCGAGTTAATAGCAACCAAAAACTTAGTGCCCACCGAAAATCGACTAATAAACATGAACTAATAATAATCCTATCCTCATCATAATAACAGAATAAAATGCGGAATGATCTTTGGATTCTTTTTAAGAGCATTCACAATTTGCAGCCTTCAATATTTACATGAAGATGAGAAATATATTTCAAATCCATTCCAGAACCTTCCAACTTATTTTATATTCAGTCCGAAACAAAAGACTCAAAATATTTCAGTATAGAAAAGCTCTCCTTCCTGACAAACCCAACGAATCAAAAAATATTATTCTACCCACTATCTCTATCACAACTTCAGCTGAAAATAATCTGTCTAAACTCAACATCAAATTTGCCACAACTTCATATAAAACAATAAAAGATTAATCAATACAAGACGAAAAAAACATGCCAAAACCTGAAGGATTAATTTACTCTATCAACCATAAGTATTGCCAGAAAGGATATACTGGAGAAACTACAAGAAGTTTGCACAAAATACAAGATGAACACACAAGCGCTATTTTAACAAGCATCGTAAAAACGCATTGATTTTTCACCGTAGCGAAACTGATCCATAATAAATCTAATTAAAAGAGGAAAAATAATTCACTAAGACGAAACTGTCTAGAAAGTGCTTTAGTTGCTTGTTAAGCCAGAGTAAATTTACGTCCAGGTTCTTAAAAGGTTTCATCATTTTTGGCAGATTTTCATTTATCACAATGTGGATATTTTAAAACAGAAAATGATGGAAAGAAAAGGAAAAAGAATATAAATAAATTTGTCTATATTAGAAATGATTAATTCAAAACTTCTTTGAAACTAATAGTGTGCAGTTTGTGATGTATAAAGTGTCGTCTAAATTACGCAAAATGAAAAGAAAACTGACATCTCATTTAAAACACACACACACATACATACATACATACATACATATATATATATATATATATATATATATATATATATATATATATATATATATATATATATATATATATATATATGCAGCTTACACACAAATATCTTCAAGTACTCTCGAGTAAATTTATTCAATAAAAAAGCCATTGGCTTCAATCACAGCCTCCAGATGAATTCGGCTACATTTCTGGACGGTCTCTTGAATAATTTGGTGATTGCTTCCGAAATCTTTGTCGGCAGTTCAACTTGGGTCTTACAAAGAGTTTCCTTGGTCTCCCGCTCAACTCCATCCCACACATAATAATCACGGGGTTTGCAGTCTGAAGAGCTAGGTAGCACTAATTCCTCAAGGCACATCATGTAGGCTTCCGTTTGGAGTTTGAGCCCCTGTGGGAAGATGAATGGAGCCATATCGCCGCTATCACTAGTCATCACTACAGACTGGGGTTTGACTGGATATCATCTAACTGTTCCCAACTCCACTGCACTGCCCTCTGATTGACACAGAAACACTCTAAAATGTTCATAATGGAGCTTCCGAAGCGAATTCCAAGCAGTACAGCAAGCTGTTTCCAAATTTATAGCGGAGGGAATTGTGTCATTGTGCTCTTTTTCTCATAGACTGGGCCTATTATACTGTGCAGTCGATAAAAGCTAAAAGAAACAACGCGAATGAAATTGAAAATATAAAATGGCGGAAATTTACCAATTGCAACTTGAACACACACACGCACCCCCATAAACATATATATATATATATATATGATAAAAAATGATATACATTTTATATACCAGGAGAACACAATGTTAGGAAAATTAATGAAATTTGGGACATATTTGTGTGGTGTTTTAATCGTTTAGCAAATCATCGGGCTAAATTAAAGAAATACGAAAAAAAGGATAAAAGCACAAACAATTTCACACAAATAAGTTTCCCTTCAATACATATATAATAATAATATTTGTGTGTGTGTGTATGTGTACAAGTGTGTTTACTAATTCTTCGTAGTGAAACAGTGTATGTATTCAGGGGGAATGTACACACACATATATACACGCATGCTGACAGGAACACACGAAAACGGAAATAGATCTAAGGGATCTAAGAACACACAGGGGTCATTAAAACATTAAAAGATAAGACAACCCGATTCATCACTTCTCAAACCAACCTTAATTGTTTTATGACCCTTCCCTCAGAACTCTTCACTACCATTTAAAGAAAGACATTGGAATGACCAACACAAAAACAGAGAATGTCTCATATAGAGAAGATGTAACATTGAAAAGCATAAAGGAAAAAAATTAATTATTTTTAATAATTATTTTTAATAATATGTGGAAATCTCCACCCTTTACCTGAAGACGGTCGTAAGACCAGAAACACGTGTTGTAAAACTATGTAAAACTATGAAAAATAAAGAATAATATTTTTTAATAAAAAAGAAAAAACAAAAACCCACATTACAACCAAAAAAGTTTGCGGTACCTCTCTTCTTTTTAATATATATATATATATATATATATATATGTAACTGCCGAAAACTTGTTCATCATGCAACTTTAGTCATATATATTGCCATTATATATCAATGAGAATATTGTAGATACAATTTAATTTCTACAACTCACTGAGGGCCGTTAGGGCATTTAAATTATAAACATAAAAAAGGAGGTGACATGAATGAATACTCTCGTCCAGTTTATACGTGAGATTTTAGAGACAACAACAATGTTATTTCCGCTCTGAAATATATCTCATCAACACTCATCAGCAGATACGTTAGGGTTATGTCTCCATCACAGTCAATTGTCCCACGTACAATACCCTTCTGGATTAAAGCGCTTGTACGTGAAATTGATAACATCATCTTCTTTTATAGCCGTATCCCTTCAGGACGCAGGTGATCATGGCTCTCCCTTTCCTCGTGTCTATTGTAGCTCTCAGTAAGCTTTTGGTTTTTCTTATTTCTTCCAGACCCTGATCTTCCATCCACATACTCAAACTCGTTAAGTAGGACACACGTTGCCTTCCCTTGTCCCTCTTTCCCTCGATACGCCCTGTGAGTATCAGATTCTTCAAGCCCTCCTTTCTCATTAAGTGTCCCAGAAATTTCAGCTGCCTCTTCCTGAAGTTAAGTATGAATTTCCTTTTAGTTTGGATCCTCTCCCAAACCTCATCTTTTCTCACATGTTCACTCCATGTTCTCCTCAGCATCCTTCTTTAGAACCACACACCTGCTGCCTCGAGTCTCCTCTTCATCTTTGAGAAGACCGTCCAACATTCCCTGGCTTAAAGGAGGACAGATAGCATGTACCAGTTCAGCATTAATTTCTTTGTTACCAATGAAACCCTCGTGTCACTTAATATTCTGCCTAGCTTTTGGAATAGGTCCTTTGCCATCCCAATACCTCTTCCGATCACAGCATCGCACCGTACTCTGTCAGAACACTTCCCTGATATGTAAATTTCCGCACCTGCTTGTTTTTAGTATCCCCGACTTGTAAGTCGCATTTCGGGCTCATCTTTTAGCTGATGACCATGCATTCACTCTTCTTTCGCTTATGCATAGTCCCTTCTTCTTGCTCTCCTTTGCTACCGTCTGTAGGAGGTTTTTCAGTTTCCTTTCTGTGTCTGCTATCAGCACAATGTTACCTGCCTATCATAGGTTGTTAAGAGCGTGATCGTTAAAGATGAATCCTTGTAGGCTTTGCATTTCTTTCGGATATGCCTTTCTCTATGGGTTGAATAGATCTGGTGAAAAGATACATCCTTGCTGTACGCTGCTTTCAATTTGTGTATATCTGCTGAACTCATATTTTATCTTTTGTGCATGCGGCTTGTTGCTAATAGATTTTTTTAAATTATTTCAATGTCTTTGCGAATATGTCAAGGTTGCTGAGTAGCTTCAAGAGATCACGGTAGCGAACTTTGTCGAAAGCCTTTGAGAAGTCTATAAAACACAGGTTCACGTTCTGCATTTTTATTGCTCTTTCTGGTTATATGCTGAGTATGCACATCGCGTTCTTTGTTCCACTGTATTTAACGAAACCGCATTGTTCTTGACCTCTCTGACCGCTTTGCGTTCTTGACCTCTCTGGCCGCTTTCCGCTCTGTTCCTCAGAATATGAATGATGACTTTTGTTATGTGCCTCATTAAGCTGATTTGTTCCGTCGAGTTCGCATTCGTTTGCACCTGGTTTCTTAGGCAGTGTTATTAATTGTAATTACAATCCCTAGGCCCGGTTTTGTGGACATGGGCACAGTGTAATAACTGAACAGCACTCAAAATAAGAACTAGACCAGAGATTCCTCGTATGTTAAATGGAACGACATATATATGATTTACAACGACCAAATTTTTTGGATATCAAAGAAGAGGACAATAGCCGTATATAAGAACTGTATATAACATTATTTTATTAATTCTGTAACGGTTTTTAAGATTTGAATTTTTGCGTGATTTTACTATTAATTTTGCATATTAAACCTGTACTATTTACGCGAATTAGACATTTAGTAATAGGAATGATTATGCTTCCTATGATTCTTCTTTTGTGCGAGACAGATTATTGATCTGACATATGATAAGTTAGTATGCGTGTTTGTGTAGTGGAGATTTAATCAAAGTAAGAATTGTGTCACTCAAGACGAAGTATATTTCCTAAAGGAAATTATACTCATTTTAATGCTTTCTTTAAAGCGAACACTTTTAGAAAAGTGATTTGCAGATAGCGTGAGTTTCTTAATAATAAAAATCAGAAAGATAGTCAAATTATGTATAACATCATAAGCGAGTGTAGTGTTAGCTGATAAATAGATATATTATAAATATAATCATGTTGCAGACTGTAAGTGTATCCAATAAACTGAACTTAATGAATATATTAAAATACAACTTGTATCATTTTTTTGCTCAGTTAATTCATACTTTCAGTAAGTACATATTTTAAGCCAGAAATCTACTGATCAGCGATACGAAATTTTCCTATAGAGATAATTGAGCGACAAACATTGGATAACAAATAAGGTCAATAAAAGTGAGTAAAAAGTAGAACACATGACTGACGGGAGTGAAGATGAATAAGACAAACACAGTGACGCGAATATTTCGGCGAAAGATCCACTGTTCATGCAGAGACTAGTTAATTTGCTGTCTAGGAAATGTACTGCAGGGAAGAACCATATTTGAAATGTCGGATACGAAGGTTAATATAATTTCCATAATTTAATCAAGCAAAGAAAGTCGAACAATTACATTCTGCATTGGACCGCTTAGATGGTTATATAGAATTGCCATATATACTGTGGGGAAACAAAAGTAGTATTGCTATCTATGTCTCTCTATCCCTGTCTCTCTTTATATATATATATATATATCTATACATATATATATATATATATATATATATATATATATATATATATATATATATATATATATATATATATGTATAATTGCATTCATCTGAAGAAGGAAATACTTTTGTTATCATATGCATAAATATCGAGAAAAAAGAACGTGAAGAGAGAGATAGAAAAATAAACCAGAATGAACGTGAGAGAGAGAGAGAGAGAAAGAGAGAGAGATGGGGACACAAGCTCGATACTCAGAAAATAATTTGCTAATCAACTCAAATGCATTTCATAACTTTGCTTCTATACTCATAGTAAATTATGTTCAGCCTTGATTGGTTGCTTTTGATATAGCGAGCCTCGAGATTTTCCAGTATTTGTTATTTTCCTGTATTGTAGACAGGAATATGTATTTAAATGTTGAGTGATAGAACATGTATCTGATAAATGGAATGTAAGACTTATTGATAATATTGTGATGACCATGACAAAATATATATTTACATTTTTGTCAGAGCTATTATCTACCGAGCTTATATACAATGTTTGTCTTTTCAAAAATACTAGTTGACGGAAGACGAGTTAATACTTATGATTAAATTGGTTGTGTTAAATTTTATATTATATAATTAGTTTTATTTTTTACCAGTATCATTGTGGAATATATTAGTATTGATGAATTTTTTTAGGATTCTTTCATCTTGCTTGTGTGAGAAATCATTTGATATAGTAGGTATAGTTGGTTAATATGTATAGGGCTATTTGAGGAACTAGTATGTTCTTTTGTTATTAATAAATATTCTAATGTAACGTTCAACAACGATGGAATTAGGAAAGTCATTATTAATGAGAGTTTGAAGAATTTTTTTTAATTCATTGTAGAAAATATTTTTTGTGGAAGACAAAAATAAATTTGCAAGGTTTATTAATTTTCTTTAATAATAGCTGTTTTTTTAATATTCATGACATTCGCTTTTATAGATTAGTGAGAACGTGTTTATGCTACTTAGTCTTTTATATGGAGAGATAGTAAATATATTATTATTAGTGTCTGTCACCACATTAAGAAAAGGAATTTTATTTTTATTGTCGAGGTCATATGTGAGTTTAAGAAAGGACTTTTTACTCGTCTTTTAGCTCATTTATTTCATGTATGCTTTGAACAAAATTAAAATATCCATTGCATTTATTCCCGTGCCAAGTATACCACGTCTTTTCCCCTAGGAATGAAATGTGATACAAATGTAATTACTGTTTTATAATATAAAGAGTCAACATATATATTTCAACAAAAGACATTTATTTTCACACTTTAGTTTCAAAAACAGAAACATAAAAATAAAAACTTCGCATTTCCTTTCAAATTAAAATTGGAAAAAGGTAAAAAATAAATATATTGAAGTGATCAAAGTTTAATAATCCATTATTCGATTTCTGAAATAATTAAAGAACTGTACACCTGAGTACATCTTACATAGTCAATATGTATCAAGTAAACATCTTTCTAATAAAGCTTAGTTTGTTTTAGACCACACGTATTAAAAAAAAATTGTAAAGTATCTATGTAAAACAAAATCATTAAGTCTACTAATAAAACTACTACTATTATGATAACAACATTAAGACGTCGAAAATGTACTAAGTCTCCCTGGTGATAATAAATTTAATTAAACACAGCACAGTAATGTGTAAAATGACATTATAGCTAAATCTCACCAAAGGAACTGCCAATTTACCCACCTGAATATCCAACTAGTAAAGGTTCAAGGAGACTCTCTCTCTCTCTCTCTCTCTCTCTCTCTCTCTCTCTCTCTCTCACTCCTGGTTTGTCTCTTCATAATCAACCTTACGCAGGAAACCATAATAGTTATGGACACAAAGTAAAGAGGACATTGTTCAAGCACTTTTACTCCACATGGGTGATCTCAAAATCTTTGCCAAATACGACAATGAGTTGAAGCGTCTCTTCAATACAGTAAAATATTTCAGTGACGAAATAAGTATGGAATTCAGATCCATATCTATGGCGTCACTGCAAAAGTAATATTCAAGAAAGGGAGAATTACAGAAACGTATTCAATAGTTGTAGATTTTCTCAGAAAGATAAAGCAAGTGGAACGAGAAGAAAGCTACAGTTACCTAGACATGAGCAATGCTGAAAGGTAGTACCGCAGACTCAAGTGAAGACGAAATTAAGAAAGGAATAAGACAAGCCTGTGCATCCGGTGTTGAATACCGAGTGAAATGAAAAGAAAAAGCAGAATATCAGCCATAATCACTTTAGCTGTACACATGGTGCAATATGATTTGAACTTCCTTAACTGGAACATCGCTGGCGTTAATCGAATGAACGCCAAAACGAGAAAGCTTCTCACTTGTCACCGCATGCCTCATCCCGAGGCTGATGCTTACCGTCTCTATGTGCCCAAATCCGTAGGATGCAGAGGATTAAGTCAACTAGGTCTGTGTTACGAAATGACAAGAATTGGCCATCGAAGATAACTGGAAACCACAGAAGAATGCATGATGATAAGTGTCAAAAAACATGAAAGAAATAAGAAAAGTCAACTTGAGTTTCAAGTGGCTGAAGAAATGAAAGCAAAACATAAAACAACTTCAGCAGTGCAAAAATCTTAAAAAAGAATGCAAAGCAACAGAAGCGTGTTAATTGGGATTCAGGTTTGATGACAGAAAGGGGATTTTCTATTTATTCTGGTAGCATAGTGTTTCAAATTGCATAAAAGCTCAGTTGGATAGAATATCAAATTTCTGTGTCGTATTTTTATATTATCCTAAAATATAGCATGTGTCTTTTAAGTAGCGTTATATTATATAAATATACAAATTGATTTCACACGTATACTCAAAACATTACGACAGACAACATTGGTAAGGTTTACAATGTTTTTGTAATATAGATTTTCATTTTACATATAGATAAATAAATCATATAGAATCAGAAGATAGTTTCATTTTTGAAAGTAATTAATCCAGCAATGAATGAGAATTATGTGTTAGTAAATGCTTATGGTTTTTCGGGAAAATACAGAGACTATTGTGAAGAAAGTAATTTAACGAAAATTGAAAAGACGAAAACGTGTGAAACTTAGCCATTATACTCGAGATTATTCGACAAATATTTAGATTTTTGTTTTAGATTTATTGATTTTTCTTAAGTGAATAAGGAATAATGTAGAAACTGCGTTCAATAAACAGGAAATTTGTGCGCATGGGCGTATGGCATTTATGTTGTTCCGTTTTTAATCAGATTTATAATTCAATATTGCAAGAAATTACATGGAAAACGGCTTTAAGCTAATGAAAATGGAGCCGTAAAAAGAAATAGGTTCTCTTCGGCTCATTTTCTATACTTCATATGCTTGTTCAAAAAAAGTTTGAAACAGTTCTTTTGTAAAAAAAAAAAAAATAAAATAACGCACATAAAATGGGTATTTATAAGATTTTATTTGGTTTTAGCTTTTCATTGAGATAATAACTTCATGTGCAGGATTTGATAGGTTTTTAGAAATATCGAATTATAAGAACGAATTTATACTTTAAATATTTTTATATCGGGAATAAATTCACATATGAATACACATGTATCAAAATTAAATGGATATTCCAAACAGCTGTACGATAAAAAATGAAAATTTAAGATTCTGTTCGTTATTGATACATATGTTTCTTTAAGATCTGTAAGTAAATCACCCCCTTCACACACACACACACACACATATGTATGTATATATAAATATAACAGTGAACATAGAAGTCAACACTTAGAGGTGACAGTCTGTTTCATGCTAGATGCAATCATTAGGCTACGAGAGCTGTTATTTACCTCGGCTAGTTATATATACGGGTTAGTGGAGCATTGTGGGTAGTCTGTTTTCGCGGTTATTTTACCGGAAATCTTTTATTTTTTATTTATTAATTTGGGTCAAATTATTTTGCTTGTTTTTATTTATTTTTATTTTTGATCGGTGTTTTTATTAATCTAGTAAAAATGTGTTTATATAGCTTATTGTGGGTAGTCTATTATGGCGGTTATTTTACCGGAAGTCGTTTATTTGTTTATTTATTTATTTGGGTCAAATTATTTTGCTTGATTTTATTTATTTTTATTTTTATTTTTTATCTTATATATATATTTTTTGATCGGTGTTTTTATTAACGTGATAAACCTTTGTTTAACTAGCTTATTTAATAGTTTTGTTTTTGTTTTGGAAGATAAAGCTATTTGTTCAATTTTGGGGTTGAATGTTATAGTTTGTTCTAACTATTAACAGAGGACAGTTTTTAATTTATTTATTTGGATTGATTATCTATATTTGTTTTTTTCTAAACGGTTAGTTTAACGGAATCGGTTATTTATATGTTTGGATGTATTTAGATCAATTTATTATACTTGTTTTTATTTATTTGTTACACTGTTTTATTTTCTCTTTCTGGTTTTCGATTTTGTATATACATATATATATATATATATATATATATATATATATATATATATATATATAATTATATATATATATATATGTGTGTGTGTGTGTGTTAGTGTGAGTGTGTGTGTATGTGTGTGTGTGTGTGTGTGTGTGTGTGTGTGTGTGTGTTTGTGTATTTAAATATATTTGTGTGTGTGTATGTGCGTATAAATGAGCCTAAAATTTCGGATCTACAAAAACAACAGAGACTTGAATTTGGAAAGATATTCGAACGACATGAATTTCACGAATGCCAGCCTAATTAAAAAAAGGACGTTACCCTTTAAAGAGAAAATATTTTGAAAACATATAGCATTACTAAAAACTAAAATGAACGTTCTTTCTACACCTCCATTATTCATGAATCTACCTCATGTCTACATAAAATAATGAAAAAATACAAATCCTTTTCAAAAGTAGGCATAAGAATGCTTTAAGGATAAATCCAACCTAATATCCAATATCTTGATACGTCTCCAACACCCACACAGAAGAGAAAACAACAAACACATATACACATTCACGGGAATATAAAACTACATCCGTATACAAATTAATGCAACATCTCGCTACATTTCAACAAAAATAAACGATGGTGTTATCTACAGACGTTGCTCACATATTTATACACTTTCATGGATTAACCTTACCGTCCAACATTATACGAAGCTTTAATAAAAGTGAAATATATTAGATTGAGATACGTTTGCTCTTTGTTCTTCATTATATTTTAACATTTTGACCGATTCCTATCCATGTCTGATCTTCAACTGAACTTCAACACACAGACACAAAAACACACACCCATACACACACACATATATATGTGTGTGTGTGTGTCTGTGTGTGTGTGTGTGTATCTATTCACACATGTTTGTGCGTGTGTATTTCAATCAAATCAGTATATTAATATAAGTCATGGTTATGGCGACAAATTACATCCTTCAGCAAGACCTCGGATGGAGAGATCGGCTATTTTGACAAGCGAAGTACCACTTCTTAATTACTGCTGTTCACAAAATAGTCAACCTTCAAAGAAAACTGCAATGAAATATTGAAATATATTTTAATAGAATAAATTCCATACACATATATATATATATATATATATATATATGTGTGTGTGTGTGTGTATATATATATATATACACCAACACTACACGTAGTAAAATGAACGGAAATACATATTTAGAGGAGAATGGCATTATATCTGTAGTTGAAAAGGTACAGTTAGGACTGAGATCTGGG
Source organism: Acanthosepion esculentum (assembly GCA_964036315.1). Taxonomy (NCBI): domain Eukaryota; kingdom Metazoa; phylum Mollusca; class Cephalopoda; order Sepiida; family Sepiidae; genus Acanthosepion; species Acanthosepion esculentum. Next base: position 7,574,288 of record OZ038495.1, read on the forward strand.
CTTTGAGCAGGCCAATCCATAACAATAACCTCTTCAGCCTTGAGGAAGTTCATGACCACCTTAGCCTTGTGACATGGGGCATTGTCCTGCATGAATATGGGTGGTTGCTTAGTTGAATTTCTCAGCGCAAGGCATGATCTTTTACAAGTTGTTTATAAAGTCCTGCATTTACTTGTCCATGTAATCGCACCAAAGTGCCCAAACGATCTCCAGATATCATCCCCCAAATCATGACACTTCCTCCACCGAATTTAACACTAGTCTTAAGGCATTTAGGCGACAATTTTCACCTAATTTTCGACGAACGTACCTGTTCCAATCTGAGCCAAATTACATAAACTTAGATTCATCACTGAAATGCCCCGTTTGCCATTTTTCTTGAGACGACAATCACATGTTAGGTTGCAAAGGTAAGACGATACTTTTTATTCTTGGAGCTGATCAGTGGCTCACTGCAGGTGTTCTTGCTTGTAGGTCAAGTTCAACTAAAGGACGAGACAGAGTTTTTCGAGATAAAGTTTTCTTCAGGAGAATGCTCATTTCCCGAGAAACAGCAGCAACAGTTTTAAATCTGTCCTTTTTAACCAACTTTACCACTTTAATTGGTCGTTTTTCTTGGCCTACCTGTAGACTTTCTTGCTTCACACGAACCCCAATCATCGTAGACCTTAAGAATACCGCGATCCACACTTTTTGACTCAATACGTAAGTTATCCTTCTTTCGAAGATTAATAATCTGCTGACGAATTGGTAACGGAGTAAGTGGCATTATATAAACAGATTACACTGCAGATAGTCTTACTAATGATTAGTAAACGAAACGTCACTTAAACAAATTAAAAAATAATTAGAGTTCGCCGGTTAAATATACTAAAACACGGAGTAAAAACAATCGTTCTGATCATTTTGGCCGCCATGGGTTTTACAGTAAATCACGAAATCATTCATAACTTTTGTATTATCCTCTCAAATTACACCGAAATTTGAGAGAATAACAAATAATATGGTATTTATCGTCTTGGCCGCAACTGTATATATATACATACATATATATATATATATATATATATATATATATATATATATATATATATATATATATATATATATATATATATATATATATATGTATGTATGTATGTATATATATATATGTATATATATATATATATATGTATATTGTCTTTTTCAGCCATATATGCCAAAGCTATGACGATCTTACGAAACAGAAGACATTACCACCAAATACAATGATGTGTATGAGTATGCAGGCTTCAATGTAAAATAAACGATTATGTAAAAATTCAATGGATAGAAAGTGTCACATTAAAGGGTTCCAGAGGCGGGATCGTACAAGAAGAGGTTGAATCACTTGGAATAATTTCCGTTTTCAGCATTTGATGTCAACACTGTTAACCATATATTTAGCAGATAATCCTTTCCCTATTTTCTTTTATTTTTGAGTTGGGATAGCTGTGAGCATGAAAACGTTTTGTCTGACAAACTATTTTCTTTCAATAAAGATAATTCGTCCTTTAGAACATGTACCCCTTTCATTCTGTAGTATGTGCTTTATAATAATGTCCTTTTATTTTGATGATTAATGAAATAAGACCTTTATACACGTTATTCAAATGGAACACTATTATAATATTTTTTTGATTAGAATATAAATGACAATTTTGAAGACATTCGATACATGGGAAATATAATTTCTTATTACATTATAACAACATAACCCACAAATCTTAGCAATGAACACTAGTAAAAAATGAAACAAAAATAATCTAAGAATATTGACACATGAAATTATGTACATGATTTCCGATTAGAACGAGAAATGTAAAGCGCCAATTTATCGGCATGTCTTTGACATGAATATAACAAGTACTTTACTTCTATTAATGAAAATCCTTTTATAAACTTATATGTAATATATATTTGTGGTATGTATATTATAGAATATACACACACACACACACATATATATATACATATATAGATAGGTAGATAGATATCTTTTTAAATTTTGGTTTATTTATAGGCTAAAGTGGTCAATATCAAAGCTAGAGCGTATATACATATAAAAGTGAATATGGAAGTCATCACTCAGTTTGTTGACTTTTATGTTCATTATATATATATATATATATATATATATATATATATATAAGCTGACAGCATATTATACCCTGAAAATAGATTTTCTATGTCAAACGCCTTAATTTCCTGTTATTTTTCCTGTTATTATTTGTTTGTAAAAACAAAATTTATATGGATGATTTTGAAACATTTGCATTCTCCGTCTGATGAGACATACTTCCCAAAATAAATCATTTTTATAACCGTTTTTTTCGAGATGTCTCATGTTTTTTACTTGATGTATATCATATTGAACTTTGGTCTATAAATTGAGCGCTCTATTGTTTAATCTTTTTAATATATTATATTAAAAATTACTTGGATTATCCTTTCCATACATACACATTAACACACACACACACACACACGCACACACACACACACACACACACACACACACATATATATATATATATATATATATATATATATATATATATATATATATATATAGGCATATATGTATGTATAAATGTAAAAACACAATATGAACTCGGTGTAGTTTAACTGATGCGTTTTTTTCAATGTGGAAGATTTCAAGTAAAAAATATGAGATAAAGATACAGAAACAAATTAATTATTAACAAAAACAATATGGCGTTATTAACTGTGTTAATTAAAAAGTTAATCATTTACTTTTGATATTTGAAGTGAATATTTTTTTTTAATATGTAGAACTATTGTTTGTATAGTTGTGTTAACGGATTCAACAGTTTCTCTTTGATATTTTGATATATTTGTTTTGAATGTTGGTTTGGATGTTAGTTCTTCTGTTAGGAAAGGGGATATAGAGACAGCAATGTGTAGACTATACTTATGAGTACAACATTTTCTATTTCTTTAACACATGGCTACAAGTAATCAATTCAATGATTCTGACGGAATCATTTTCATTCAATCCGAGGGAAACAACTAAAACAGGAATTGTTCATGTCCTCAAGTGCCACATGTTTGTGATTGCGATTCCAAAGTCCATGTATTTTTATAGGTATTTGAATATCTTTAAAGGTACATTACAGTCTTCATAGTCTACCATGTAAACCAGAATGCACATTTGGCCTTTAAGGTCTCCGATCACCATGTATGAGCAATTAGATTCAATAGTTTTGTCTGTGTCTGTTGTAAAGTTCAATAGAATAGTTACACGTCCAATCTCCATATCCGTGTCTAAATGGTGTCCCTATCAACTTCTTGCGGTTTCCTTTCAGTAAAAGTTGCAGACATTCCAATGCAGATATTGACCCACTCACTCATGCCTTGTTTTATATTCAGTGGATGGAATAGCGTGCAATCTGATACAAGATATCATTTTTCCTGTATACTTATTACAGAATCTTCATTTTGGTCTAACAGGATTTTTCCGCATATGTGCTTGGGAATATCTACTTCGCATTTTGAATCCACACTGTTATATCTATCTATCTATCTATCTATCTATCTATATATATATATATATATATATATATATATATATATATATATATATATATATATATATATGTATATATATATATATATACAGTGAAGAATTGGATAGCGGATCGGTTTGAGAAATCGGAAAGCCGAGTTCGAATTTTAGCTGAATCCATTACATTAACGTGCTAATACCCTTGGCAAAAAATATCAATCCACTTCTTTGCCACGACCCCCGACCAGTAAATAGCAGAACAGACCGCGTTCTATAGCTACCGAAGAAAGAAATGGCAACAGACTGCGGTAAAAAATCTGCGTCGTCAATCATGTATCGAAAGATACATGATCGCCTAAGCGTGTACCACGCATGGCAGATAATTGATATATATATATATATATATATATATATATATATATATATATATATATATATATATATATATATATACAAGTTTAAGATTGGTGGATACGGAATAAATTCCAATAACCAAAATTATTATTCTTTAAAAAGTGCTCAATACAGAGTAGAGCAAATATAATTATTTATTTAAATATTATAACATAAATATGTAATAAAATCACTACAAAAATAGCCCTTTTGTTTCAACATCTCTGGTGTCTTATCAAGAGATGATGTTGAATGTCACCAGAGGTTTTGAAACAAAATGGCTATATTTGTAATGATTTTAATAACATATTTATGTTATAAGTTTTAAATAAATAATTATACACACACACACACACATACACACACACACACACACATATATATATATATATATATATATATATATATATATATATATATATATATATATATATATATATATACATGTATGTATGTATTCCACTGTTAATATCGATAACAAGAAATTAAGTTAAATATAATAGGTTGTGCCTAAAGAAAACCATCTAATATTGCCGCAATCCTATAAAAGGAAAAACAAATATCGTATTTCTGACGATATGAGAAACGTTCTTCCAGTGGTATACTGATATATTGCCTTCATACATCTTTCAATATTTTTAAAAGTTTGGAACATCTGATCATATCAAAACATGGCAGGCTTTTACTGATTGCGAGAATGAAGAAATAAAGAATATTTATATCCCGATGATAATATATGTGTATGTGTGTGTGTGTGTGCGTGCGATCACCGAATGCATGACACAATTCCCTTTTTCTCACTAAATAAAGTGGTATATTCTTCAGAAGGCACGATGCTGATAACTATTCTTGGAAAGACAGCGTCAATATATTATTTCCTTTCAGTGATGAATGGTTCCTGTCTATGTGAAAATTTCAGTTTCAACAAAGAAAAAACAAAATCCGTCGGAAAATTAACAGTTATTTTTATACAAGTTAAGATTTTCTGATTACGTTCCATCATCTATTTAGAGATAGGACAGAACGACTTTCTTCTTACCTCGGAGAATGTCCAGTTGGTTTCCAAACAGAAGACAGAAACATTGACATAATACCTAGAAGAGAATATTTATTTACCGTGCAAGACAACTGCATGATAAACAATAGCCTATTGGATTAGAAGTTGGTTAATGAATTCTATGATATATTAATTAATAGTGCGATCAATGGGCCAGGCCGTGTGTTATTGATCTCAGTGGTACAAAACATAATAACTAGACGCAGTATCCATAGATATGGGCAATGTGATGAGACAAAAAGATTAAATAAAGGGTTCAGCTCGGAATTACCTGTAGATTTCGCAGATCGATATAAATCTGATGAAAGTAAGAAGGGATAACGAAGGAAACGTTGTGATCAAAACAAAGACAAGAACAATAGTCTGGATATAAATAATGGAAACGAAAGCGAATGGTCTGTTGTTTAAGAACCGGTGACACAGCAAAAGAAATCGTTGATCTACTTTGTTGAGAAATGTTAAAACTACCGGAATATTTCCGGATATTCTCACTACCATCTTACACCAATTCTTCGTCATTATTTGAATTTGTGTTCGTCTATTTATGCGTAAATGTTCAGCAAACCATTCGTTAGCAATTTTCATTTTCGTGAAGCTTTTTTAATGTTTAATGACGTCGACTGAGTTTTTTGATATATTTCAACCGCTGCCTTTCCACGTCGCATAAACCTATCCCATGAGAACCGTTTATATGTGTAATGTATCTCTGGACTTGATATCCTGAGCGAACATTCAGTCGCAGATTTATCTAAATTCAACCATAGAAAGTGGTCGAAACAATTCATATTCTGATTTTCAAAGAAAATTCTTGCTGATTACAATACAGAAATATATGCTATTCTTATAACAGCAACTGAGCCAACAGTCACAAATACATTATTTGAAACTCGAGATGATGATACATTGGGGAAAACTTAATTCTACAATGTCATGTCTGGACAAACGTAGGGAATAAAAATGTATAACAAAACGATGTAATATTTTCCGCTTCCAAATGTAATAACTGTCTCTTTGCTGCGTACTACATATATGAGACCTTTTTTTACCACGATTTCAGGTGAGTTATGCCCGATGACAAATGGATTTTTCGAACCAATATCCTGGAAAACATGCAAGCGGGAACAAACAAGCAAAAATCTATTTGGATTTCCGTTTCAAATCACCGAGTGCATTTCGTAGTATATATCGAAGGAATTGACGACGGAAGGGAGGCTAGGGAGGTGTAGAAACTGACATGGCTTTGCCTAATCCATACCGCTCAATCATATCAGAAACTATGCTGAAATACCTAAATGTACCATATCCACTTTTTTCATCATAGACAGCAGCCGTCAATAGGAAAAATCGTTATTTTACTTTATGGTAACGATTCCTGTCAAAAGAGGTTATTTTCAATAAATGAGCTGCACCTGCTCCCAACTTTGTTAAAAAAGAAAGATCACATAATTTGGATAATGGACGTTTTCTCTGTTCACTTTCGTATTAACAGCCTTTTCTCACTATGAGAAATATTGATGTAGGGAGATTATTGGAAAATAACACGATTGCTATGCTCCTAAATCAATTTGTTTCCGACAAGATCCTCACTTTTCTAACAAGATGTTGATACGTTCCTACATGAGTGACCATTGGAAGGCTATTAAACAAAGCCTTTTAAATGCATACATTCAAATATAAGAATATTAGATCAATGAATAACTGAACTTCGCAAAAGATAAAATGTTTATTTCTAGGACTTATATGCCATAAATATCCCGTTTTAATATATTATAGTTTCCCATATTTTTACAAATGAAGATGTATATTTCACATGTGAGGTTTTTAAAAAATGTTTCCAATTATTGTTTTACTTTAATCTGTTAACTGGTGCGGTATATCACCTGACAGTTTCCTGACAATGTGGAACGTCCGCTACAAAGGAACATACTGCCATCTGGAGGGGCAAGTTATACAGAGATATAACTAATAGCAAATTATTAGAGATATTGCTGACTAAAGATAATATACAAATACAAACATTAAAAAATAAAATTACGAGGAAACGTCGCAACACCAAAGTAGACAAAGAAGTTGAAAAATCATTTCCATCATCATCATCATCATCATAATCATCATCATCATCATCATCAATATCATCGTCATCGTCGTCGTCGTCGTCGTCGTCATCATCATCATCTTCAAAATAGTCGTCGTCATCATCGTCATCGTCATCACCATCATCATCATTATCATCATCGTCACCATCATCATCATCATCATCATCATCATCATCATCATCATCATCATCAGTCTAATAATCGAGTGCCATCGTAGTACCGCTGAGCAACTGACTCCTATTCTTTTGCTTAACGGCAGGGAAAAATCTCCCTCCGCCTACAATACAATGTGCACTGATATGACTCAGTTATCCCCCGAATTTATTTTGGCCTTTACATGTAATTTAGTGAGACTTGCATTCTCAGGTATGTTGAATATTTCGAAATAACTTATAACTCTAACAATTTCTATTTTATATTTCTAGATAAATGTCCTAAGATTTAAAAAAAAATACAATAGTTGGGAGAGAAGCAGTGGATTCATAACTTTCCCACGAGTATTCAAGCCCAAATCGAATATGAGTCTCTGATTTCTCTTTACATTCCTCGAAGCTACATAACTAGAATGGTTTCGCTGCACCTCATTTCTGAGGCATGAATGTTTCATTGTAATTCTGCTGTTAATTTACAAGATTGACATTATACAAAATGACAGAGAAGGTAAAGAAGTAGATATTCTGATTTTTGATTTAAGGTGCATGTTTTTCGCAGGTCAAATGTCATTATTTTTGCGACGACTATCGATTTAGTGCTGCTTTTGAAATTATTTCTATTCTGGATCCCTCTTTACTGAAAATCTAATCAATATAACTAAACAGGTTGACTACTTTAACTTTCTGACAACCGATTTCCATTTTGGTTGAAAGCATTTTCTCATTGTTTGCCATGATATCTTTTGGTAGTATATTTATGTCATATCAGGTGTATGCTTGAAAGACCGGATTCATTTGTCACAATTAATATACGGAAAAGAATTCCGATATATAATCAATAAAGATATGTTGTTATTTGATAAGGATTATATTACAGTGCGGAGAAAAATGTTAAAAAATACTACATTTATTTTAGCCACCGACTTTTTATTAGTTAATAGATATCTACTTCAGTACACGATCCCAGTCGTCAGAAGAATGGGGATTGTGTGGATGCAGGAATAACTTTTATACCCTTGCGTTCATAGACGGTGCTTAACTGTTGTTAATGTTACGGTGTTGTCTAAGTTTTGTTTGCCATTTCTGGTTTATAAAGTCTCTGGCACAGAGCAATGTTGATTTTTTTTTAAAAGTTGATATGTGTGTATTTTTTTTAGTTCTGCCTTTTTTGGAATCATTGTCTTGGTAGTAGAGGTTTCTGATTATTTACTCTCAGGTCGGATGAATTAATTTTAATACAGGCTCTATGTACCTCGACTAAAAGCATTAAGATCGATATTTAATTCGGTAGTCACATGGTCTATGAAATAACATTAACACTTGGAGGCGATATGTTTTACAATGAGATGCTTAATCAGCTTTCGTGTAATTCAACATTGGTAATAATATTCCATGGTGACAAAAAGTATTGTCATGACGACACGAAAAATATGGGGTTCTAACTAATGAGCCGTTAATACTGACTGAGAATATTGCTATACTCTATTAAATTGTTACCAGAGTACCAGTTCTAATTTAATAATTTTCAGCCATATTTAAGTGCCTTAAAATAAGTTCCATATGAATAGAGCAATGTCGTATTTGGGGGATTTTGACTTAATCTTGGGGGATTTTTCGCCGTATTTGAAATACTGCCTGGAAAGTGAAAGAAAGTCTAATCAAAATATAAAATATCATCTACAATCTGTACACTTCCTAGCGCAGGTTAAGGAGGCAGTTTTTTTATAAGAATCTGATACTTGCACGCTCCACTGATACTGTTTATTTTAACTATATGGTCACTTCCTCTTACCGTTTCTTAATTACAATCAGGTACAAATAAATCTGGTTAATTCATACCACTGATTAGGAACTTTATATTTATTTTACTATTTTAAAACTACATTGTCGCGTACTACGACGATCATCTAATTTTAAATGTAATCATAATTTACTATCAAGTCACAGAAAACAGACATCTTCATATCGTTCGATATTTACCGTAAAACAATATGAAAATATGTTTTCTCTGTACCGGTAATGAACTATGATTATTGCACTTTCCAGCTATTAAGTAAATAGGATTTACAAAGCTTTTAATCAATGGAATCCTAAACAAAGATTTTGTTCATATATACACATTGATAAGGGTAGAGCTGGGCACCTCGATGTGGTGTCATGATTAGCAAGCTTATCTCGCTAACACAATTACGACTGATTAGTGAGTTGGTGCCGCATAATTTCGGCCTTGTACCACATATGAGGTACGCTTTGAAAATTAATTGAGAAGAGTAGAACATCTCTTATATATGAATTATTTTTTAACGAAAAAGATTTTAATGCTTTAGTTATGTATTAGACTATTTTCTCCGGAACCTTAATTCATAAGCTTTAAGAGAAAATGGTATCGTCTTCCTATTTAAGCAACATATAATAGATTTATATTATTAGTTAAAAGGTGCATTCGAATTTCACATTTTCTTTCTACTTTTGGTTGTTTCAAGAGTACCTTTATTATATTCACCATAAAGCTGATTAATATACTAATGGATATGTAAGACTCATACAAAATCATACCAATTATACTTCGGTGTCAAAATGATATGTTTACCAAATACAGTTTACAGTCTACCTGGTTTAATGTTATTCTGTATGAATTAAACTCCCTTCAGTTATAACCTTCTAGTACACTGTGATGCACCAAAAAGGTATCTCATATTTAGGTAATAATTTGGTGGTTGTTTACGTTTAATGCATATTTATATTTGAACGTATATAAGTCTTCTATACATCCGTAGTCAAATGACAAAAGGCTTACGGCATGTTCACGTACGGTCACCGAGACTAAGCAATGTCTATCCTGGTCAGTAGCAGGTGCTTTAATCTCGGATATGCTGGAGGTTTGATTGATGTATAATGGCCCGGAATTGTTGATCGGAAACCCGTTTCTCAGAAACAGGTTCGTTATATTCACCGATGTGCAAATCTTCACCCCAAGATATGGGTTAATTACAAGACCTGAATCACTACAAACTCTTATTAGCTAAAAACAATAATTGATAACTACACTGCCACTTCCATCTGCCTGAATATCCAACGAGAAATCATTCAAGGAGACTATGTAATCCCTATTCTTTTGACTGTCTTTAATCCCACGCTTGAACTAAACAATAATAGCGATGGATAAAAACTAAACGAGGATGTATTCAATCATCTGCTCTACATGGATGATCTCAAACACTTTGCCAAAGACGACAATGTGCTCAGTCCAGTAAAATGTTTCAGTGATGACATAGATATGAATTTCGGATTAGATAAATGTCCAAAATAACATTCAAGAATGGCAGAATTACGCACTCGATATATCTTGATTTTGTCACAAATGCTAGGAAATTAAGAATGAAGCCTTTATATACCTAGGAATTAACGAAGGAGATATAATCCACCATACACAAATGAAGGAGAAAGTAAGAAAAAGTATTACAGGCGTCTATGACTGGGGTGAATACCGATAAGGAAACATAACACAATATCAGCCAAAAACACTTTTGCTGTACTTGTGGTGCAACACCGTTTCAACATTCTTAATTATACGATAGCTTGCGTTAACAGAACGAACGTAAAAGGGAGACAACTTCACACTTACCAGTGGATGCATCATTTTATTTGATGTTGATCTTATGCCTGTGTCCAGGTCCGAAGAAGGCAGAGGATTAGCCCAACCAATACACATTTACAAACCACATCAATCGGTCTTCAAAGATTCCTGGACACAACAGAAGAATGAATGATGATTGTGGTTAAAAAAAACATGAAAGAAATAACAACATTTATTCCGTAATAAACGAAGACGTCAATTTCAAAATGGAATTCCAAGTGGGTAGGAAGTGCAAATACACCTAAATGCATCCACTGGAGCGGCACACAGCCCCCAAAATAAACAGATAAACAAATGCAATGTACCAAATGCAAAAACGTTGACAGAATCATGCTCTTCATTGTCAATATGCTGGCCGTACGAACCAAGCAGCTATAGACAAAGAAGGTAACCATCAGTGATTACGTAGTTCAGGGTCAAAAGCTGAAGCTTGCTAACTAGAAAGCTCATATACTGAAAAATCATGTTATTCCAAAAAGCGGATTATGTGATAAATATATAAAAAAAAATTGACCGTCGGGTTGCACAGTGTTAGCAGTTATTGAATATAAAAGTCGGCATGATACAATTGGCCAATATCTGCACTAGAAAACCTGCAAAATATACGGGAAGGAAACGGCAGGGAACTGGTATAAACAATACACACATACAGAACCGTCAAACCTAATCGTCAAAGACCACGTGAATAAAATGTGCATTCTTATGGACATGGCGGTCCATGCAAATTGGAATGTATCTTTGTAGATCTTCAAAAAACTATCAAATACAAGGATCTTGAAGTGGAAATCTGGCATCAAGAATTTAATTGTTGTTCGTGACAACGTATAAAGTCCGATAGACTAATTGAAGTGATTCCTGATAGGTCATATATTATTGAATTACAAAATACTTAATTATGTAAAATATTGGTGGGCTTAGGATTATTTGTTATTTTACAAATGATCACTAGGAAATGACTTGAAGTCATTTCTGACATCAAGTTCTGGATAGGATGTGGAAGGAAATGGGTAAACAACACAAATCAATGGAAATTATAATGATAATGATAATAATACTAACAAGAATGAAAATAAATGAACCTGCGGGGAAATAAAATAAATTATCACTACATCCTTGACGGGCACTGATAAAACAAGCATACAAACAGGAAGAGATATACACAGGCGCGCACATATACGTAGATAGACTGATTGATAGATAGATAAAGATAGATACAGAGGGATACAGCAATATATATCAGCATGAAACTTTGGTTTTATATAAGATGATAAGTAATTTCATATTTCAATATAACTTTCCATAGTGATATATATATACATATATACTCATGTATTTTTATATCAAGATAATTTATATATATAAAAATAATTACAGCAAATACAAGTACACGAACGTCAGCCACAACAGGCTAAGTTTATAATAATGTCTAGCTATGCAAAAGTAAAAACAGAAAAACAGAGAAAGCAAATGGAAAAATGTAGTCGGATCATTTTTGTCCTAACATAATTTTACTCTGCAATGATTACTTCGATTTCGCTTTGGGGAAGAAAATTTTGGGTGAGAAATAGTAATATAGGATTTATTATTTTTTTTAAGGAAACACACTTATTATAATGAACAATACCTTAGTTTTCAGCTACACTGCCTGAGTTATTTATATGAAAATATGAAGAAGTTGGTTATAGCATAATCAAACAGTTGTGAGTAGACTTACGTTTGGAAAGGGATTCAGAAGAACGAGGCACAAGTCTACACAACTGCGAAGATAACACTTCAAATTCGGAAAAAAGTCTCCTTATCAGAAACCCTAAATGGAACGCAGTAGTCAAGGCCATGGGAAGGTATGTTAGACTCTAGCCCAGAAAGCTCATAATTGGACAAGTTAACGATAACTCTTGAAATTGGTTCCACAACATGTCCAAACTGTTTACTAATTAACTGCTGCAACTTAGATTGTGTGTCACTCGTTAATTTCCTGAAACATTTAGAATGAATGGAGCCAGCATTATGAGAGAACCTAAGCTATCAAAAAATGAAAGGCAAATAAAATAGTCTCTACGAAGAATAAGAAGGTCGCGGGTCAGTTGAAGGATTCTACTTTTACAAAAATAGAATCCCTTATGAAAATCTCCTCAATTTTTACAAACTTCGATGAAGTTTTGGAATCCTAATTCTAAACAGAAATGAGACCAACCGGTTTCGTTCCCAAGCTCATCAGGGTCGACTGGTAACCGATCCAACTACATAGGAAGGACTTCCTAGCGCTTAGATTGTAGGATTAGGCAGCATGTCTCATTACGGATTCTTAATCCGGATGCCCGTAAGATCCAGCTGGTTAATACCTCCGGGTCAGCTATTACTGAACATCTTATAAATTGCAGGGATTGTGCAATGAATTTCCGTTCGAACTGGTTCACTGTTCTGTCTAGTTCGGACTCTCCTTTTCGGTTCCGGACACTGGAGTCTCTGTACATCCGGTCCAGGGAGCTGTCTCTTTGTAAGCAAAATGACTGTTTCCTTCGACTTCACGTTATTAGACACAAGTGTTTGTGAATCATACTTTTTTCACACCCCCCTTTTTTTTTCGCTGCGCAAATTCGCGTTGTTTTCATTTTGGTCTTCCCTCATACCATTTATCATTTCAATTTTTAATGTTTTAATTGTATGTAGGATGTTTGTGGGAGTAAATGTATCTTTGCAATAAATTATTAATCTGTTCCCAGTCGACATTGATGAGCTTGGGAACGAAACCGGTTGGTCTGTCTTGTTAGTGTTTTCATTTCTTATTTTTTTATTTTCATATTTCATAACATTCCTACAAAAGAAAAATTGTTTACAAGAGGAACTCAATCAGTATCCTTTTTTCAATCATGGGGAGTGCTTTTTTATCCACACCACGTCGATACCACATTGCCCATGGGGCCAGATTGAGAGAGCAAAGTCTGTATGGCCTAATTCTCTCGTCAGGATTTATCTTTACCTGCTATTTTAAGTTTCTTACGAGAAACATAAACGACTTTTTGAAGCAATCTTTATTGCTTAATATAAAACTTAATTTAGTGCGTACAAGTGTTTGGGTTGCTCTCCCTGTTTATTTTTTTAAAACTTTAAATTAATAAAAGTCGGCCTAAATGAAGTGATTATGTGAGGTTTATTACAATATTATTTTCTCCTAAACTACCTGTCATATCTTCAATGTATTTCTGTTGTAAATCGTGTATTCGCTTTAATATTTAGGGCGTATTTACACGTTGCGTTATTGTATATCGAAACATTTTGGATTGTAAAAATAATTGTTTTATTGGTTAGTGGTTGGTGAATAAGATTTTACATATTTTCTTTAGAATAACAATGTTTCTACCAGATAAATTCCTACAATGTAACTCATAGCATGTGGGAAAATAAGAATTTATAAATTTTCCAAGGATATTTGCGTGCAAGTGGATGTACCGAGTTCAATTCGTCTCCGGTTTGTTATTATACTACTCGAAAATCCGCTTCAAATTTGGGTCTTTCTGTGACCAATTCATATGATTTTGCATAGCACGCTGTATGTTGGTGCGACAGTGTAACAACTGTTTTCCATTTTTTTTTTTGTGGGGGGGATACCAGGCATGCTTATTCAGCTGTCTTTTTACAAGCACAAATCCAACAACATCTTTACATCAAGATGATTTACGTAGCATTTTAAGCTGGGATGGCTGTCAATCTCTCTTATCGGATTTTGTTCATTCTTGCTTAGGTCTCCAGAGAAGTTCTAAAAATGCCAGAAATATAAGCAGATTTTAAAACATTAAATTGGCTAAAATTAATCAGATAAGTCAAATTTTGATGGCTTTTTTTTAACGGACAAAAGGTCTAATTTGTTTTTTAATCTACATTTCTCAAGAAGATTAGAATTTTAGTTATAAATAAAACAACATAAAACAGTAGCAACTATGATATTGAGTTAAAAATAAAATCTACAAAATAAGAAATAAAATCTTTTTTGCCAATTTAATCGGTATTATATGAGTACAGAGTGACAGAGAGACATGTTGAATGTAACTTAAACCTGAATCCATAATAGTGAATATTATTGTTGTTGATCTATACTTCATTGTTTCGCTCTCGAAATTGAAATCAGAGTGCCAAGTTCAATATTCCGTCGATTAAAACGTAACTGTCAAAGATAAGTGAAAAAAACACCAAATACAAAACAACCTTAAAAATGGCTATATAAGTGGTCGAAAACGCTTCGGAGAATAGGTATTATGTAAAGTACTCCCTTACTCCCGCACAACGGAAAAAAACAAAAGGATACTTGAAAAATTTAATAGAAAATTAATTAAATCTTCCTTGCTTGCCTTATTTAATGAAAGGTGTTTGAAAGATAAGTTGCTTCCCAAATATACATTGCTATAGTGTGTAAGTTACTCGCTCGAGTGTTTTGTAACACCTTATTTATCATCTCTCAACAGCGACTCCGTCAGAGGATAGAGTCGCAAATGAGGAAAATTTTACTGAGATGTGCCGGCCCTGGGGAACAGCTGCTCGAGGTCGCGCCCTCTCATTGCAGTAGCGATAGGGATCAGAGCTTGCATCGAGGAAAACGCAACCCAGGTTGAGGGTGCTCAGGAATTTGTGTTACTAGCCCGGATGCACGCGCTCGAGCACCCCACATTAAACCGACCTTGTGTCTCAACCTGACCTCGTGGTGGGAGGTGAGTAAATACAAACACACACACACACACACACACACACACACACACATATATATATATATATATATATATATATATGTGTGTGTGTGTGTGTGTGTGTGTACGTATGTATGTATGTATGTATATATAAATAAAAAGAAAGAACAGTAAGATATATAATCCGGTGTTCTTATAGATATTTTTTATTTTTACACAATAGTGCCCAATGTAAATTTACAGAGAATTAATATTATAAGTTAACTGATTAAAATATCCTCTTTGTCGCTACCCATTAATAACCATGTTTCAAAAATGGAAGCTAAAATCTTCGAATTTCATTTTGTTATTAAATTAAAGACATTATTTCCATTTCCTCGTCAAGCGAATTTTGGAGTAACTTATTTTAAATTTACAGTTTTAAAGGTATGAAAAGAATTTGGAAATGCAATCGGGAGATTAAGAATATTTATAGGTATTATGTAAAGTACTCCCTTACTCCCGCACAATGGAAAAAAAATTACAGTTTTAAAGGTATGAAAAGAATTTGGAAATGCAATCGGGAGATTAAGAATATTTATAGGTATTATGTAAAGTACTCCCTTACTCCCGCACAATGGAAAAAATAGAAAAGGATACTTGAGATTAAGAATATTTATTTCGAATAACTTTATCAGTTTTCAAAATTAAAATTTAGATGGAGAGTCTTTTGGCTATGATATGATATGTCAGCGAGACATGTTCTAAAAATGAAACCAGTAAAATTACTCTAAATTATCATTCTTAGGAATTCTAGTTGCATTTTCACCTTCTTTTACTACGTTTTTACATTCATTTTTTTCTTTATTATTTTAAAGGTGATTTTAATGACTATTCGCATTTATGTAGAATCACCATTTAATGATCAAATTGTATATTTACTTATTTTCTTCTCTCCGGGCTTGAATATTCGGGAAATCTTTTTAATGAAATATATGCGCTTTCCAAAATGATTCGAACCTGCACCCGTCTATACGGTTGGAAACTGTCTTGTAGATCTTGTCTTAACCAAATCGGTCACGTAGTAGTCTTACCGATGAAACGTAGTCTGAAATGTGCCTTTAAGCGAAATCATTCGAATATTAAATCTCTCAGAAATTTTCTATTTCCACATTTCCTATTCAAAGGTAAAAATGTAATTTTCTAATGTAAGGAATTATGTTTTATTTATCCTATATATTTTTAAAGCCGTTTAAGGCATGTCGAATCTAACGGCGGTTTACACCTGCCCAGAGGGACGCTGGTTTGAATGTACAAAGAAATACGTAGAAATAATATTAATGTTATGAGAATATATTTGTCGGACAGAGATCTTTTCCGGAAACCCTAGTTCAGCTACGAACACATACGCACATATATGCACACACAAAACAGTGCCTAAGGTTGTCAATATCTGATAAAACATTATCTAGCTCGCCATTCCCTTTCTACTTACGTATATATATATATACATCTATGTATGTTTGTATATGTATAAATTCCATAGTCATTGTTCTGCTCAAAAAAAACTAAAACCATGTATCAAACTTGACAGCCATGTTTTGATAATTATAGATAGCTTCCCACTCATGAATTTTCCGAATACAAATTCGCTTAATTTGCCACATATAATTGTCTCCAGCATACTAGAAATGTCGATAATACTAGTTATTTCAGCTCACATATTTCGACTTTTTCAGGCTTCTTTGAGAGTCATTTTCACTTTCAGACACAACGATCATATTATTGCTTTCAGAAAACAAAATAAAAAAACCCATTATTGTCATAACGACAAAATTAGTTTTACGTAATAAAATTATATTGATCGGCTTACCTATGAAAAAATCATAGATTTGAATCAATATTCGAAGGTAAACTTTTCTTTATTAAACTCATTTTTTAAGCATTTTGATTACTTTTGTATATTCGAACAGAGTAACGTATGATTAGGTTTTCAGAGTTTGTTCGCTTTGAATGACCGTTTTTTGCAAGAAAAGAAAACGGTATAACTAATGAATAAAATTCCGTTTTGTAATATGATTTTATAAACTTTAGAATGAAAGTGATTACACAGAATACGTTATCACCTTGCCATCATTTATCTGACGCCCACGCTATACATCACTCTTTCAACTTTCCATGCAATCAGTGACTTTTCACTTTTTTTGCGCATAATACGGAGGGGTTGTTGGCGCTTTAAAAATGCTATACTTGTCGAACATTGCTTAACATCAATGTGAGCCAAGATGTCTTGCGGGGAGTATATTTTGTTATACGCTTCATCTCTAGTGATCTACGACGTTCAATTCTTTTTAAACATGTTTTCTATATGGATATTTTATTGGATATCAGATTCACTGTTTATAAAATGCAAACAAAGTATTATATTTTGTGTAGAATGTGTCACGTTAAACATCGATGCTCTCTTATAAATCGCACTCAATATTGTCGACATTTCAGCTGCGATCATATATCGATCTAATATCAAGAAGGGCATGCATCTAAATTCATCTTGTGCGTTGTCACAGGACAACACACATATTCACGCGCATACATTTTATTTTCAATAATAATGTGTACTTTTACATAATAACGTACATCAAATACAAACGCTAATCGATTCTCCAGGTAGTGGTTTAATCTGTGGTGTTTTACAAGCGAGATAATAAGCAAAAAGTGAAGCTGTTTCGTTTATTCAGAAAATATAACATTGATTCTAAACATGAAG
This sequence comes from Acanthosepion esculentum, assembly GCA_964036315.1. Lineage (NCBI taxonomy): Eukaryota > Metazoa > Mollusca > Cephalopoda > Sepiida > Sepiidae > Acanthosepion > Acanthosepion esculentum. The sequence goes on from OZ038495.1 coordinate 7,592,598, forward strand.
GGAGCAAGACTGTAGTTAGTCGAAGAATTCTGCGAGTAGTCCTTTCAACATAGTATCGGTTAAGGAGCTGGTTGAGTGGGAGTTATTAATTTCTAATGGAATACCTTGCGAATAGTGATGTCCTGATGGGTCACAATTTCAAATTAAACTGTTGGTGGGCTCTAAGGAATATAGCTGGCCAGCACACATCTACTGGAAATAGCGATATAATAACAATACTTTTACAATGATTCGTGTGTTGTTAAGGGGATGTTGTTTTTGTTACTATATTACAAGGTCGTTTTTGTTTTTGTTACTATATTACAAGGTCGGTTAGGAAATTTTCGATTCTATGAAGGCAGTTCAGTAAGGACTTGGGAGCACCAGCCTAATTAGGACAGCAATATGAAAACAATACACCATTTTTATATGATTTTTTCTTGTGAACATAGCAGGATGTAAGATATACGTACTAGAGCAGTAAAACTATTTATTTAGCATATTTTGCACTAGACCATATAATGATTTCTACTTGAGATCTGGGCGTAGCTTGAGTCCCTGTAAACATTCCAAGCAAGGATCTTCCTTGAGACAATTCTATCCATTATGATAGGGGAAACATCAATGTCTTCTCGATGATTGTGGAATGTTAGATGTTTGGTTCTGGAAGTATTTAACTGTACTAGCCATTCCTCCTCCCTCTGATCAATGTCTTCCCAATGATGGTGGAACGTTAGTTGTTTTGCTTTGGAAGTGTTTAACTTTACTAGTCATGCCTTCTCCCTCTGATCAATGTCATCTCGATGGTGATGGGACGTTTGATTTTTGGTTTTGGAAGTATTTAACTTTACTATTATTTATGGTTCTCCAATTGAACCTCATGAATTAGGTCAGAGGAATGTTGAGCTTCTAGTTTCTGGAGTTGCAGCATTTTCCAAAGGATGATGAAAATTGAATGTTATTTTTAAATGGATAATCATTTAAAAATGTCTCTGTTTAATGCGACATATTCTTTTTTATGTAGTGACTTTTAATTTCTACAAATACCCGAATAAGGACTACGCGGAAATTGTCCATAATTACAGGTCTTTTAACAATTCGATTCTCGTCACGATAAACAGATCTTATGTAGTAATTCATAGGATAGTTTATTGACGTTAATCCAACGTTCATTTGTTGTTTTTGTTACTAATATTAAGTTTTAAGTATTTTACATCTATGGACATCATTAGAAAACATCAAGGGAATCCATTAATTATAGTGATGATGAAGTTAGGCAATACGATGAATTTTAAAAAAGAAAAAAGAAAACAAATGATCCTATAATTGTGAAAAAATATACTTTATTTCAAGAACTATGAAACTGAAATATGCACTATCAGTAAACTTTATGATACAAATGCTTACATAAGCTTTCGTATCAGTTGTAGGATTCAATGTAATACAATTATGGGTGAAACTGTGATGTGAAAGAGTACAGAATGTTTCCCATTTGTGAAACCAAGCAGCGGTTTCTCAGATGGGGAGAGCTTGAGGAACGTGGGTACCCTGATGAGAAGGAACTCTGGTCCCAGGCTAATTTTACCATAGCGGGGCCCCGTATATATCTGGTCAGCGATTCCACAACCCCGATGTTAAAGTGGAATGTGAACCCTAACCCTGCCAGATCTGAAACTCCCACCTCAGTTTTCCTTCTCTGGGGTTCATTAAGCACAAAGATCAATCTTCGCGCCATTGCTGCATTGAAATCAGACATCACTGAGAAGATTCACGTGATCAACCAGGAGGAATCAACAACCTTGCATTTAACAGCGCCTTGAACTGAATGGCGGCCATCTGGAGCATGTATTCTAGAGATCCTATTGCGATTTTTGGTTCATGTTTGAGAGTAATTTTTTGCAGACCCGAAAATGTTATCCTTTTACCCTTCAATAAATATATCAATTACTCAATATTTTGTCCTTGATTTGTGTTTGACCATATTCTTTTAAAAATTGAGAAACACCTCGTATGTCATCTTATTAGAAAATCATCCCAATCCAATATTTAACTGAATAGTTTTATTCCATTGTAAGAAGAGATTTGGCCATTTCCTTCTATCTACGATTTCACTATATTTGAGATAACAAAGCCTCATCGTTAGATCCACTACAATTGTTTTTAAATGGAACTTTTACAACAACGATGATTGAAAGTAGTGTTACATTTCGACATACATAATACACTTACATTTTCTCGTTGTACATTACCAATATCACTATCTTTATAAGATCGTCTAACTTCGTAGGCGAAGCATAAGCGCTGTAAAACGTATTTTACTACATCTAAATAATACATACCAAGAACTCCAATTATGCAAATTTTTAATAGATTATTTAGGCGATAGGAAGAAAATATATCTGAGTCATGGATTAAAGAGGAATCACTACATTTCAAACTTCGCTATTCACTGACTTACCACATATTTTATAATTCTTCTTCAGCCTAGGTAGTCTTTGTCTTAAATAATGCATTTAGGTGCAAATGAAATGGTAATTAAAATGACTTTTTCTATTATTATCTACTTAGATTAATTAAATTAAATGGATGTTGGTTGGTTGTTTGGTGTTTTATGGCATATCAACCACTATGAGTTATTTAATGCCAGATCCAGTATTTACTAAATATATCAAAAACGTATAGCTGGCAACATCGTTGTTTCAAAAACGTATAGCTGGCAATATCATTGTTTCAAAAACGTATAGCAAATTAAATGGAATTCTGTTCAATGTAAACTACTGATACCGTCGTTGTTAATTATTAGAGTTTATGGAAAACTTTTAATTATTAAAATAGCAATATTTAATATATGGAAAATAGGCTTGAAAGCTTATTTGCCCGACCAGGAATATCTTCAAATATGCTCAATTCATATCATTTCTTTTGAATTTCTGAATTGCGACGATAAATAACTGTTAAGTGTTTCCTCGTTTCAAGAAACCAGTGGTTGGTTTAGTATGATAAATTAAATCGATGTTTCAATTGAAACACTTTTGACATAAAATATTTTATCAAGCAGTTGGTATATAACATAATAGAAATCCTTCTAAATCTGGAAACAGCCACAATGATTTAAATTATATTCAAGGTGTATCAAAAATACTTTGAAATCTTTAGTGGCGGGTACCTCTCAACAAAACAAGTGCAAAAGTCTATATGAACATATGTTCGTTTTTGAGCTGTTAAGTTGATAGAAAGTTTAAGGTTGATGGAGCTGTGTTGCTATATCGACTAGTTTACATTTGTCATTCGTGTATATTTGTCGTTAGTCTGTCTTCAAGGTTTAAAGTGTGTAGTAGGGAGTAAACTGAAATGTGTTCCGTTTAACAATTGCAGGATATTCATACCGTAAGTAGACAGATATGATTTTTACATATGGTCGCAGATACTCGAGGTTGCATCATTGTATTACACTGCGCTTCCAAACCGAAGGAAGTCGAGTCATAGAAGCTTTACTACTGTTTACCGTCACATTGCTGAGACATGGACCCTAGTACCACAAACTATGGATCGAGGGAGACAGAGATCCGTTCGTACACCTGACCAAGAAGAATATATTCTACAAGCTGAGGGAGACGATCCAGGTATCATTACATTTAAAGTTGCCAAAGCATGTCGTACATTTTATAGTGCCACATGGAGGGTATATCAAGATCAGCACCTGTATCCGTATCCTTTGTATATCCGTATCAATGTGTACGGGGTCTTTGATCACTCTCTACGAAAGAACATTACCAATGCTTTATTGCACAACATGCCAATCCGTTGTATGTCTATTCAGTCTTTTTTACAGATAAGGCAACATTTAGTAGCGGGAGAATGACTAATTTATCAACAAACATTTTTTGGGCTGATCGGAATCGCCATGTAACAGTGCAGGTAGGACACAAGCACCATTTATCTTATGAAGACATATTTTAGTGACATTATCAGCGATGAACTGTCTGTCTGTGATCTACCATAAAATATACATAGGTACCAGGGAGACCAGTTCGAATTCCAGTCAAGTTAACTGCATTCACATAAGTGCTAATACCTTTGGTAGAGGTATAAATCTCCTCCCAAGCTGTGGGTAAATAACATGACAGACTGGGTTCTATAGACTTGGCTGGCCCACAGGATAGAAGGAAAACTCTGAATTTAAAGCAGTCTAGAGCGGGTTGGACTCCATTAGAATATCTTGTCCAATGCATCACTTCTGATAAAGATTCAATATCATGTGTTAAAAGACTAGTGATCGTAATATACATATATTTGAAATTTCACAGAAAAGGAAAGATTCTAATACGACCACGATAAATAATTAAATTAAAATTCTTGACAGCAGCAGCGTGTAATTTTCGTTAATGAAATTTTATCTTTCTTGTAGTCGAACTACGGTTTTCTTTTCTGGACACAGAGTCTGTAAAAACTGTAAAAATGTCCTGTAATTCTGAGCTCTTTCGGTTATACATTTTGCAATTAACAAGGATGAATTTATTTTTGACTTTAACTTGGTATATGCGTTGTATATATAGTTTTCTAGAGTTAGAGGGTTGATTTATTTTCCAAACACAGCACATTGTAACCGTGTTCCCACCAGTTAGCCTTAGTGAGCATTGTCTTTTTCTTTTTTATTATTAAGGCTTCTATTATTTTAATCATTCTTTACGCGTACATGAGGTTATTATGTTTGTATTTTCTACTAGTATGTTTCGGATGAATTCTTGTAAGTTTGTGTATGTGTTTAAATGGGGTCTAATGGAGTTGTGCTCGGAGAGGTATAACGCAAGTCATCTTGGTAAGCATGTAGTCGTGTGACCGAGGTAATTATTTATGAGTTCGTTTTGATCAGGAAGACAGTTCCTTAAGGAGCATTTGAAAACATAATGTTCGTTCATAGTAATTTTGATTTTGCTGGTGTCTTGTTATTTTTTAGGATAAGGTTATTTAATTTAAGATTTTTGTAGTCGATAAAAGTAAAAAATAAATCATCCTTGATAATGGCTAAATGTATATCCGAAAGAGTTCGGAAATACAGAACATTGGATAGTTACTGCATACTCTAAGTGTAGAAAAGAAAACATTTTTTCGAACACAAGAAAAATAAAATAATATCATAACAGCAGTCGTTTGTCTGTCGTCTTTAATGAAACCTGTATAAATTAAAGATTGCTGCATATATATATATATATATATATATATATATATATATATATATATATATATATATATATATATATATATATATAGTGTTGGAAAGTAAATATTCGCATACAAATGTTTCATTTATTGTATTTCCAACTAATGAATAAAAATGCTTTTCATATAATGAACTGTATACAGATGCATATTATCAACAATTTCATAGAAAACATAAAAATTGATTTATTAAAAATAAATCTCATTTATCCATTATAATGGGTGAAAAGAGTATTCATACAATACAAAATAATATATAATATTCATTTAATACTTTTTAGAATAGCAATTATTCAAACAACCTCTTCTTGTAATTCCCAATTAATGATTTGCAAATTTCAGTTTGTATGTTTCCATTCTTCGTCGCATATGGTCTTCAGATTACAGATGTTTGTTGCAGCAATCGATTAGTTTTAAATATTTCAATAATAACACACTCTCGATCGGGTTTAAATCTGGGGACTGACTTGTATATGAATGGGTGAAAAATATACTCGTACAAAATTCAACGACATATAAAAAATATTTATTTCGAATTACTTTATCAGTTTTCAAAATTAAAATTTAGATGGAAAGTCTTTTGGCTATGATATGATATGTCAGCGAGACATGTTCTAAAAATGAAACTAGTAAATTCCACATTTTAAAACTTTTAAATTGCATTAATACTCTAGATTATTCGAGTGAAATATTCTAGAATGTTCCAATAATTTTTTCAGTAGTTTTTAGATTAAAAATACAAACAGGAAATTCTGTAACTGATATTTGTGCAAGAAGGTTATCATCATGGCAGTAGGTAAGGAAATGACGAATTCGTAAAAAGAACTGATTGTTAAACCATGGAAAAAAGGTAAAATCTACAGGAAAATCTTAGACATCCTCAGAATTCCATTTAGAGCCATTTGGTCATTCATTGTATAAGATAAAAAACTCAAAACTGGTAAAGACCAAAGAAGAATAGGATCTTCGAGGGAATTAATGTGTCAAATTAAACAACATCCAATGGTTACTCCTCAAGTGTTGCCTGATGATTTGCTTTCATCAGGAATCTGTCAATAAAATGACAATAAGCAATAACATTCACAGGAACAATCTAAATTTACGCTCTCCATGAAACATTCACTGCTAGGAAAAGTCACACAGATGTCAGGTTGAAATTCGTTCGTGAACATAAGGTTATGGAAAATCCTATTGGGAAAGAGTATTATAGAGAGACGAACCAAAAATCATGTTCTTTGGACGTAATTCTAGAAATCATGTATGGTTTAAATGAATACGATGCCTTCAAACAAAAGAACAGAGTTTGAACAGTGAAATTTGTTGGTGGCAGCTTCATTGTTTGGGTATGTTTTGTTTTCTGCAAACGTTACTGGCTACATATCAGTAACAGAAGATAGAAGCAGCAAAATAGTTTGGAAGCAAATTTAATGATTTTGGTTGAAGAGCTTGAACTTCATACAGATTAGAACTTCCAACGAGATAATGATCCTAGCTTAAAAGAATGCAAATATACTAAAATGGGCAAGTCGGTCTACTGATTTAAACCCAATCAAGAATCTGTGGTGTTAGGAGAAAATTCAAATCCAATAGAGAGCTCCAACAAACGTACGGAACCTGAAGACCATATCCGAAGAAGAATGGGACAAAATACCAACTAAAATGTGCAAATCATTAATTGACAACTACAAAAAGAGATTGGTTGAGTTAGACGTGAATAGTGTATTGTGAATTCTTTTTCTATTGTACGAATACATTTTTCAGTCATTAAAACGGATAAATTGGACTTATTTCTATTAAATCAAAATTTCTTCCGTTTTCTATGCATTTTTTTATTATGCATTTGTACAGTTAATCACATGAAATGTGTTTTTATAGATTACGTGAAAAGACAATAAATTAAAAATATGTAATATTACCAATATTTGTTTTTCCAAACTATATATATATATATATATATATATATATATATATATATATACATATATATATATATATATATATATATATATATATATATATATATATATATATATGTATGTATGTATGTATGTATACAGGGCGTAACAGCAAAACTTTACAATTTTTAGATTAACCTCTGAACCTTAGAAATAATTAAAGATGACTTAGCTCAATTTTTCGAGGATTTTATAACATTGTTGGACTCTCTACATATTCAAAATATGACCCTCTGATAATATATTTAACTCCACTTAACTTTGATGCTCCATTAACTTTCAGAATATATCTTATTTAGACTGTAAGTGTGTTTCCGTTAAAATGGATGTATTCGTTGTCTAGATTTATGAAAAACGTCTTTTGAAAAACTTTTGTCAGAACTAAGTAAAATAATGTGAAATGACATGATTAAATGTAATTGATTACTTCAAACCTCGCTCAATTTGACATGAAAGAGATTAGCAGAAGAAAGCCAAATAAACCTTAAACGAAAACAGAATAAACGATGTAGCGCTAATGAAAGAAATTTAGCCACGGAAGTGAATGCAGAGAATTAATAACTTGCGAAATTCAATTTCAAATGAACATGGGAAAATGCGAGTGGAAAATTAGTTGAGACAAATTTGGCAAAAAGACACGGAAACTCATCAGCTAATTTTAAATAATTTAATTGATATAGGAGAGAAACAAATCAACAAAATTTTGCTGTAATAATAGCAAAAAAAAAACAATTTATCTCATGTTGAAATCGAATTTTTAAAAGTCTGAAAAGAGAAATAAACAAACTATAAATTACTACACAGTACTTAAATAAGTTATACAATTTAGGTTAAATAATTTATACGTAGACATATTTACCACTGAAAAGATTTTCTAGGCAAAAGCACGTCGGAAGGCAATTCGGAGCCGGCATAGGAAATGAATGAATAGGAAATATTAGCCACAATCAGACGTAGATACCAGAAAATAATGAAGTATAAGTGGAATGACAATAAAATTGACATCCCTATTGACAGACTAATGAAAATATATTAATCACGTACATCGACTAAAATATAAGAAAGAATAAAGTATTATGGACTGAATAAAATTCATATCCCCCGCCACACACACACACACACACACACACACACACACACACACACACACACACACACACATGTGTATGTGTGTGTGTGTGTGTGGTTCATTAAGAATCAAAGTCAGCAGTATATAAATCAATGTTATAGGTGAACATTTATTTATTTCTCTATTGGATCATGTTATTTAAGTAATGGCAATTATGTGTGAAAAATAATATCGCCAAAATTTCCGCCAAGTATTCGGTGGCACACTTCCACTCGATGGTTAAAATTTTGGTGACGTCTCTGCATACTGGCTCCTCGATCTCATGAATATGCCTTATTATCTCATCCTTCAGCTGTTGAATTGTTGTTGGTTTGTCGGCATAGACGTTATTTTTGCCATGACCGAAAAAGAAGAATCTGAACGCGTCAAGTCGCACGATCTTGGTGGTCAATTGACTTCGCTGATTCGCTGGAAACTTCTTTCAGCATTTCTGTTTGAACGTCCATTTTCGTAATAGGCTCCGATAACGTTAAGACGTTGTTTGATTTTTAATCTTTCCATGTGTGAAATTGCCAAAGACTTAAGTTGTTAAATCTGAAAGTAAAAGTAAAATAATTTATCAGACGCATAAACTGAATTGACATTTAAACCGCCCAGTTTATTTCAACACCCTTTATATATATTCGAATTAAACGATATGGAGGAAAGTGAAAGAGTTGTAGCAACAGAAGGCACATTTCAAAATTTCATATAAAACTTTAACAGAAAACGGACATTAGGCGAGCATGACATTCCACTTCTCTCTAACCCTTGTGGGTCTCAATAAGTTTCGACTTTCTGCCACTTCCCAAACCATGTTCTGTCATTCACTTGGTTAAGCTCGTTAGGCATGTGACCTGTTGTTTCCCTTCTCTTTCTTGTCCTCTATTCGCCCTGTGAGTATCAGATTCTTCAAGGCCTTTTTCTCATTACGTGTTCAAGAAATTTCAACTGCCTCTTCCTGAAACGAAACCCGAACGGTTTGGTAGATCGGAGAATCTAACGCTAAGTCTATCGACGCCCAGTAGAGAGAAAGGCAAATTTTTGCGTAATTATTTTTTAATAAACACTCGAGTGACCTAAATTATATATATATATATATATATATATATATATATATATATATATATATATATATATATATATATATATATGCAGAAATATAGTCTTAAAGTGTGCTATATTTATGGGGTAAAGTGCTCAATATCAGAGATAGAGCGTGTGTAAATATAAAAGTGGATATGCTACTGCAATCGTCTGACGATTGCACTAGCATGAAACAGACTGTCGCCTCTAAGTGCTGATTTCCATGTCCACTTTTATATTTATATATATATATACATATATATATATATATACATATATATATATATATATATATATACATATATATATATATATATATATATATATATATATATATATATATATATATACATATATATATGTATATATAATGTAGGTCACTATATATATATATATATATATATATATATATATATATATATATATATGGGCGTGTGTGTGTATGTCTGTGTGTGTTCTGATACGATACTTACTAGGTTTGCTACTATGTTGCTCAGATTAATATTTGAAAATGTACAGACGAATTGAATGGAGACAATGCGTAACAATTTACCGTCTGCAATAGCTAACATATTCATGTGGTTTTCTGAGGAAAGATTGTCTGCCCGTATTAGCTGAATCAATTGTCACCTGCATTGTGTTGCTGAAACCAACTTTTTTCATAGCGAATTGGATTAGGAGATGTTTGCATGGTTTGCATCCAGCTTTATGCTTCGTTGTTGAAAAGAAGAGACAGAGAGGACGTTTTATCCTTTAATGGTGTGACGATACAAACTGAAATTCTAACGTTTTTATATCTGTGTTCTGAGAACCATCTTTTACGGTTTTATATACTTGCTGTGATTTCTTTTGTCCTAGACGGTGTAAGATGAACCTTATAAAGACCTTAGTCCATTGGTAGCGTCACTCATTTGCTTTTTAATCATTTTACTCCAAGCAAAAGAAAGACGGCATCAAGACGCATAGGTGAAACAGTGAACGCATATGAGAAAAAGAATTATTAAATGGTCGGAAAAATATACCATTAATTAACAAAACAGAATATATCGAGTGACAGTGCTTTTAATGTTTTGAATATCGTAGTTTACATGCTAGCATGATGCCAGATCAGAGTTTCATAATCGATAACTGCGAGGGGAGAAAGTGTTACAAAGAACATATTGGTACATATAGCAGTTTCAAATATAATATAATGTTACGCTACTTCCTATCTAATACTCTTATCACATTCGAAATGTCGATGAAACAAACGCTGAAATACAACAGAACATTTACCCGGAAATTGTTTGTAGAAATGAGAAGTGAAGTGGAGGGAAAATGAAGAGAGAACGCATAGAATACTTCCTCTGATAAAAGACACTATTGCAGGACAGCCGGTAGTCATGAGAAACCAATTTATTCGATGTTATACGTGGACTCTGAATTAGTGATTTGCTGAATATATCCCTGGGTTTATTATAAAAGTTAAAAAATTTCAAATGTTTGAAATCGCAGGATAGTTTATACAAAATCGGAAGTGTGCTTCGACATTTCCATGGGTCATGTCAGTCAAAGTGTAGATAATGCACATACACATACAATTATTCATTGGTACTGTTCGGAACAAAATCTATCACGAACACATTATACACTGGCGCGCAAAACCTTTACGACACATTGTGTATTCAGTCCCCTCCACAAGGTTTTGTTTATATTGACATCAGGACATTGTGTTGGCCAGTCTTCTGATAGATAACAATCTTCATCCACTGGACAATTTTGTTTCTCTTGATACATAACACGGATCACCATCTTCATCTTCAGAGAGAATATTAGACAGTAGTAAACAAATATAGGTTTTGCTATTTAGGTTCGTTCTCATCTTCTCTTCTAACATCTCTTTGGATGCCATCCAACGACATTACGAGTTAAACACCAAATTCCACCGTCTATGCGGTTATTTCTTACTCGTATTACTTAATCAATTCCATTAGAATGTAACTGTTTTACATTCATCAATGAAAAACAAATCTTTTTTGAACTTGCCAGCATCTCAACTAAGATTTTGATTTACAACTTCAAACTTACTTTCCGGTAGCTGTTGGTTAATATTTAAGTTGGTATTTCGTAATAGTTTGCATAATGTAGAAACTGAATCCTCAGAAATTTTTAGGGGATATGGAACAGTTCCCTTTATTTTAACATTGTGAATTATAGGGTTAGTTCTTAAATTACTGACACAGTGACTGCGTGCTAAATAGCTGTGCTGGGCAGTGTTTACAACAAAAGAAAAGAAAATGGCCGAACGAAAAAGCAGCTGTAAAAGTGACATCGCTAGACAGGATTTCTTTTGTTTGCTACTGAATATTGCATCAAGAATAATCTTAGAATAAAAATGAAATAATATAAGAATAAATAATTGAAAATCCATGTAACCCTTACTAAATGATTGTAACACGTATGTGACTTTATTACTATATAATAATTTCAATAATTCTGTTATCTCCATTGTTAATATTAATATAAATCAAATCTGAAAACGTTATCAATGAAAATTTATATACATTTTATCTTAAGAATGTACCATATATATATATATATATATATATATATATATATATATATATATATATATATATATATATATATATATGTATATGTATATATATATATATATATATATTATAATGCATACATTTTAATGAATTAATATTGAAGCAACGTTTTCATATATACATACACAAACGCACACACACATTCATATATATATATATATACATATATATATATATATATACATATATATATATTGAAATTGCTACTCATCAAATAAATAAATATATATATATATATATATATTATGATGCATCCCTTTTAATGAATTAATATTGAAGCAAAGTTCTCATATATACACACACAAACGCACACACAGACACATACACATATATATATATACATATATATATATATATATATATATATATATATATATATATATATATATATATATATATATATATAAATTGTTACTCATCAAATAAAAAAGTGGTATGAATTAACATCAGCTGGAAGCGTAAATCAACTTCTTTTAAAATAAGTAACTCTCAACAACTTCTAGTAATGTAGACTGCTGTAATATTCTATTTTATCCCAAATAGTAATACGTACATCCTATATATATATATATATATATATATATATATATATATATATATATATATATATATATATATATATATAATATGAAGAAAACGTGGAAAAGACAAAGCAAAATCCGAATATGTAAGTATACTGTTTAATTTTGTTTTTATTTTGCTGACAGCAAAACAAAAACAAAATAAAAAAACAGTATACTTATATATTCGGATTTTGCTTTGTCTTTTCCACGTTTTCATCATACCGTCGGATCTACATCCACATATTTGCTTGCATATATATATATATATATATATATATATATATATATATATAATATGCAATATGGTACTAGAAATGGACTACTTTTATACCGCATATATCAAACAAATTTCAATGAAACTAACAACATTTTGTAGATTGTTTTCCAAGACACTTTTAAAAAAGCTACCTGAAATACAAAAACTGGCAAACTGCCGATTCTCTTACACTTCAAATGCATTACCTTCAAAGTAACATTTACCCGAAACGAGAGAAAATATTCAAAACGGCAAATGACAAATATGAAGAAAAAGGAACGTTTTTATTACTATATTTCTCATAATTATGACACATGTGACTCAAATTTAGTAGAAAAGTGGTGTAAAGATGTTATTTTCCAACAAGAGGATAATTCTAAGACATAGCGTGTTGATAAACATTTAAGATATTTATTCAATTATTCGAAGGTATCAACCCGCCCTAATTCGTTTCTGAAATAATATCTTATACAATCTGCAAAAGAGAAAAAATAGAAGCCAACAGGGAAAACTGTGCTAACTCAATCTAGCTTTTATTTCAAATTAGATGGCATGGAGAATGTCACTGTTGAATGATGGAGTACCTCGTTGAAGTTGTCTTAAGTGTAGACATAAAAATGTCAATATTCTTGAGCCTCACGAGCATTGAGGGAAAAGCGTGCTTGTAATTCTTCATGTTTATGTTACAATCATTTTTTTTACCTTTTCCAATTTATTTCCCTTTTGCCAGGAGATATAATTTGAATATACAAAAGAGAACCACACAAGAAAATCCACGACACAGAGAAGAAAAGCTGCGCTGTTATAACATGGGCGTAATTAGTTGTAAATTCAAAGGACGAACGTTTGTTGTAGTGAAATTAAATTATGACGGTTGATTGAGAGTCCCCATTCTGAAAAGAAATATTAAGAAAAAAACAAAACAAAATTATTTGTCTTTATTATAATTTGTTAATTATTTCCAAAGTAGAATCGAAGGAAAGGGAATATCTTTCAAGAAAAAAGGGCTAAATAATGATTTGAATGCGGCGTACGTTATCTTACGTATCATTTCATAGGTATTTTCAAAATAATGGTACGTGTATTAAGTTAAATTACATACTAACGTTCTTCACTTATGTGAAATTATCGTCTATGATTCCATGAAAATAGATTATATAATATGTTATTCCTGTATTTCCAGGCCTATATTTAAAAAATCATCTGATAATAAATTTCAGAAATAAAATATATACAAGATCAGTTCATATTATGCGATTCACATTACGCATCAAAAGATCGAGGCGACTCTCTTTGTGTAACAAACAGAAAGAAAAAAGGGATAATAACAGCAAAAATTGCAATATGAGCTCTGGTAAAATCCTGTTTGTTAACAACAAAAATTGAAATATGAGAACTGGTAAAAAATGAAGCTGAAGATATTACCCTTATAATACACAGAAATTCATATGCAAATGTCCTCAATAGATAAAGGCGTTAGATCCAGTGACAGAACCCAAAGAATGTGAGTTCAATATCCGGTTAAGGCAGTGCAGAATTAACAGGCGATAACTGATAATTGACATCATGGAAATAGAACAGCCTACGAAATAAAGGGTTCAGTTCGACATTCCAACCACCTGAAGTAGGCCGGTGCGTAAAACGGAAAATTGGCGACAACGATGGGGACAATAGTCCGAATAATGTAAATAGTGTACATAATACCTCATCTCAGAAAGATCAGATCTTGATTTAATTTATGAGTTCTACCTGATTCCTATTCTATCTTTGCCATCTCCAGAAGTTAATTAAATAAACGTAAACTTTAGAGTATTTCAAAGTTTGTTACAGTCGCTATAACTGAAAATGTAATAATATAATGTATGAGAAATAACGATTTCATCCTTTAAATCTAGGACTCAGCAACCATGTCTAAGAATGATCGGATGATCTTAGTAAGATCGCTTATAATAGTCTATTATTTGGAGATATTCTGGCCTAGGTAAATTACTCTGTCGACTGATGTAGGGCTCTGTTCACTCTCTAAAGAAATATTGCAACATCATGCTTAAAAATTATTCCAGTGCTAGAAATTCATTTCAAGTCATTATAGTTTATACATTGTTTTCTATTACTTTTCCGTAATTTAAATTCCGCAAACATTCTAAAATAATCGGTAATATAATGAAAATAATTGCCCTAGCACAGCGGTTCTTAACCGGGGAGAAGTTTACTACCCTGGGGAAATTTCAGATTGTTAACCGGGAAATGTTTTGAAGGAGGTTTTATGTGATTTGCGTTTTTCTTTTTTGTCATTTTATAACAGGCAACTTCTGTTCCCTTTTTTTTTTTAAATTTATTCACAGTTCTCTTCTGGCTTCTTGAACTGATTTTTAAGATGGAAGTCAGTGTATGACTGTTGGTATCATTACCGAAAGCTTCAGTGATATTTTTCTCTCCATATTGCTTAGTTGGGAAGACAGTGGGGTTGACATAAAAAAGATTTTAACCTGCTATAATTTTAGGTTAAAAGCTCAGAGGTTTTTTTCAGTTTTTCTTACGAAAAATGGTGTCAAGATGGCTAGACATCATATCTAAAAACCTGGTAAGGAGAAACTGAAGTAATTTCGATTGTTTAAATTTTAAACATTTTGTGACATGGATAATAATGTTGGTACTCGATTTGGACAATTATGCTGTTGCGCACACACACACATTATATATATATATATATATATATATATATATATATATATATATATATATATATATATATAGATAGATAGATAGATAGATAGATAGATAGATAGATAGATATGTGTAAATGAGAAGGTATGGTGAATTTAATTTACAGCCGAGGGGATTGCGTTCAACTTTACATAATGAAAAATGAACACATTTTTCAAGATTAGGCTTATAATTGTGTGATTGTTAAACTTGGAACCAGATATTAACAAATCCGCTTGCCTGCAATAAAAGACATTGTGACCAAGAATGGAATCAATCACTCTCAATACAACGAAGCCGAATGTCAGCTTCTTCTCCGACATAATTGCACGCACTCGTGACGACTGCTATTAGCTATAAATTCTCGTCAACGGAGTTCTGCAATTTAAGAAAATGTTATTTTGTTCCTTCTTAATATGATCTGACCTTTGATGAAAGACCTTTGCCATTAAGGAAAATTTATTTTTTCAATGCACTAAATTTAATTATAAATAAAATGACATTTCGACTAGATCAAATTTTTCTGTAGTCAGAAGCTTGTAATTGTGTGACTAAAGAAGATGATATCTGCTATAGTGTCGTTGACGTTCTACCTTTTGCATCAATGTTTTGCAAAATCAATGATATGATTACAAAAGCCTAGTAGTTATATGATGCAATATCGGCGAGCAGAACGATACATGGAATCCTCACTTATGCTGCAACACTTATGGAAGTAAACTTCGCAAATGTTTGAAAATTAAACGTAATGCCATACAAAGAATTGAAATGACTTAAAAGAACACTAAAGTGGTTGTTAGGTCAGTATGACCAATTCAGATGCGGAGAGTTTGTCAAAGAATGTAAAAAAATAGAGTGCAGTAACCAAGAATTTAATCTGTTTATCAATTAGTATGCTATGTTGAATTGTGGAATGGATAATACAGTTGTTACTCTATTTGGACAATTTTGCTGTTACACATAATATATCTATATCCATATCTATCTATCTATCTATCTATCTATCTATCTATCTATATATATATATATATATATATATATATATATATATATATATATATATATGTATGTATATATATATATATATATATGTATATATATATATATATATATATGTATATATATATATATATATATATATATATATATATATATATATATATATATATATGGTTGGATTGGTCTGAGTTTGCGTGTGTATGTGTGTCTGCGTACCTCAGTGGGTGCACAGGCATACATGTATGTTTGCGTTAGCGTGAGTGACATCACAACAACGATTTCCCTCCTACTTACATTATAACACGCAACTTACATAAATCCAAAGTTTTTGAAAAATAAATCCTTTTGTCAGACGATCGCAAAAGCATGAAAGTCAGGTTCACAAACTCAAAGCAATCCAACCAAATATGTTAGCTCTATCTCTGATATTGAGCACTTTATAAGTACCGCCGATATATATATATATATATATATATATATATATATATATATATATATATATATATATATATATATTACACAAACACACATATATATATGTGTATATATATTTATATTTATATACACACGCTTTTCACACACATATATCTATATACATACATACATATATACATACATACATATATATATATATATATACATATATATATATATACATATATATATATATATAGATACATATATATATATATATATATATATATATATATATATATATATATATATATATATAGATAGATAGATAGATAGATAGATAGATAGATAGATAGATAGATATGTGTAAATGAGTGACCTGTGTAGTGAATTCAATTTTCAACCGTGGTGATTGCGTTCAACCTGTTGTCATTGCATAATAATCATTCCAACATGTGTTAGAAAAGTATATATGATCTAGTTGAAGTTTATCTATCAGATATTGCCCAGATTATTCACACATTACCTTCCTCTTAATTATTCCTCGTAGCCTAAGGTGTACTGGACGAAATTAACATGGATCTGAACTTACCGAAGTATAAGACATATCTGCTAGACTGACTGCTTATGTTAGTATCGTCACCTTACACAATCTTCAAAGTAATATAATATACTTCTTCGTGAAACGCGAATATACAGTAAAAAATATCACCGTTCACATTGACACTCTCAACAACGTTGATGATAGATTCTACTGGAAGATTTGCATAGATTTATCTCGTATGACGTCTAGATGCACAAGTTACGTTTACTTTGTGAATGTGATAATCGTTTTAGAAATTTCTTCTACAGAAAATTTGCCAGTTCAATGCTGAAGAATGATAGACAGCGGGAGAAGATTTCAATCATCCACCATTTTCTTATATTTAATGAAACAAGCCGTAGTTGCTACAATTACTTATAAAAATGATCCTGAAGAAGAATTTTGTCCTGACTATGTATCAAGTACCTAACGACGAAACTCCCCTTGATTAAGTGAGTTTAAAATAAGGAATGTATTATCATTAATCCTCAAATTCGGCGTACATAATGAGCGATGGAACAGGATCCAAATTCATGAAGAAACGTTATCAAGTCAAACTCAGCTAATCAATACTTGCAAAAGCCTTCTAGATATAAGCAGTAGATGCGACATTTCATGTCCACAAGGGATATGCAAATAGGTGCAGAGCAGATATCGATAAAGGACAGTAGATAATGTATCATTTCTTTTTTCACAAAAATGTATTTTAGCGACCGTTACTATATATATATATTAATTGTAAGAACTTATTCATATATTTTTTCTACTTCATAATCAAAACTTTATAAATGCATGATTTATGTTAATCATTTTTCACATTGAGTTGGTGCGCTACGCGTGTCTTAATTTATCAATCTATCCGGTGATATAAAAATGATGAGACATCATATGATTAAATAGATAGTTGGCAGATCATCAACATTATAAACAGAGTGATCTTCCTTTAAACAAGCAGTTGGCCCAGTAAAATCAAAGTTATACACAATACAAGATAAAAAAATAATGCGATTCATATTATACCCAGCACGTAAGATGTGAAAAGTGGTATGAATTGAAAACTATATTCAATAAACAATTTCTATCGGCATATTAAATTTCAGTTACTTAAAATAACAATCGCAACGTCTGAAGATTTCTGAATATCATTTTCTAGTGTTATAAGCTATTCCATATCTATAGATGCTTATTGTAATCTAAATAATATTTTGTTAAATACTGGCATCTTAAGATCATCCTATTTAAAATCGCAGTCAGTACGTTCTACGAAAATATCGATATTCCATATTAATTTATATGAAATATCCTAAATTCACTATCACATTTCAATAACAAACTGGGATCTTTTAATTTCAAAATTGACTGATAAAGCAGGACTCAGACAAAAGCATTTCCTATTCAACTGTACACCTGCTATAGTATTAGTTCTTTGAATATACTATATAGAAGAAATATAGTATATGGTTTTGTTTATGTTTAATGTTTATAGTGAAATACAAACGATGTAGAATGACTTTTACTTATAATTGATATGTCTATAGCGGTATAATGAAAAATATTTATGCATATATTTTATTTATATTTGATGATATCTATAATGAAATAAAGACTCTGTATGATTTTCTAGCGAAAGCCAATGAAGGAATATGATGAGAATATTAGTTATATTTGATCATGTTGATTATTAAGTGTAAATTAAGTATGTTAATTTGAAAATATTTAGTTTTATCATTTTAAATTATCTCTTATGTATAACTATAGTAATTAATGAAAAAACCGTTCGCAAACATGAAACTCATTAAACTAACAAGATTATTTGATAATCACGAAACTGTTTTGATATATAAACTATAAACAAAGTAATATTAAAATTTGTATGTGGCATGTTTTATCAAAAAGTAACGTCTATATTTTTGAGATGATGTATTATGCACACTATTTTCATTATTCGGACTATTGTCCTCATATTTGTCGCCATATTTAATAAATAAATATGGCGACAAATTTGAGGACAATAGTCCGAATAATGAAAATAGTGTACAAACAGTAACGATATTGAAATATAACTTAACATTTACCAAGTTGCGCATATGATCATATCCTTTCTTGTATATATTTGTATAACAACATATATAAATTGTAAACGCCTTTCTGCCATCAGCCGGACAGTAAATTAAAAATATTCTTTCATTTTAACTGAAAGATTCAATTTCATATATCATTTATATTAGAAAAACAAAATAAATTTCTGACACATCATGAGGAAAAGTAGCTTTGCATAATTTGACGCTTACAGGACCTCTCCTAGGCAAATGTAATTAGTGACTAACTTGCCTAATGAGCTTGTGAACATGGTTGAAAGCACTAGAACTAGGAGGTATGGTAACACGACTAAATTTGCTTAAAGGAAGAAAAGGAAGTTTGCGACAATCATTTGTCCACTACCTGAAGAGACACAACATGGAAGAAGAAGAAGAAGGGGAGGAGGAGGAGGAGAAGAAGAAGAAGATGAAGAAGAAGGAGAAGGAGGAGGAGGAGGATGAAGAATTAGTAGTAGGATAAGGAAGAGATGACGATGACTAGGACGACGAGGTGTAGGAAGAGGAAGAGACGAAGAACAAGAACAAGAAGAATAAATTAAAATGAAAGTGATAGGCCATATAAAATGTCTCATTTTTGATGGTCAATACAAAGTTGGCCAATATGAATTCTCGCTGAACTGTAAACTTCTAAATTAATTTTAACTAGGAATTACAGATTTTCAAGTAGAAATAAATGACTAGTCATTATTCTCGTCATTAACCGTGTTGTGGTTTACTTTACCAATTGTTTTAACCATCTTCCATAATTTGAAAATTTAATAATTAAAATGCAATCTTGGGCACAAATAGATAGATAGATAGATAGATAGATAGATAGATAGATAGATAGATAGATAGATAGATAGGTACATGCAGAAGATTTAATCCTAGATACTAGCTTAAAAAACTGAGTATGTTTGAAAAATTATGTTCAAATTACGGTGTTAAACTAAGACTTATTATATTTTTTTTCAGTTGGAAATAATCCACATATCATTGTGCTAATCACACATAATGCAATGTTGTTTTTTAATGCAAGCCATATACGGTGAAAAAGGCTGATATATATAAATTTCTATAAAAAGAAGATTTCTCTGTTATTTTCGACTATAAGTGTATATCGTTCACGTCTCATATAAACGAATATAAGAAAAAATAGAAGCATCCCGAAGGCGAAACTACCATATAGAACTATTTTGAATATACAAGGTGATTCTCGACCAAGTTTGCTACAGACAGGCTAATGATAACCTCATGTTGCTATTCAATCATCGATCTTGTCGGTGCGCACCCACAGGGGGCGAAAAGCGCACTGCGTGCACACAAGTTGAAAACTATGAAAGATAAACACAACGTGGAGAAATAAGAATGTAGAACCTGCATTCCATATTAAATGTACTTGTTTTATTCAGGGCTTCGACTGCTCATCCAGGTGGGTAGGCATGTACAATTGCTAGGGATGTGATATGTAGGAAAAATCTGCTATGTCATATCTTTGCACTATCAACTCCTCGTCCGTTAATTCATCCGAACACGCTCGCTTGCAGACGCAAGCACGCAAGCGCGAACGCACACACACACACACACACACACACACACACACATATATATATATATATATATATATATATATATATATATATATATATATATATATATATATATATATATATATTGTTGTGGGGCTCTCCCCTTTTACACAAGATGGACTCGTCTAAAATATACTTATACTGACAGAGTTGGAGATACTTGAAGATACGTTGAGACAAGTTAAGATACGTAGAGTCCAGAGAGAGAGAGAGAGAGAGAGAGAAAGAGAGAGAGAGAGAGAGTGTGTGTGTGAATTGCGGCTTCACTTACAGAGACTTGTAAATATACTTTCTACTAACCCTCATTCCTGGACTACTAATCTTCATTTCAAGTTTGTATTCTTACGTTCAATACACTTATTTTCCTATTTCAATTACTGGCGTTATTTATTTATTTGTGCAGGATTCCATCCCCGGAATCCACAACATATATATATATATATATATATATATATATATATATATATATATATATATATATATATATATATATATATAGGGGTGATCTTTGCGATGGTGATGTTTGTAAAAATGTGTGAACGCGCTCTGTTATAATTATTTGAAAAATTTAAATTTATCGCTCGTAGCTAAGGTAAGCGCCCTCAATACAAGTTAGCTAACGACAGATGGTAAAAATGCAAAATGGCATTAAATTTTGATTAAATTTTGATATAAATTTTGTTCAGTGTTGGTTGGTTGATTTTGATATCGAGAATATGAATCACTTTTATTATTTTCCATTCCATGGTTCTGTTGCCAGACATAAGGTATACCAGCAACCAATCTCTTGAGCACTACCTCCTCAGGGCACTTGATGTAGGCCTTCGTATTGACTCTGAGACGTTCACCAACAAATTCGGGATTTCGTTTCTCATTAGAACGATGAGTGTGAGTTTTTCGAGCTGCCGTATCATCGTCATCACCATTAGACTCATCCAACTCTTTCTGAATCCTTCGCATTGACACTCAGACTTTCTGAAATGTTCGTACTCGATCCTTATGCCCGAGAACTCACGTGAAAGTAAGTAAATGCATCTAATGTTCAATATGGGGGATATATAAAGTTTTAAGATGAGATCTGAAAGCGACTGAACGAAAATTATCAAAGTAAGCACATTAATCATTAGGAATAGCTTTTCTCTAAATATAATAATATTATTTAGAAGTCTAGTAAATGCTTTATTCTAAAATCGGGTATTATTTCCAAACCACCTAAGAAAACTGACAGATGATCTCAAAAATAGTTGTTGTTAAGTGGGGTTGAAAATAGCTTGAATATTTTAACGCCTCTAAAAGGAAACTTCCTTAGTTAGGCCACCTTAGAGCAGTACTTTTGCATTCTATCATCATGGCCGATGACAATTCTTGGAGACCAACTCATTGCGTCGTCTCATTCTATCATTTATCACTGAAATGAAATGGAATTATTATATTGAATGAATTGCTAATTCTGGGTCCGGAAATGTTGGCTCACAATGTCATGCCAGACTGTTTTTTCTCGGCAGAATCCATCCTGCCCATATCTAACATTTGCCTCTGCATTGAATATTTCTGTCTCATCTGGTTTGGTATTCCTGTTCCATATCTCAAGATTCTTGACAAACTAAAGAAAATCTATAAACTTATTCGTCTTAATCTGGTATTTCAGTTTCAATGACTTCACTGCCTTCCCTGTGATTGTGTATAACAATTTTTACAGCAGTTGTTTTAAGAAGCCTTCCTTTGTTTGTACCTCGACCTCATCCATTTAAATGTAATATTATATTGGCAAATAGGTATCTTCATTTTATCGTTGAATTTGTTAGATATTACTGCGTAGTCTATTCTCTTATTTTCATCTCTCGCTTATAACCTATAGTACTTGCGGTTTCTTGAGTTCTTTTTCAACTAAATGCTTGAAAGATTTTAGTGCAACATCAATAACTATCTTCTTGTTTTTTCTAATACATGTTCTTTTACTTTTCATTATTATTAGTAACGTTTTACGTTTTTTTTCAATCTCAGTAACCCATTGAGTCTTTGTGGCATTATCACCTTGCTTAGTGTGGAAGTATCATAAAATGGGAAATGTCTATATATGTTCTATGTACACAACTCTAATGGTTAATATTAGAATTTTAAACAATTTGGTGCAAAATTCTAAATTACATTTTGTTATTTATATTCTATTATTAATGTCGAGAAAGAAAAAATACTCTCTTGAAAAAGCAATATCACTGAAAAGTTATTTGCCCTTTAAATATATTTCCTACTTTTTAATTGTAACTATCAATTCGAAAGCAGCCAGAAACAAATTAAATCTATTTTTATTGTTGGTGCGCAAAATTGTTGTCGCTGTTGTGAAGCTTTTTCTACGTGAAGAATTAATATAATGTAACTTAGGCATTGTTACATATACATTTATTTTGTTTCATGTTTGTATACTGATGTTGTGCAGACCAGTTCACCTTCAGTACAAAGGAAACGTCATCGTCTCATCCTAACCAAATTGAACAGTCATCCAGCATAGAAGGTTACTTCAGTATCTATCTATCTATCTATCTATCATATATATATATATATATATATATATATATATATATATATATATATATATATATATATATATATATATATATATGTATTTAATTTACGATAAACTTGGTAATCCGTATGGGTAGTCCCAAGGAGGATGAAATCCCGAGAGCTCAATGTAAATTCAGAGCTAATAATTAAAAGAAAAACAGAAAACTTTAAGGCTCCATTGTAATATTTTATTTCACCAGAGACCTTTTAAAGGACTCTGGGTCATCAGAAATCGCGTTCAAAAAGTGAAACGAAAAATGAAATGAAAATTTACACTTTTGACGGGTAGTATTAAGTTTATGTAATTTAACAGAGAAGGTAGCGAGGTGTGGTGTGAGAGACATGGTCGAGTTTAGAGAGAGTTTATTTTTATAGTTCCTTCTATCATACTTAATATTGAGGAAGGAGGGAGTAAGGGTCAGACATTGACCTATTAAATCGGTCAACTCAACGGAAATGATATGTAGAAAGGGAAGGAGAAAACAGAGAAAGGAAAAGAAAAAAAGAAAAAAGAAAAGAAGGGGGAAGTAAAGAAAAAGAAGATGTCTTTAGGATTTAGGGTGGAACGAGATGGGAGGTATAGTTTTAGCGATTTAGGTAAAGAAAGATTTCAACGTTTGCTATTAATTTAAATGTTTAACAAAGCCACATTAAGGATTTAATATTAGTTAAATATTATATTTAAAAACATTAAAAAAACTAAGAATAAAAATATAACATTTTCCAATAGTAATCTTTTACTATTGTAAATGACTGTAAAGGTAACATCTTTATCAGTTGAATTTAATTCATGAATTTAATTTGTAAATATTATTAGATGGGTAATCTTTCTTACAAAAAGTGTAGCTTCTGTTGTGGAGGATCCACCTAATCTGCATATGTGACTACCAACTATATAAATAATGGTTGGTACCGGAAGACGAGGAGAGGAATCACGAGATCCAACTAGAGACTCTGATCGACTGCGACTAGTCAACACATTCTCCAGGAACGTCTTCCCAGAAATATACTGAAATACTATATGTACTTATTCTGTACACTTTCTTGTTATAATACATTCTTGTTCTAAGTACATTTTGTGTTGCATTATTATTCCATGCAATAGGCGAGATTCAACAATGAGTCAAGACTCAACAATGGCGACGAAGATGAGATATTGTTGAGTCTTACATATATATGTATATATACTTTTATATAATAGGAATAATGTTATAAATATAAGAAATTATAAATATAAAAAATTATACTCGCCTGGAAAACCGTAGGAGCCTTGATTTGTGAATAAACAAACAAATACCAAAGGGAAAAAAGGTACAAAAAAAGAAAGAACACAGAACATGTACGTCAGCTGAAGCCAATCGTCTAGCGTCCAAGAGAAAAAACGATACAAGTAAGTAAAATAACTAAGTAAAGTGCTGAATACTCTAAGTAGAGCACACCTAATTAAACCTAAAGAGCCAGACAAACCTCTTTGTCTGGCTGTTTAGGTTTAATTATACATATATATATATATATATATATATATATATATATATATATATATATATATATATATATATATATATATATATATATACACAAATGTAATGAGAACGAAAAGAATATAAATTCAAACGTTCATAACATTAAATTAAAAGAGGGCGCAATACCAAGAGTGGACCAACAGTTATTTATATGTTCCTCACCTGATGAGATGCTTACCTTTAATTATCGAAACAAATAAGCATCTTTGTAGTGATAACTTATTTATTACTTGTTTGTCCTTATGTAACAAGTTATAACGTATACTTATATATATATATATATGCACATTTCATTAAAACGACTGACAAGGTGCTTTTATTTAGTTTTTTATACAATTTCTCATGTGATCTAATAATGTTTTTCTTTTCGGATGATAAATTATATATTCGGACTGTTTTTATATAATTTATCATCGGAAAAGTAAAACATTATTAGATCGCATGAGAACTTGTATACAAAACTAAATAAAAACACCTTGTCAGTCATTTTTAATGAAATGTGCATGAAAGAAGGATTGCTGCCTAAATACACAAATATATATATATATATATATGTATATATATATATATATATATATATATATATATATATATATATATATATACATATATATATATGTGTGTGTGTGTGTGTGTGTGTGTGTGTGTGTGTGTGTGTGTGTGTAACGTCAATAATAATAGGATACTTATGAAAATGTAAATATATTTAAATTTGTATCTTGTATATTTCTGCAAAATCTTATTTTTATTAACTACTTTTTCTATGTCTGAACGAAATTAAATGAATAGATATTGGTTTACATTTAATATTCTTCAGCTATTCAGAAATGCAAATGCATAAAGATGTATGATATAACTTTTCTAATTTTATTATTGATGAAACCTAAAATATTATCTTGAGGATCACTGATTACTTCTCGGACGTTCAAACAACGATTCTAAAATAAAATCTAATATTTTGATTTGTTTTTGCAAATTCCGGTAAGTGGGTCACGCTGGAAATATTCGCTACCCTTTACATTATGTAAAATCCAGTTTGTTTTTCTTATAAGCCACGCTTTCTAATGATTCCACGAATTTTATCATTTCATTTAACAATTTTAACCTGATTTAGTCATCTATTTCAATTTTTCTTCATATGTGCTACAAATTTAAAAGAGACTCGCAAAATCCTCGATGTTTGAAATTATACATATTGTCATTAGTAACTAAAGTGAAAGTAGTCAATTCAAAGATAGCCACCAGTTTCATCGGTACAGTTAAATCGCTCGTGGATTCACTGCGGATATAAAAATATAGAAAATGTATTGACTTTGCAGATAGTGAAATTGAATGTATATATATTTACGCTGCCTCAAAAATTGATGAGACACGACATTCTAGCAACTGATGTGCTTGATGATGTGATATGATCTACCAAAGGTTGGAATTGGAACATTATGTATTCCGAAATATGTCATGAGATATTAGATGATAACCTGGAATTGAAGTAGGAATAAGATAAGAACGTAAAGGAAACTACGAATGCTCTGAGGATAAATGTAATAATAATAATAATAATAATAATAATAATAATAATAATAATAATAATAATAAACTTGATAATAATAAACTTGATAATAATAATTATGATGATGATGATTATAGAAAGAAGAATAAGAAGAACAACAACAATATATTAACAAAATCCATGGTGAAATTGTCTTCAGAATATCCAAAAATTATTACGAATAATCACAGACCATGTCATGCAATGAGCTTTGTCCGCCTAAGTTTTTTGTTGATTATTTGTAGTTCTATTTAGTTTAATGACGTAGAAATATAAAACTCATCGGATGACCTCTGTATTTGGTTAGGTCCCGGTATGAGATTATAAAAAAATGCAGGCAAATTTTATTTTGAATAATAATAATAATAATAATAATAATAATAATAATAATAATAATAATAATAACAATAATGATGATAGTCATCGATGGTTATGAGCTGATTAAATGTTTGGGTATGCTAAAAGGCTTAAACAGAAGACATTATTCCTGCAGCGGAACACCAGATTCTTTTCACTAGAAACATTCAGGCAATTATCATACATAATAGTGTGGATTCAAAGTGTAGATTCTGTGACAAATATTAGGAAATCATAGACAATAAAATCTCGGGATGTTCTGTACTAGCGCCAAATGGATATAAAAATCTTCACGATAGAGTTGCGTAAATACTTACACTGAACAGTATGCAAACACTTTGTAAAATATCATAACAAACACTGGTACGAACATCAGCCAGCAACGTTTACAGAAATAGAAGACATCAAAATTCTATGGGATTGCACCATTTTTACAGACAGGAAGTCTGAAGCAAATAGACCGGGCATAATTTCCAAAAACCTAAAAAAAAATGATATGGCTTAACCAGCGGACTGCAACATAGCACCCAAGGAATTAAAAAAAATAATGAAGCATAAGAAATTGGAAATCGAAATAAAACATGTGGAAGCTGAAAACAAGAATAGTAACAGCTGTAGTAGGCGCCCTTTGAATGATAAATAGGAACCCCAACAAAACATTGAAAATTCTTTTGTAATCCCAGCTTAAGTGAAATAAAATAAAAATCATTGATAAGTACGGCCCACGCAAGAAGAAATTTGACCATGTAACGCTAGTGATGTTATAGGTGTTATAATAACAAATTATGAGATGTAGCCATAACAATATACCACTAATGGTTTAGGTCTTCCCGCAGATTTGGTAAGTATTGTGTCCATAGCAGAAATCGATATATAATAAGATAAGCTCTTTAGACTTGATCGGCAGCTCTCAGAATTATGTTTTTTGGATAAAAGCTCTGGTGATACTGCAAATTTAAATGCAGTAAGCTTCATATCCTTAATGAAATATCTAATCTAAATATTGAAAAATGGTGTGAATGTTACAAAAATCAATGGCGAACCAAGAACAAATGGAAAAGTGTCTGGCGGTGCAGTTTTACCATTACACAGCAGTTATTATGAGGAAAGTAAAAATGGTAAATAAAACAAAGCTATAAAATATGGCTTCTAAAATAATCCCTGCGCTTGGTGAAATGGAAAGTGTAGTTAGTGAGAATTTACAAAAAAGCTCTTGATATATGAGGAATCTTGTTTATACCATCTTTCAAGAACTGACTTTCCATTGTCACATCATATATACCATAACAATATAACAATTATAAAGAAATGATTTTGCTCTTGTATACTATTGAGGGATAGACAAATTACAGAAGTCAAAATTGCAATAGGCTAACGAGAAAATGGATAGAAAATCAGGAACACAAAATGAGAAGTTAAAGATGGATAAGAAATACAATTTACGCACATTTCAAGCTGGAGCATTGGCAAAGAAAATAAGAACATGATTTCAAAAAGAATATATGAAGAAGGAAGATGCATCATAATGAACACAACACAAGTTCAAAAGAATATTAGTGTTCGTAAAACATTATGTGTTACCAGAAATTATATAAGCAAATTATTTTAAATTAAATTTATTTAAATGTTTAAATAAATTTGCATTCATTTCCAAAGGATACAGCCCAACAAGAAGGGATACCCGATTCTCCGTTAGATAAAAGTCTTTTTTTTTTCACGGAGAAATAAGTAAGGCTCCTTTCAAAGTATTTCTTTCTGAATATTATTCCTGTTATAAAATATTCTAATAATCGAATCAAATTAATATATGCAGGAGATAAGGAGACTGTGGTGGATGTGATGATCTTATTTTATCTTGGATTTCATTTATAGATATGGCCTTTGCATTGTTCTCCGGCATAAGGTATTTTTACACTATCATGATGCTGTACACTCATGTCACTGTAGCTCGTAATAGACCACATAAGTCTTTTTTCACCCGAAAGACTGCTGCAGATTGTGGAACTTTGTGTTCCATCCTTAACCTCACGAGGATAGTAATATTCGTTTTGCAAGTTCCCCAAGGAAAAGGCAAAGTGACTAATAAACGGGCCAATACCAGAAGGAGGATATAATATTCATTTTAGACGCAGTTTCTTACCATTTCGTATTGGTTTGTTGACTCATAATTTAGAGCAGTGCAATATCTAATTGCTTTCCGATGTAATATGTAAAACCGAAGAATGACAGGAAACTAGGAAATAACGATTACAGTCTGAATGGAGATGGAGATAGAAGCATTAAGAATATAAAAAGAAAAATCATCAACTTGACCCAGCAAGAATCGAAGATTAGGTTCCTGATTTTGTGGTGAAATGTAGTCACATGAAAGAGAGAAAACGATTATGAATAGATTATGAAAGTAATGCTACATGCACAGAAAATAAACAGTTCTATAGAAAATAAATCTATATTATTCTGTACTTAGGCATAAAATGGATCACAAAGCTAGGCATATAATGTCGTAGTTATTGTAAATAAAAGGTATGCTAGATTGGTTATATTTTATTGCCAATGGCACAACATGTTAGCAACGATGAAGCCTTTAGAGAAATAAGAAAAGGAGACTTAATTCACTAACCAGAAAAAAAAGTGGCATTTCTCTTACCCATAATGAAAATGTGTACCATGCATAATTTAACACAAACAGGAATATACAGTGTATCTCGTCGAGCCGTGGTAACAGTGCTGAATGTATTTCAGGTATTACTCTGAATGGATAATGCTGCAGGAAAAGATATGAACTTTTACAGATAAATATACTCAGTGCAAAGAATGACGGGTGGTTTGTGAGAGACAATATCGCCTATTCTCTGAAATGGGGTGTCACAAGAGTAAAGTAGAAGTGAATTTCATTCTTATAATATATCAAGGTCAAACTCGATGAATATATCTTTGATATACTTTCTAATGATAGAATAAAATTATTCACATAAAAATCGTAAACGAGGAAATAATATAATTATTAAAATTTATTATATCTGTTAAGTATTTCATCTTTCGACGGGTTAGAAATGTTGCCTTAACAGACAGGTCAAAAGCTGACATTTTGCATCTCGGTAAAGCCCAATGAAGTTAGATTATATATTCGGGAAGTAATTCTTCCAGACAATGTGTGATAAAAGTATACAATAAATACAATTCAAACAGAAAGCACAGTATCACTGGGATATATTAAAAATTATATATATATGTATATATATATATATGTGTGTATGTGTGTGTGTGTGTGTGTGTGTGTGTGTGTGTGTGTGTGTGTGAATTTATGTATGTATATATATAAAGTATTAAATGTCAATATATGATATAGAGCTGTAAAAGATATCGGGGAAAGGAGCAGGCAAATATACTACAAACATTTTACAAGGAACGGCCAACTAGAATTGCTTTGATATAAGTGCCTTTGTCAAAGAGCTGTTACAAGTAACCACTAAGACTCTACAAGGCGAGTGTAATAAAAGTTAATGATGAAGTCAATATTTTTAACTACGTTTATATATAAATGATTTCAGAGTATAAAAATAACATCGGAAAACTAAAAATAGGAAAAGATATCCAACGCTAGCTGTGTTATAGTTCGGTGGTAATATGTGATGAATGCTGGTGTACTAATAACAGCATACCCTCATAGATTAAATAAAGTGTTCAGTTCAGAAATAAAGGCCGGAGGACACGAAACGGTGTGATAACATCGATCCATAGAAAAAACGTACAGTGATTGAAACCTTCAATCAGAGTGAAGCAGAGGAAGCGTTTCTCATCATATTTCAGCATAAAATGAAATAAGAACATTATTCCAAATAGAATATATGAAGAAGGAAGATGTATCATTATGAACACAGTTCACGATGGAGAAAGAATGAAACAGCACACTTCCATACCTGGACTTTCTAATATCTCGAACAGAGCAAGGGTTCAAGTCATCCGTACACCGTAAACCGACATTCATCGGACAGTACCTCAATTTCAACTCCCACCATCCATACAACGCAAAGAAACAGATCATCCGCTGCTTACAACACCGAACAAAAGTCATAGGTGGCGACCGAGAAACATTAGATAAAGAATTGGTCAGTATAAGTAGTACCTTACAACGTAACAACTACCCTGGGTACATGGCAGCAGCCCCAATAAACAGGAATAGGCGGCTACAACAAGAGGAGGATAACAACACCCAGAAAACAGTCTACCTGCTTTATGTGATGGGGTTATCAGAGAAAATACAAAGTATTTGCGGTCCATATAACATCAGGACAACCTTCAATAGCTGGCCGACAATTCGCAGATATCTCTCCCGAATAAGACACCACCATAGAGGAGAACATGACTAAAGACTGTGTGTACGCCATCCTGTGCAGCCGAGGAAAGAAATACAAAAGGGAGACAGCCGCCCCCTTAAGGTAATGCTTCAAGAACACCAGAAAGCTGTAAAAAAAATAATGAATGATAACAGCTAAATTTTCAATATGAGCACTGGTAAAAACATGGTTGCTGAAGACATTAGATTTATAATACCCAGAAATTCATACACAGATATCCTCATGGACACATGGCACTGTGGATAAAGTCCGTAGTTAGATCCAGTGACAGGACCCTAAGACTGTGTGTTCATTACCTTGTTAAGGCATTGGAAAACATGGAGAGGGGAATTAACAGGAGGGGACTGATAACTGATATCCATTAGACATGGCACGTGGAACGAGAATAGTCTACCCCAGCGAGCGAAATAAACGGTTCAGTTCGACATTCCAACCACCTGATAAAGGCCGGACCGTACAACGGCCAAATCGTTTTGATAAATATGGTAAAAAAGATGAGGACAATAGTTCGAATATTCTAAATAGTGTAACCTCGGAAAATCCCAATTTTACTTAATTAAAAGAAAGGGAAATTAGGAAGAATCATAACCAGATTTAACCTGACATGAAAATTCATAGATTTAATTGTGTAAGTCACAAAATTTACTGAAATAAGAAAAACAGAATACAACGACAGCAAGGGAAGAAAAAGAAAACGTAGAATCCATCAAATCACATTGAAAAGACACTCGCTATTTCATCGGGAAAAATAACATGGCGAGAGCGTTATGAATCAATGAAGAATGTTGACAAAAAGTACAATGCGGACTCTTTTGCAATGAAATCAACATTAAAATACATAAATAAGGTGATAAATATGAGAAGAATATATGTCATTATATAAAAACGTGCTTAAGTAAGTGAGGTTAATACAAGCATTTCATATCCCGTGCATGTTATCAATCAGAAATGCAGGCTATCGCTGATTACACAAAATTATATCGGGAAAATGTATATTAATTATCTGTTGAAATTCTGATGGTTGACTGCCATAAGTGACTGTGAACATTCCGTATGTATTTATTTTGTTCATCTTACAAGAGACTCCGTATAAACGACAACCAGATATGATATTGTGTAACACAGATATATCGGTTATGATGTCATTAGTTATGACATACTGTCGAAGTAAAATCATTATTTCTGCAGTTCAACATGAAACTAGCTGGAAACGTTATATTTTTAAAACAGGCAAGTGAAATGTGTCACTTGCTGACATTAACTATAAATAGAAATTAAATATTGCCAAAATCAACGGGGAATATATTCAAAGAACTTAACACGGAACCTAAGTTAGAGCTGTCTGTACAATATAAAATATTCTTTTCAAAATATTATTTAAAAGTCTAACGCATGGACATATACGAAGCGGATACAACCTTAACTTAGTTTGACATAGACACACACACACACACACACACACACACACATATATATATATAGGGTCCCACCCCACAAAAAATCACATCATTTTCTAGTGCAATAACATAGCACAAATTTTTATTTACCCACCAGAGATAACCCATCTTGCCTACTATGAGCATGGCTGATGCCCAACTGCACGCGAGCGTCTCTCTATGCCTTCATGGTCTCACGTTATCCACTGACCTGAAGTGAAACAATTACATTGGATTAATAGCTTCTTCTACCGCAAGGAAAGTTGGTTATTTGTGTCGCGCCATAAAGTTATTTCTCACCTGAGTCCATCCTTTAAATCAACAAATCTATCATTCATCCTTGCATTGAATACTGTTGTCATATATGATCTGGTGCTCCCGCTGTTCATCTGGAGGTCCTAGACAAAATCCAGAGATTGATATGCAATGTGATATTTCCTGATCGTCCATCTCGTCTAATGTCACATTTTCACAGACGATGTGGGTTCCTTCAGTCATTTCTATGAATATTTTCATGGCAAATGCTCGACTTTCACGGGTATCCCATCTGCATGAATTTAAGCGTGCAACTAGGCTGGCAAATCAGCCCCACCCTTTAACTGTCAAAACAGTTAAATGTAACCGTCCCTTCTTCTCCAACGGCTTCTTCTCCAACGGCTTCTTCTCTCTCACTTCCCGCCAGTAGAACACCTACTTGCTTCCCAGATAGCTATAATATTCAAATATTCTAATGTAATGTCATTCGGCATCGACTGATGCCTTGATCTTGATCCCTGTCATTCTTTTTATATTTTCCACAAACGCTCTTGCTTACTCTTTACTCTTGTTCTCACACACTGTAACCCCTTGCGTGCTAGTGGCAATCCGGCCTCTTGCTTGGTGCGAAATGCTTAAAAAAATCCAGGCTTAAATTATCTCAAATTTTAACAAAATATATAAAATCTAACGTAGGTGTTTGTGCGATATAATCTCAATGAGAATCTACCAAGAAGATGGATTGGGAGTGCCACTGATAATGACAATATGCTAATGAGATGACCACAACGTTCTCATTCTTGTCACCTTGTGATTTTTCTATGGGTCTATGTGAAAGAACAGGTCTATATCCCCCACTTATTATAAGCCTAGAGGAACATAACCATAAAATTCCTGACATGCTGGAGAATGTTACGCAAGACATGCTACAGTCTGTTTGGCAAGAGCTGCACTACCGATTTGACGTGTGTCATATGACAGGTGTTGCGCATAATGAAAATCCTTGAAGGTTTGTGAAATTGGTTATAAAAACTACATCTCTTTGCATATTTGCTTCGGATTTTGATAAATAAATCATTTATTGTTTAACATGAAGGGTATGTTATTTCGTTTAAATCTGACAAGTATTCATTGGATATTCACATTTTTAATGATGCCAATCTTTAGGGACACCCTGAAGTTAGATATATTATGTTGGTCTATACATCCATGTAAATAACATTTGCATTAAAATCAATGCACGGTGGTGTAATGTATAGCTGCTTAGATTAAAGAATAGGGGAACCATGTTAGGACGTCACTTTCATACAAATAATCTGGGAAAATGTATGAATTTATCTCTTTTTGTAATGGCATGCATAAATAGTATGACAGATTGGAACCTGTAGCTTAGGGTGACAATCATACTAAGATAACAGTAAATTCAGAACTTATAACAATCGGTTAAATACTCTCACTAATACGCAATTGACCAAGTGTGTTAAGTACGGCTACAACCAGGAATAAAAGAGCATTCAGGAAGAGTATTCTCAAAGAGACAACGCCCTGAATCTGGATCTCTTCTGACTTTTCATAAGTGCTTCTTTCAAAGCATCATTCTGAATAAATGTAGATTAACACATGGCTCATGTCAGAAACATTCTCATGAACTAACCGAAAATGACAGAGGTTTCAACGATAATGACACATGGCTTCCATTTTCATCTTGAATTATTAAATTGGAAGATAAACCTTTTTGTATATTATGACAAGGAGACACTTACGAATCTCAGAATTCAACTATAGCTGCAAATGAAAGAAGAATTAAATGTAGATCTCTTTCTCGATATATAAATACCTACATACATACATATATATATATATATATATATATATATATATATATATATATATATATATATATATGGTAACTTGCCACTCCTATTCGAGGATAGCCGTCTACTAGGGCGGCTACCCAATCCCTATTGCATACACTCGCTCAGTCACGTTTGTGATTGCTCAACACCCTCAGAGTTCACCTGTGTTTTATACTGCATCTATGCTGTCAGATTTTCTGGGGGAGAGCGAGTGTTATCTAGCGTGATCAACAATTTGAACAAGGCCAGCACGCTCAAACCCCCGGTCACAATGACTTGCATCTTTGTGCTAGCACAGATATCGACGCATTCAAGAGTTCCGTCTAGTAATTTTCAATTAAATGTCTTCGGTCAATCCGTCGTATGGTGTTCAGGCACTTTCCATAATGTCTCCGCACGCTGGAATCGAACAATCCATTCCAATAAGATCAGTGATTTCCTTCTTGACAAATCGACCATGGTGAGAATCGAACCTGAGTCTCATGGTCAGAAAGCGAACGTCCTAACCACTCGTTTTCGAACCTCCCTCTCTCTCTCTCTCTCTCTCTCTCTCTCTCTATATATATATATATATATATATATATATATATATATATATATATATATATATATATACATATATATATATATATATATATATGTGTGTGTGTGTGTGTGTGTGTGTAAGAGGATTGGAAAACTATATATATATATATATATATATATATATATATATATATATATATATATATATATATATATATATATATATATAATTTTCCGACCCTCTTATATATTTCCGTTTGGTGGCAGTAATGGAGTGCAAGAATTCTCCATATTATTCACTGTTCCATTTCCTTATTTCTTATATGTTGGTAAGATGTGTGCAAGAAAGTTTGCTGCCCAAATACCCCTTAATATATATATATATATATATATATATATATATATATATATATATATATATATATATATATATATATATATATATATATATATACACCCGACTCCCCATAATATGATATATCTTTACACATGCCAGATCATCATAAAATCGCGGTTTGCAACCACATCTGTGCAGGTTTTAGTCTTGGCAGAATTCATAAGCAACCTTTTGTGTAAGGAATTACTTACCACCATCCCTTTGAATTTGACGATTCTTAAGAGGTTTCTAACTGCTCTCTCCTTATCTGTAGGCCAAATAAACTGACCTTCTACATTTCTTAGTTCCATCAGTTTTGATCCTCCAGCAAAAGGCTGACCATACCATGTGTACAACGACGAACCGTCGATATTTCCTTTGTATTCTATTAGTTAGTTGCTGTCTCAGCCTCTTCCGACAAAAGGCTACTTTATGGGACAGACTCCAAAGATTATACCTTATCGACCATTACAACCTTACCTCTGCAAGACTTGGTTGGGCTATGTTTCTTAGGTATTCTCATAAACTGCGCTTCGTACCAAAACCTCATACACTAGCCTTCTCCCTTGGAATTGTATTGAGCAACATATAATAAAAAAATACCAACACCTTACTGCAATTCATATAGTTAATCTATATGTTGTATCAGTAGAATTTTGCGTTCATAATCCTATACATAAAGCAGTGCATGGAATGCTTGGGAATAGAAACCTGAATTTGTAGCAATTCTCATCAAACTTCAAATATAGCATATCAATATTGATATAGAATTATTTGAAGTAATTACTTTTAATTATTTTGGCATCTCCCAACTGTGGCCTTGTCTAGTGATTTTTTTATTTATCAGGTGAGCTTATTACAATCCAATGTTCAATATTAAGATTAAACGGTTTGGATTTTTTCTTGCATACATCACAGCGTTGGTCATATTCTCGTAGCATCCGATTATTTTCTATGACCTGTAGTTTTCATTCTCGGACTAGAAAGCAGACAAATAATTACCATTTACTGTATAGAGCTGTCTAAACTGGTAGAGATTCAGAGTGTCCACTAAATGCGACATTCATATATCCAATTGGGAATAAAAATTTATAGTAATGTAATAAATTTGAAAAGCTTATTCATTGCGCATTACAAATTAGTTAACTTGTAGACAAAAGGTAGTGCATTTTTGCAAACTGTAACATTCCAAGTACCAAAAAGAGCAAGAGAATTACCTTACTTGCAGACAAAAATGTGCACGGATATTACATATCTTGAATAAGTAACTTCACTAAGCATATCTTAATTGCTTAATAGCTTTCTTCTATTTCATCCCATTAATGAGATCTGTCTTGGTTTTGTAGCTTTCATTTATTTAATACTAATAAATATTCTGGCGTAAACCCCTAGGTTATATAGACAACGAAAAGGGTTAAATAAACCTGCCAGTTTTTACGTAAAATGATCGAAACCTATTTGCAGAATAGAAATGTATTCCATATTGTTATAAAAAGGACATATCAGTTAGACTTGGTGTCCTTTAAGGTTGGTCGTGATCGAGTTATGCAAATTTCCTAGTCCCTTCTTGCTCCAATTAAATTAGAGACATTTAGAAAATTATTTGCCAACCATTCATTTGCATACATTAAATAGGTTACCAGCTGTTCTCCCCGTTAATAAAGACTCGGGATTTTTTTAATATTAATTTGTCTATGACACATTTCTTCATTACATGTTGAAGAAATTATAATTATCTCTTCCTGAATATATCAGATTTCTTTTCGTTAATTTTGTCTTAGATCTTAGTTGCTGCTCAAATCTTTTGTTCAAGGTATTCCCAGCATTAGCGCTATTGATTCAAGCATCTGCTTAATATGGGAAGAGATTGTTTATCATTCACATACAATATTAGATATTATATACCACATTCATCATATTTTGTTCAAACATATTTTCATGCGTCTTAAAATTTGAAAGAGACAACTTTCGATATTCCTGTGCACATTTTAATGCCTCTATTATATAATCCTTCCAGTATTTCTTTACATTACTCCGATAATTACATGTTATATAAACTTCATTTTTATATCTGCAATACGGTACTGACATTGCTGAATCTTACTAAATGTTATGGTCCAGGTTAGGACCAAGGAAGAATAACAGGAACAAAAGTGTAGAAATAACGAAGATATACTACACGGAATAAAAAATACAAGATGCGGAACGTGTTACTACAACTGTCAGTCTGGTTTGGAGTGAACTACTATCGGCTCGAGTCGATTCGTCTCTCTCTCTCTCTCTCTTGAGAGGCGTAGTATACATAGTGTTAGGAAGAGTTCATTCTGTAGTTATAAGTAAGGACACATAACACTAAGAATCACAAGTTCTGTCATCGTACAATCTTTTGGTTTGGTTTTGTTTTTGTCATCTAGCAAAAGAGGTGATCAGCATTCTTGCTCTGACAATCATCAAAGTATGCGATCTTGAAATCCAGTCCGCCTAGCATAGTTTCCATTATTTGTTGAAATACCGCCGGCGCGACCTTGATCCCGAATGGTAATGTCTGGAACTTATATAACCCTTTATGTGTGTTTATGCACAACAACCACGAGCTTTCCTCATCTAATGGTGCTTGTAGATATGCTTCGCTCAAGTCTATTTTTAAGAAAAATTTTCCCCCGTTCAACATTGTGAAAACTTCCTCTGAACTAGGGAGAGGAGAGTGATAATCCTTAATCGCTGCATTCAATCCCGTTGAGAATTCAGCGCATACTCGTATCTCACCCGATTTCCTTCCCACGCAAACCGTAGGTGTAGCCCATTGACTATATTTCACCTTTGTCAATATACCGGTTTTCACGTGTCTATCCAACTCTTGGTCTATTTTTTTCTAATGATGCGAAAGGTACATTTCTTCTTGAAAATGGGTTGTACATTGTTTTTAGTTCGATTTTGGCCGCCATTTTTACACCTCACGAGCCCAGGTGAAAATACATCGGGAAAACTTTCCTTTAATTTCTTCTTCAATTTCTCATCCTCGGTCGATAACATTTCCACCTTTTGGCAGAACTTATTCATCTGTAAATCCCAGAGGTCAAATTTCTGCCTCCAGTCAGTTCCAAATAAATTTTCCGTATTTTTAGAACATACATCTTTAATTTCGTGGTCATCCCGTTGAACGTCACATTTATGATAATCTCCCCCTCAAATTTGATTTTTCTCCTGTTACCGACATGGTTATTTTATCTGTTCTCAACATGGTGAGTTTGTTTAATTTCTTCCATGTCTGTAAGCTAATAATGTCTAAATCTGATCCGGAATCTAATTGTAATCTGATTTTTCTGTTTAACATTTCTACTTGTACGTATATTTCGTATATTTATCCCGTCCGCTTGGTCAGTTCTAGCGACTCTTACTCGGCTTTTGTTTTCTTTCTTTGTTCTCCAGTGAGAACTTTTATGTCCCACTTTATTGCACGACAGACAAATCTTATAGCGGTATGGACAATCTTTTTACCAATGCAAAGTCCCACAGCGATAGCATGGACTGGGTTGTGGCTTCATTTGACTTTTTGTAGTAAAATAATTTGTTTGGTTTGTTTTTGAGGAGGGAAAAACGTGTTTGTCGTTGTACTTTTCGTATGTGAACGACGCCAGACTCTTCGATATCTTTCGAGTCCTTTTTTACGCTTATTCATCTCTGACAGTCCTCAGCCAAATTTTGTAGCTTTAATTCTGGTTCACTCTCCAGTTTTGTTAGATTTCTCTGTCTGATCTCCGAATCTTTAGTCGAAACCAGACATTGAACGAATAGCAAACATTTAAAGACGGGAGGGCTGAGTTCAAAATAACTTAGTCATCGCAGTGTTTGTTTACTACGGAAGCGAATTTTATATAGTCTTCACTATCCTTTTTTGTTAAATTTAAACATTTCCATCTTTTGTGGAATAGTAGATTTTTCGGATTACATAATTCCGTTAAAATTTTCACGGCTTCCTTGAAAGTCAACTCATTCGTTTTTCTCGGTAGGTTGTAGTCTACGAATTTAGTGTATTCGCTTGACCCAAGTTACCTCAGTAGTAGACGTACTATTTTCGTGTTTGACCAATTCCCGCAATCAAACTCATATGAATCTTCACATCTTCTGAAGTAAGCCGCGAAGGTTTTGTCTTCGTCCAGTGCATAAGTGAAGTCTTCGATAGAGCTCCATATCGTATTTTGCGATAATGCCGTTCATTTCCAGAATTTTTCCTTTATTTTTTACTGCCCGTAATAGTAATTCTTGTAGTTGGAGTTGCTTCTCTTCGTTTTTCTGTTGAATTTCCAATAGTTTTTCTTCGTTTTTCTGTTGAATTTCTAATTATTTTTTTCGAAACTAGTCTGTCTTTCTTCATTTTTTGTTGTTGCTCAAATTGCATTTTCATTAGTTCCAATATGGTTGCCTTAATATCTTCCATGTTTACACTGTAATTTTGTGTAACGATATTTCCTTTTTTCTTTGTCGCCTGTTGTACTGGAACCTTAGTACGAAAAGACTTTCCTGGGTACACTTCGATTCTGTTCTGGCTAACAGGTAAAATCCGTGTCTTCGTTAGCACTGTTAATATGGGTATCCAAATTTTTTAAAATTTTTTTGTTATCTTTGCGTAGAACATGTTTTTTTTTTCAGTACCACCGTCTCCTCTGTTATAGACGACCGATAGAAAATGTTTTTGTATTATTTTTTTAGATTCTCCACGTAAAATTCGTTTCTTCAATATCCTCGTCGCCACTGTTATTGACCAGGTTACTACCAAGGAAGAACAACGCGTACACAAGAGTAGAAATAACGAAGATATATTACACAGAATAGTAATACAAGATGTGGAAGGTGTTAGAATGACTGTCAGTCTGGTTTGGAGTGAACTACTATTGGCTCGACTTGATTAGTCTCTCACTCTTCAGAGGCGTAGTATACAGAGTGTTAGGAAGAGTTCATTCTGTAGTTATAGACTCAAAACTAATAATCACAAGTTTTGTCATCGTACAATCTTTTGGTTTGGTTTGGTTTCTATTATCTAGCAAAAGAGGTGATCAGCATTCTTGCTCTGACAATCATCATGACGTAGGCATAACCGATGTCGTTAAGTTTATATGTCAGTAATAAATTCTTGTATGTTTTAGTACCGTCTGGCTGTGTAGCTTCAATACTTCCGGGATGAAAATATATGTTTGCTTCTTCAATGAACACATTTCCTATCCGCATATTGGGGCTGTTTTCAAGAGAGTATATTATTTTCGATGTAAATAAAAACTTCATAATATGTAACGCAACTCTTCAAGTCCTACGATATATAATGTATTTGTTTAATCTACGAAATCTACATATAGTAATATTATCAGAAAAAAAGTCGCTATGATAACTTGTCGGACTAAAACAAAATAAATAATGAAGAAAAATAACAAGAAACCAACATTTCACTACCTGTAAAAATACATGTATAATAAAAATGGCCACGTAAAAAAAACCATAGTTCAACCAGTCAGAAAGCTTTCACAATCAGAATGTGAGAAATGAAAATAAACAATAACAAGACGACAAACATTTCACCAGTCAAAAAAGAAATATATATATATATATATGTAGTTCGATCAACCGGTGAGAATGTCAGGATATAAGACCACGGGCCAAGGAGAAACGATGAGCTCTAATCCAAGCCGATCTATAAATGTTTAAAAGATGGAAAAATCATAGAAAACCAGATTCGATGAATAGATTTTATCCATTCCTCGATCTAGTGTAAATCGTACAATACACAGAGAGGAAATATTGGTAGGACTAGCTGTCGCCCATACAAGGCAAGGTTAAATCGTTCTTGTTGGATTAAAAACAAACGTACTTTCCTTCACCATAGTCAAGGGGCTGTTCTCTCTCTATCTCTATCTCTCTCTCACTATATATATATATATATATATATATATATATATATATATATATATATATATATATATATATATATATATATATTAAAAAGAAGAGAGGTACCGCAAACTTTTTTGGTTGTAATGTGGGTCTTTAAAAAAAATATTATTCTTTATTTTTCATAGTTTTACAACACGTGTTTCTGGTCTTACGACCGTCTTCAGGTAAAGGGTGGAGATTTCCACATATTATTAAAAATAATTATTAAAAATAATTAATTTTTTTCCTTTATGTTTTTCAATGTTACATCTTCTCTATATGAGACATTCTCTGTTTATATTATATATATATATATATATATATATATATATATATATATATATATATATATATATATATATATATATATATATATATATATATCCTTGTTGAATCTTTCTCTTGCTGTTTCTTTTTCATAGGCCAGGATATTTAAACTTGAACACTTCAAACTTCAAACTTTCCTTAACCTTTTATATTAATATATATTATGTATATAATTGTAGATTTTGCATTTATCAGTATTTATGGATTATCTTTTAATGATTACACAGGACCGATATATACGCAAAAGAATACATCCATAACGGGTAAGAACAGACCTTGTCATCAGATAAAAACTCAAACCTAACATTATCACTACATAAACTATTCGATAGAATGCTACTGATTGTTTTTGTTATATTGCTCATCAACCTTTCATAGAATGTCGGTTACATACTTTAGAACGTGATTTCTTTTGCAGTGCTGTATCTGTTAAGATCAACCTGTATGCCCAGTGACCTTATCCACCACTTATCGTTTACGAGAGCATTTTTATTACTATATTATTTGCGTCTACTTCTTTGCTTCTCTTAATAATTGTATGTGCCGAACTTATATATTTATTCCACACGTTCTTCTTGGCTCTGAATTAATTTCTAGGCCCATTTGATGCATCGTTTCTTGATTGCTTTCATTTTCTTTGTAATTTCAATTTTCTTATTTTTTCTTACAATGTCTGTCCTTGGTATGTTCAAAATTCATTGACAGAACAGCAACTCTCACTTTCTCTCTCTTTCTCTCTCTCTTTCTGTCTTTTTCATCTTTCACAATTTTATGCAAAGTTTTCTGCAATGTAGGTGATAAGTTGTTCAACAATTCACTAAAAAGAAAAGAAAAGAAATCACATATCTACTTGCTAAAAAGATGAACCCAGATAATATAATATCCATAGTCTTTCTTCAACTTTTAATACTTAAAAAGCCATATGTAAGAGAACTATGAACTGAGAAGATTTTATTGGTTAATTCATTTGCTAACCTTCCAGACATGTGAATCTGGTTTCGATTATTGACTTATAATGTCGAGAGCTCTTCACTACTTTCAAGAATGCTCGATCACTTATTATCGACCGATCGTTAACTCCATCGTCATTCGCACGATTGCACGCATTAATCTACAGTAGTTAAGTTCGTTGTTTGATATCAAATGAGAGGAAATTATTGTTTTCCGTCTTTTTAATGCCTAGAAGCCTCTAGTAACTTTATAATATTAATTTATTGACGGATTATTGCGTGCTGTACTGCCTGACGTGTCTTTTGATATTATTAGGGGCGTTATTATGAAAATTTATGCATATAATAGCTCTGTTTTATCTCTAACTGAAATTCGAATATCGCTGATGTTCGAAGTACAACACATACAAAGACAGATGATGAGAATGAGCTGCATATATTCTACGATGTAAATTTACAAACTTTATAATAACGATTATTTTCGTTAGTTCATTAACTTCTCTTCAGGGTGAAGGCAGTGAAGATTTTACATTTGTATGAAATATGCAAACGAACATAATTGAAATAGATATACCGTTTTATAGACAATAATATGTTCCAGGGAATGTAACATTGGCTTGTATACTATTTACCAGATGTGTCTCTTCCACCGATCAACACAGC
The DNA here is from genome assembly GCA_964036315.1 of Acanthosepion esculentum. Taxonomy (NCBI): domain Eukaryota; kingdom Metazoa; phylum Mollusca; class Cephalopoda; order Sepiida; family Sepiidae; genus Acanthosepion; species Acanthosepion esculentum. The sequence continues at coordinate 7,636,390 of OZ038495.1, forward strand.
GTGTCACTGGAGAAAAGATTCAGACAATTATTTGTACCCGAGCACGCGCGGACATTTTCAAAGTTTATCTTTTTTGAGGCGCAGATCACATGAAGCGTTGCATGTGTTTCAGTAGATGAAGTAGAACGTGTTCATGTTATAGCATTCACTGAAAAGACGGGGAAAAGAATCTAGAAGTTTGAATGGGTTTCAGGACGTTGTGAATATTTTTCTAAGTGATTGTGAAATATTAGGCCTATTATAAACGACTATTAGAACAGTACTAGCTGCATGGCCCGGCGTTGCCCGTACTTGATTCGAAAATCGTACGACTCATACAGCAATCGCTATTACTTGACTTAAAATATGTTTGCCCTTCCTTGCCTTTAAAGGGGTGTCCTATGCCGTGCTGATGTTGCTACATGCCTTACTTCTTGCCTATCACACACTGCGAAGTTTTTCTAAGCACTATACTAAACATTAAATCTGTTACGAAAAAAGAACTAAACAAAATGAACACAAAACGATCAGCTTTAAAAAAGGACTCGTAACTGGAAAAACCGAATTAAAAAAGAATGTTAACAGCAAATACTTTTTCACACCTAACTCAGTTCTGCGGAATCAGAATCAACGTTGAGTTTTTAGCAAGCGAATGAGACAATTGGAGTAAAGTGCCATGCAGATTTAAATTTTTCCCACTTGTGAAGAATGCAGCTATCGATATTTTGCATGCTAGCATGCAAGTTAATATTCGTGTCAGTCAGCTGTTGGCTCTCACGCTGGCCAATAGAATCTTCCTGCCTATTTGTGGCAGCCAGCTATATGCTCTTACTCTGAACAGTAGAAAATGGCTGCAAACTACATGAAAACTACCGTAGGAGCATGACAAAATCGATTATTCCCACTATCGATGGGAGTTGCGAAATAGAAAGTCGGTCTTATCATTCTTATTAACTTGGAGCATGTGCATGTAAATTTTGTGTCAAATCCGTCGAAAATCGCGGCCGTGCATTCGTTACACACACACACATACACACACACACACACACACACACACATCCTGTCTTTTATAGATAGAGATTAAGTCGTTTATTTAAAATGACAATGCACCTGCGCAGGATGCATTGGGATATCCTGACTAAAAATTATATTCCTAAAATGGTCCATCCATCTTATACAACACAGACCACGGTGATACTTCGTTCTTTCAATACTTGAAAAATGACACGGAACAGCAATAATCTCCAGAAATGTATGTTTACTAGCAATACTGTAGACTTTTCTCATTTAAATTGAAAAATTTAGTTTTATTTATATATATTCTAAACCTTAATATATCACATCAATGTTACTTTTATGCATCATCAAATAACACGTGCACATATCTGTTCAATCATCGTAGGAACAATAGTCTCGAATTGAAGCCGTCGACCATAGATTCATCACAACTGCGATTACCTTAGATGAGCAAACTAGTCACAATCTACGCAGTTATCAAGTCCTTTCTTTCAGGTAGTTTGACGAATGTCATTTAAATAACCAGTCTTCTGAAGGCCATGTATTCAATGATGACATCCCTGAAAGCTCGTTCCTCATTCTGCTTTTTATTAAAGATCAGATATGAGATCCTTCAGACCATTAGTAAATTCCATGAAGATGATATCACGATGTATGGAGAAGCTCACAAAACTTTAGCTGTTTGGAGCCTTTCAGCTGATTTCTCTTCTGACAGACCTCCCACAGCTAAAAATGGAAAAAGTCTTTGAATTTTCAATATGTCACAACCCAAGCTAATATCATGTTCTCACAGCATATAAGAGTCAGCGTGTTTTAACCACGATGAATGGTTGTATTCGAAATTATACCTTTCCTCTCAATGTCTATTTCATCCCAAGTGTCAAGCGGACTTGTTATATGCAATGCTTTGCTGGGAAAACCTCGGCACATCCTATCACACGACAATGCACCTGATTCGTTCCGTTATGGTCTATTTTTACAAAAATCAAATTCGACAAAAGATTTATTGTTCATGCTGTATCTGTGGTAGAGCTGGCCAAGCTACACTTTCCAAATTTGATAGAGTTACAAATACTTAAAATCGTAATACTGGAGAGTCCTGTTTTTTTTTTCGACTTAGTGTCCGCTTTCTTCCCGTAGATGGAACGTTAGAAGCCCATCCATTATCTATCGCTATTTCTATACCAAATCTTCTGTTTCAGCAGTTCATATCTTTACAGCCAGGACACGCCATGATAACCCCACAGAGTCGAATCACACCCATTTCCTTCGTATTACAATTGTATTTAGTAAGTTCAACTTAGACATATTTTTCAAGAATTCATATGTTCTGGAACATAAATCCCCAAATAGACTTCTTTAAACCCTTCAATCTTAACCTCTTCAAATCAAAGGGCGATTGCTATCTCTCCTCTTTCACACGTAATCATCAATGTTCTATTTATTCTTCTTATATTCACATCGCACTAAAGATGTGGAAACATTTGCTTGCAGCCATGACACTGAAAACATCAAACCCGCTTGAGAATACAATGTAAGCTTGGGTGGGCGAGTGGTCTAATGAATAAAGGTCCGAGTTTGGAAATTGTAGAATCGATTTACAACTCTAGTCTTGTTCGTTATATTCACATAGGCGCAAATACACTTCGGAAAGTTATAAATCCCCCTTTTCTCCCACAACTATAATTTAATTAGCAGGCTATGCATATATCTTTTAAAATCATTATTATTTGCAAAAATTCTAGCAATCTAAAATATAAAATCTGCCTTTAAATAAATTTCACATGTTGCTAAACATTAAAAAATAAATCGATAAAAATCCTGATTTAGGTGTAAATATACAGTAAACAAATTATCCATAAAAAAAACTATTATTATATCCATATATCTACTATTCAGACCACGTGACTTGGTTCTCCTCTGACTTTCTACAAATATATTAATGGTAACTGCTGTGACGAGATTTTTTTCCCTGGCGCCCAAACTATATGATTTTAAGGAAGCTACTAGATTGGCATCGAGTTCCCACACGTTTACTGTTGAAATACCTAAATGCAACAGCCACTTCTACTTCATCAGTTTCGTTTCCCACACTTTCCGCCTGTGGAACGCCCTCCCCTTTACTTGCTTCCCTTATACTTACAAACTTCAATCTATATTCACCATGTATTTCCTAGGCTTTGTTTTAAAGAACCTCCCGCAAAAATCACATTGGTATAAAAACTGTTGACTAATATGTATGCCACAAAAGTCACTTCATTCACCTGCGTTGCCAATTTTCAACTTTGTATCATAAACAAGACAAAATCAAGAGCAGCTATTCTCTATAATGAGATTACTTTTCTCGGATTAGTAGACGGTGGCAAATATTGACGCAACTAAAAAAGAACAAACGATTATCTGTTGTCTGTCATCAGTACAGAAAGCCGAATTTAGTTCGTTTAAAATGTGACATTTTTTTTGATAACGTATCTCTAATGTTCTTCAGAAAGTTAGGAATCCATTTTACCTTCAGCTTAGTAGACAATGTCTATTATTTGTCACATCACGACGTTTCATCGAGAAAAGTGAAGATGCGTTAAACCTTGGGCAAACCACACCTCTGGAACTCATTACATGCAGAGTGTATGAATGCTGTTAAAACATAATCGAACTTGATATGTACGAAATAATAGCCGATGCGAAAATAATGTGATCAGTAAAATCACGCTAGTAATACAAGCATTATTATTACAGTTTTTGTCATTATTTTCATAAATCTTGAGAAGATTATAGACTTTCTATTACAATTACAATAATTTGATTTGCAATGAAATTAGAGTAACAGATTTTCATGCCAATACCCATTTATGGAACAATCTCTTCTCTTCTAGCGATAAGTTAAATAGCAAGTCATCTTGGGTTTTTTAGAGTTGGGTGGAAAACAGTCTTGAATAGCAATTAATCCGAAATCTCAACAAGTGGCCAAAGAAACTGTAAAGCTTTCTACTTTTCAAAAATACAGTATTATATTCATAAAATGGTAATGTTGAAGTTCATATCAGTGGACATGGAGTTCCGTAGTTAGAACATTCATTTTCCGATCATGAGACCCTGTTTCGAATCTTGGTATGGTCGATTTGTCAAGGAGGTGAATTCTTGTTGTTATGGTCCTGTAATGGTGATTTCAGCGTGCGACAACTTTGGAAAAAGTAGGCGAACTCTCTCAGGCGTTGATCCGAGATGTGGGATCTAAATTGGATACACGGAAGTATTTGGGAGCCGTAAAAGATGAAGTTAGCACGAAGTCGCAAGAGACCGCGAGCAAGATCTGAGAGTACTGGCCTTGCTCAAACTGTTGACCACACAAGATAATGCGCTCACTACCAGAAACTGTAAGGAAGGTCGGATCAGCCTCGTTGCAATATAGTCACAGGTGGGATCAGTGGTTGTTGAACAAATATAAATGTGCCTGTGCAGGGAAAGACTTGCCCTATCTGGCAGGTATACTCGGATGTGAGAAGCCAGCCATTGATTACAATAAGTTAAAATCTGTAAGGTGTAATTTTTCAGCAGGTAGAATTTAGGACTGCAATTGAAAGTGTTATGGTCCAAGGTTAACCCAAGGAAGAACAACACGAATACAAGAGTAGGAATAACAAAGAGATATTACACAGATTAATAATACAAGATGTAAAAATTATTAGTATGACTGTCAGTCTGGTTTGGAGTGAACTACTATTGACTCGACTCGATTCCGTCTCGCCCCTCTCTCTTGAGAGGCGCAGTATTCATAGTGTCAGGAACAGTTCACTCTGTCCTTATAGGTAAGGTCCCATAACACCCCACTTCCAAAGCTTTTACCTCGCCGGGGTCTTTAATATTTTTCCTCTTCGGATTAATCATCAAAGGCACTGTAAATTTTCTTTTTCTGCTTGATTTCCACGGTTCTGAAATTGCTTGAGGCCTTTGCATATTAAATGTGTCAAATATTGTGTCCATTACTTCCTCCTCTTCCTGAGGTAGACCGTTATAATCCTCTAACAGCCTCTTTCTGATCTGATTTAAGTGTCTTTTATGCGAGAACTTCAGACCCTGAATTATGTAAATCACGTTCCCGATTTCTTTTCTCTATTGTACCTGGCTCCCAATAGGATGTGTTGTTTGTGAACATTTTTAAAAAAACTTTCTCCCCTGGATTAAATTTTCTTTTTGGTACCAACGACTTTGGTGATTGCTTTGTCTGTTTTGGCAATAATTTCTCGAATACCGATCTAATTTCTCGGGCGAACATTACTTCCGCCGGTGATAATGCCGATGGCGTAGTACTGTTCGGTGTAATTCTATACACTTGCAAGAATTGTTGTAAAGCCTTTTCTGTTGGTACGTCATAAGCTTTCCTTAGTGCTCTTCTCAATGTATCTACAAAACTCTCCACTTGCCCGTTTGATCTTGGGTAATATCGTGGGAATTTGATGTGTTTCATCTGAAAAGTTTCACAAAATTCTTGAAAATCCGCAGATGTAAATTGTGTCCCATTATTGGTGACTAGACAATCAACCACTCCGAAACGAGCAAACAGCTCGTGAAGGTAATTTATTGTAGTCTCAGAAGTAGGTTTTCTACAACGAAATACTTCTGGCCATTTGCTGTAACTGTCTACTACAATCAAGTATTAAAAACCATCTAACGGACCTGCGAAATCTACATGTATTCTTGGTCGATCTGTCTTAGGCCATTGCTTATGAGTGATCGGAGGTGTCTTGGTTGCGAAGGAACAGCCCTTGCATTTGTCCACCATATGTATAATATATTGATCCATGTTTGGCCAGTACACGTAACTTCGCATTAAGGATTTCATCCTGTTCTTTCCTGGGTGGCCCATGTGAAAATCCTTGAGGATTCGCCTTGATAGCGTTTTCGGGGTTACTACTCTTTCCTTATATAGTAGAACATTATTACATAACGAAAAACTGTCTGATATACGCTTCTCTTTTCCTGCAATTTTTTTTTTTTCGTTTCCTTTATAAATTCGTCTTTCACTGCTTAGTTTCTTATTTCCTGTAAGAAATGTGACGGGGAGTACTCGTATTGTACTACATAATAATGTTCTAATATCTTCCTCATATCGTAGAGCTGCAATTACGGAATCTTCCAATGGCTCCGTTATCATTTGTATTAGTCTTGAAAGACCATCTACATGTCAGATTTTATTTAATGGAAGATACTCCAATTTAAAGTTATAGTTTAATAAAATATTTCCCCCTCTTAGCAATCTGTTAGCAGGATAAACAGGTAGAACATTCTTTGATCCAAATATTGTCAATAACGGCTTGTGGTCCATCTTCCGTAAATATATCTGTGGAATCTCGTAACCGCAAAAATATTCCCCGGTCCTTCTTTTTCGATTTGCGAGTAATTTTGTCCGGCTGGTATAGATTTCTTGACGCATGCGCGATTGGTTTTATTGTCCCATCCGCAATTTTATGAAGTATACATGCCCCACCACCATAGGCACTCGCGTCACTTGCGACTATTCTTTCCAATTTTGGTTTATAATGCGCTAAAAATAAATCTGCTGTTAGAGTCTTAATGATTTTGTCGAAAGTTTTCTGACATTCATATGAACATTGCCAAATGTCTTCATTCATCAACAGTTCGTTTAGGGGTGCGCTTAATTTGTGCATATTAGAAATATATTCTTGATAATAATTTACTAAGCACAAGATGCTTTGTAACTCGCCTAAATTTTTGGGAGCTGGCATTTTTTTTTTTATTGCCGTGGCCCTTTCTGGGCCAGGTAATCTTCCTTCTTCATCAATAATATGGCCCTGATATTTTATCTCCTTCATAAAGAAGTCACATTTATTTTCCTTTACCTTAAAACCGAAGTTTTGCATCTGCCTGAAAACTACTTCAACGTGTTCCCAGTGTTCAATAATTTTTCCATTGATCAGGATGTCATCAAGGTATGCGATCGTGAAATCCAGTTCGCCTAGCATAGTGTTCATTATTTGCTGAAATATCATCGGCGCGAACTTAATCCCGAATCGTAATCTCTGAAACTTATCTAACACTTTATGTGTGTTTATGCACAACAACCTCGGGCTTTCCTCATCTACTGATACTTGTAGGTATGCTTCGCTCAAGTCTATCTTTGAGAAAAAAATTCCCCCGTTCAATTTTGTGAAAACATCCTCTGGACTAGGGAGTGGGTAGTGATAATCCTTAATCGCTGCATTCAATCCTGTCTAGAAATCAGCGCATACTCGTATCTCATCCGATTTCTTTTTCACGTAAACCGTAGGTGTGGTTCATTGACTATATTCCACCTTTGTCAATATACCGGTTTTCACGAGACTATCCAACACTTGGTCTATTTTTTCTAATGATGCGAAAGGTACAATTATCTTCATCTTGAAAATGGGTTGTACATTTTATTTTAGTTCGATTTTGGCCGCCATGTTTTTACACATCCCGAGGACGGTTAAAAATACTTCGGGGAAACTCTCCTTTAATTTCTCTGCCTCGGCCGATACCCTTTCCACTTTTTGTCAGAAAGTATTTATCGGTAAATCAACAGAGGTCAAATTTCTGCATCCAGTCAGTTCTAAATAAATTTTTCGTATTTTTCAGAACATACATGTTTAATTTTTTGGTCATACCGTTGAATGTCATATTTGTGGTAATATCACCCTCAAATTTGATTTTTCTTCCTGTTACTGACCTGACTATTTCATCTGTTCTCAACCTGGTCGGTTTGTTTAATTTCTTCCACGTCTGTAAGTGAATAATGGTTAAATCTGATCTGGAATCTAATTGTAATCTGATTTTTTTGTTTAACATTTCTACTTGTACGTATTTTTGTATATTTATCGCGTCCGCTTGGTCAGTTCTAGCGACTCTTACTCGGCTTTTTTTTGTTTCTTTTTCCTACAATGCGAACTTTTATGTCCCAATTTATTGCACGACAGATAAGTCTTATAGCGGTATGGAAAATATTTATACCAATGCAAAAACACTGTTATAGTGAAAGACACCTTCTCTAGATAATAGACTCTACCATCTATTACAACTAGGAGTCAGTAGTAGTTGAGCAAAGAGAAGTAGTCGGCGACTACAACTCGATTACTCTGCGTAACACTTTATTACAAGTTCCTAACGTTTCTGTACGTTTAAGCTATTTAGGACGCATTTAGTCCGAATACAGTTTCTATTGTGGAAATAACTCCACAACAACTTTTGGCGACGAAGATTCGCACTTATACGGAGGAAGAAAAAAAATTTTCGTTCGCCAATATAACTTTTGGCGGCGTGGATTTGCATTCATACGGAGGAAGAAAAAGTTCGTTCGCCACAGTGGATTTGACGACGAAATTCACACTCATAGGGAGGAAGAAAAATTTTGTTCGCCTCAAATAACGTGGGCGACAAAGTCTCGGAGTTACACTTTGAAAAAAGAATGGAGGAATGCAAAAGTCTATTCCAGGATTTTTTAAGGTTCCAGTTGGAAAAACAAACGAAAATATTAGAACAACAAAATACATTCCAGATACAGTTACAGGAGGAAACTTTCAATAGACAAATGCAATTCCAACAGAAAATGGAACAAATGCATGGGGAGTTTCAAAGCAAAATTCTTTAAATAACTGAGAACAGGAAAGAGAAATGTCTACAAAATGATTCTTTCCCAGAGAATACAATATGGAATTCAATTGAAATATTCATGTACAGTCCAGATGAAGAGGTAAATTTTGAAGAATATTATAAAAAATATACGGGCGTGTATAACGAGGACTGCCACTTGTGGTCTGAAGGAAAGAAGGTTAGGCTTCTTTTAAGCAAATTAGGAACTGCTGAGCATAACAAATTGGTAAACTACATTTTACCGAAAAAAACTAACGAGTTGACATTTACCGAGGCGGTAAATATATTAAGTGAGTTATTTAGTCAAAAGACATCTTTGTTTCACAAAAGGTGGAAATGTTTGAATTTGATAAAATATAACGAACATGACTATATAACGTACGCAGCCAATGTGAATAAGCATTGTGAAGAATTCAAAACTAGCAGTGTTAAGCGCAGACAATTTTACGTGCTTGGTGTTTGTTCAAGATCTGGTAGTGGAAAAAGACGCAGTGTTGAGAAAATTAGTACTGGCAAAATTGGAAAGCAATCCAAGTATTACGGTACAGAAATTGGCAGAAGACTGCACAAGATATGTTAGCGTAAAAAAGATGCAAAAAAGATAGAACAGTCTGGCGTATCGCATGTAAAGAAAATTCGCTACAAAGAAGAAAGTCAGTCTAACAAAAAGAATGGTAAAATTGCATATTATCAAGAAAAAAGTAAAATACCAGAAAAAAGCAAACAAAAACGCCCGAAGCTATGTTTTGCTTGCGGTGAACTACACTGGTACAGATATTGCAATCTTAGGAATAAAAGATGTTTCAACAGTGGAAGAGTTGGGCACAGAAGCACACATTGCCGTTCAAAAAATAAAGGCAATAAAATAAGAAAACTAAAGTACAACGAGGTAAACGATGAAGTAACTAGAAAATTCGTTACCGTCGAAATAAATAATAAAAAAAATAAAAATGCAACTTGACACTGGTTCGGATCTCTCTATCATAAATTTGCATACGTGGAAGAAATTGGGGAAACCAACTTTACTGAAGACAAAGAAAATCGCGAAGTCAGTGACGGGAGAAAAAATACAATTTATTGGAGAACTTGTTACAAACGTCACGTTAAATAAAAAAAACGCGAAAAGTTAAACTATTTGTCATAGAAAATACCACGATCTTACTTGGTACGAATTGGATAACAGAATTTCAATTATGGGATCTACCGATAAATTCTTTCTGTTACAAGGTAGAAAGTTTAAACTCCGAAGCCCAAAAATTAATAAAGAAACTTAAGGAAACATTTCCTACTGTTTTTTCTCCGGGGTTGGGAACGTGTACCAAGATGGAGGCAAAATTGTTTTTAAAAGAAAACGCTCAGGCGGTATTCAAAAAGAAAAGGAATGTTCCGTTTGCCTCAATAGAACAGATTGATAAAGAATTGGACAGATTAGAGAAATCCGGTGTACTTAAAAAAGTTGACTATAGTGATTGGGCAGCTCCAACGGTATACGTGAAAAAAATTCTAAAGACATTCGTGTTTGTGTGGATTTTTAAACGGGGTTAAACGCGGCACTTAAAGACAATAATTATCCTCTACCAACAGCGGAAGAAATATTTGCGAAGCTTAATGGAGGCACTGTATTTTCGAAGATAGAGCACAGCGATGCATATCTGCAAATACCGGTAGAAGAAGAAACGTCTAAACCTTTGTGTATTAACACACATCGGGGTCTGTATAAATTTAACAGACTACCTTTTGGGATTAAGTTTGACCCCGCCATTTTCCAACAAGTAATGGATTCGATGTTGGGTGTTTGGGATTTTGCAGTAGCGTATCTGGACGACATCCTCATGAGAAGTACTAGTATTGCAGAACACGTGAAACATGTAAATGCAGTAGATTCCAGAATACAGGATTTGGGATTTAAACTCAAGGAAAGTAAATGCTAGTTTTTTATGGAGAAAGTGAAATATCTGGGGCAGATCATCGATAAGAATGGTAGAAGGCCAGACCCAGAGCAAGCAGAGGCTATAAAAGACATGCCGGCTCCGAATGATATTACTACATTACAAAGTTTTTTGGGATTAACTAATAATTACCAAATATACATCCCTAAAATGTATGATCTGCGGGAACCATTAAAAGAACTATTAAAGAAAGGAAAACCCTGGAAGTGGACTAATGAATTCCAGAAATCATTGGAAAAGATAAAGGATGTGTTAACCTCGGAATTATTTTAACCCATTACAATCCGGATTTAGAAATTATAGTAGCTTTCGACGCTAGTGCGTATGGAGTAGGAGCGTGTATTTTACACCAAATGACAGATGGTCAAGTAAAACCTATTGCTCATGCGTCTAGAGCACTACATCCGGCTGAGAAGAATTACTCTCAGATAGAGAAAGGGGCGATAGGAATAATATTTGCATTAGCGAAATTTCACCGTTTTCTCCATGGTCGACATTTTAAGCTACAAACCGATCATAAGCCTCTAACTTCGATTTTTGGATCGAAAAAGGGTTTGCCGAAGCATACAGCAAACCGACTACAAAGATGGGCTACAATATTGCTAAATTATAACTTCAGCATGGAGTACATACCATCGAATAAATTTGGCTATGCTGATGGGCTGTCCAGGTTAATTCCTAAAAGGAGCGAACCATTAGAAGACACGGTAGTTGCCTCACTGAAGTCAGAAGAAGAGCTGAGATTTACTGTGTGTAATGCAGTTCGGGAACTTCCAGTAACTCTAGAAAAAATAAAAGAAGCAGCCACCAGGGACGAATATATCTTGAAAGTAAAAGAAAAATATCCAAGAGGGACCAGTACACAACAAATGTGTTTTCGCTTTGCGATACAGTATTGTTATATAGAGAACGTGTGGTGATTCCATACACATTTCGAAAAAAAATATTAAAGGATTTTCATACTGGTCATCCGGGCAGCACTAGGATGAAGAGCCTAATGCGAAGTTTTGTATATTAGCTGAATATGGACACGGACATTAAGAACGCAGTGGCAAAATGTAAAGGCGGTGCTTTGGCTGCAAAGCACCTCCAGTAAAATTTAATCCCTGGCCATAAACAGACCTACCATGGTCTAGGTTGCATGTGAATCTTGCAGGTCCATTGAATGGATACCATTACATCATAGTAGTGGATAGTTTTTCAAAATGGCCTGAGATACAAAGGATAAGAAAACCGACGACGCATATCGAAAAACTTCCTGCTGGAATTGTTCGCAAGGTTTGGTGTAGTAGACACAATTGTGACGGACAACGGAATTCAATTTACGTCGAAACAATTTGAAGATTTCTTCAAGGAATACAATGTCGAACATGTTACCACAGCTCCATATCAACCAAGATCAAAGGGGTTAGCTGAAGAATTTGTGGACACCCTTCAAAGAGCTTTAAAGAAAGCTAGGGAAATACCTGCAGATGATGCCCTACAGAAGTTTCTACAGGTATACAGACTTACGCCAAATAACGCAACACCAGCCTCACAATCGCCAGCCGAGGTGATGTTTGCACGTCGGGTAAGATCTGTCTTCGAAAGATTATTACCAAAAAAGACAAAACCAGGTACAGAAAAATTTATTCAAGTAAAGAAATAAAATCCTGGTGAAAAAGTATATTTTAAGGTATATAAACAGAATAAATCATTCTGGGAGATTGGGAAAATAGAAAAGCGAATTGGCAACATGATGTACTTCGTGAAAGGTGAAAAATTCACGTGCAGACGGCACATTAACCAGATCAGACGACGCTCTTCAGATGTGGTTGACAGCACTCCAGTTAAAGAAACTGTAAAAAAATTGAGAAAACGTTTACGGAGTAAAGTTTTAGGAGGGGGTGTTATAGTGAAAGACACCTTGTCTAGATAATAGACTCTCCCATCTATTATAAGTAGGAGTCAGTAGTAGTCGATAAAAGAGAAACTCGATTACTCTGCGTAGCACTTTATTACAAGTTCCTAACGTTTCTGTACGTTTAAGCTATTTAGGACGCATTTAGTCCGAATACAGTTTCTATTGTGGAAATAACTCCAAAACAAACACACAGCGATAGCATCGACTGGGTGGCAGTTTCCTCTGATATTTCATTTGACTTTTTGTAGTAAAATAATTTGTTTGGCTTGTTTTTGAGGAGGGAAAAAACGTGTTTGATGTTGTACTTTTCGTACGTGAGCGACGCCAGACACTTCGATATCTTTCGAGTCCTTTTTTACGCTTATACATCTCTGACAATCCTCAGCCAATTTTTGTAGCGTCAATTCTGGTTCACTCTCAAGTTTTGTTAGAATTCTCCGTCTGATCTCCGCATCTTTAGTCGAAACCAGGCCTTGGACGAATATCAAATATTTTAAATTGTCCGGGCTGAGTTCAGATAAATTAAAGTCATCGCAGTATTTGTTTACTATGGAAGTGAATGTTATATTGTCTTCGCTATCCTTTCTTGTTAAATTTAAACATTTCCATCTTTTGTGGAATAGTGAAATGTTCGGATTAAATAATTCCGTTAAAATTTTCAGGGCTTCCTTGAAAGTCAACTCATTCGTTTTCCTCGGTAGGATGTAGTCTACGAATTTAGTGTATTCGCTTGACACTAGTTTCCTCAGTGGTAGACGCACTTTTTTCGCGTCTGACCAATTCCCGCAATCAAACTCATATGAATCTTCATATCTTCTGAAGTAAACAGCGAAGGTTTTGTCTTCGTCCGGTGCATGAGTGAAGTCTTTGATAGAGCTCCATATAGCATTTTGCGAGAATGCCGTTTCATTTCCAGAATTTTGCCCTTTATTTGTTACTGCCCGTAGTAGTAATTCTTGTAGTTCGAGTTGCTTCACTTCGTTTTTCTGTTGAATTTCTAATTGTTTTTCTTCGAGGCTAGTCTGTCCTTTCCTTAAGGATATAAGCATATTATCTAAGTATATAAAGATATTAGGAAATAAAGATAACATGATGTAAGGCTATTAGCGTATAAAGATTTAATGCTATTAAGATATTAGGATATAAATATATTAGGATATAAATATATTCATGATCGAATAAGCTGGCGTAGAGTTAGTTTCGGTCAACACCGCAAATTGCCAAAGAACAGAAATATTAATCTATCATGAATCGTGTTCTTAAATCACCTTCCATATGGATGTTATTGATGGAAGCAACCTCATTTAGAAATTTCGCCGTTATATACCATTTCCACCAATCAGCATTTCAAAATGAATTCGAGAGCACAAATCCAGTAGCTCTTAGTGAGAATCACGTGAATTGGAGCTGCAGTTTAAAGATATAAGACCCGGGTCAAATAACGTATACCAAATTAAATGAGGACTTTAAACAATGGCAGCAACTGAAATGGACAGAAGAGGTGACTTGAATATAAAAAAATAACCTAATGAAGAATTTCTCTTTATATTAAACCATCTGAAATAGCGCAGTCCCTTTTCCTGATCGGCTGCTTTCAGTTCCTGTACGGCTATTATTTCGTATGGGAATGATTTAATTTCATCTGATGGCCCTACGAGCAGTTCTACGACCATTATGTTGCTGCTGTGCTAACTTTCATAATGATTTTCTTGGACATTGCTAGATACAATCAGAAATAACCAACATTTTGCCCTCCAATGGATTTGATATTTTTTTGTTTTTGTTGGCCGAAATTCATCAACAGTCTTACCAAATGCCTTGCAATGTCGAACAGGTTTATCTGAAAATTAATCAACAACATATAGTCGAAATCATCCTGTGTATCTACAACGTTCACGATTCGTCGAGAAATACACGTTCTTCAGTTATTAAAACAATATTGGGGTGAAATCTGATTTATAAAAATATGATTCGATAAGTTTACAGTAACTTTCCTAACACCCTGTATTTTCTAATATATATAATAGATTTCAAATTTGATTATCTAACCGTCAGTGAGGGAAAGGTCATCCATCAATTAAACTCTAAGCCATATATCTACAGAGGAAGTAGACCAGAAATGATTGGAATTTAAGGTTTCAGTGTGTCCATATCTATATCAATAGTCGGATGTTTTTGCTTTTAAAAACACACATTTGCTTGATGTTTTCATGTAAATCATACGAAAGAAATCTGATAAAGTGATTCGGATATGTTACGCATCCAAACGTACGATTATAAAAATAAAATAGGTAATGATGATTGATCCTATGTAAATTTTCAGTTGACATGATAATATATATATATATATATATATATATATATATATATATATATATATATATATATATATATATATATATATATATATCATATAATGAAACTAGTACCATGGCTTTAGTTTTAATTGATATCAGACTTTCTATCACACTCGAAACTACGCTGAATATGAAAAAAAATTAAAATATAATCACAGAATATGTTTATTTTTGATGCAATATTAGAAGATTATTTTAAAAATCTCTGAGTGTTTTGCTTTAGTATTTAATTTGTTGCTTGAAATTAAAAATAAGTGCTAAAGTGGTAACACATTCAGTTTGGATAGTAACTGATTACTGCTAAAGATATTTTGCTTGAAATAAATCCCCACGAGTTGGGAGGTCTCTATAATGTGTTTACCTGTTACAGGAACAAAAAACAATGAATAATAAACACAAGTGATGAATTGTTCAAGAAATGAGCTGAGAGCAAAATATACGGGAATAGCAAAATCCCAGCGACGTTTAACACCATTCTTCCAGGAGCCAATCTTCCATCGCAACAACAAAGTTTATTCTAACTCATTACCTGTAAGGTTAAAATTCTAAATATAAAATCATGACACAAACTTTATAATTTCCCGAGCCACCTTCAACAGAATTAATGATTATGTGAATATCATCAGCGTGTATCTCCTTTGCAGTTAATCAGACACTGGTATAGAGAGTTAATTAGCAATATCTAAATATTGACAAATCAAAATATTTATAGGAAAATGTCACTATTTACGTAATGAAAAGAGATTGCTTTCCATTGTCTGCCGTTTGGCAAACTGGATATTTATTACCTATGATATAGACTAAAGTCGTATAGAAGCTTATTATGAAGGAGCACGTATCTTAATTACCTAGGGTCAACTTTTCCATGGCACTTTGCTGTTACAATTACTCTTTCACCACTGATGGTAACCCATCCATTAAAATCTCTGCACTGATGAATCTACTTTACTTTTCATCTTATATGATATATAATTTTTATAGAAATCCTATGTTCATACGAGACAATGACACAATACACAAAATTAATAACAACTAATGAAAGCCAATATCAGAGTATTGCAGAATAGAAACACATTCAACGGCTATATGCACTGTAAGTTCTCATATTATTTCACAAAGAATTTGTAATATATCCTTATTATAATTATGAGTATTACTTTGTTGCTAGGTTCCTCAGATCGCACAGCCTCATAAATAATAGGCTATTCTGTTTTGACCGCCTGATAACACGGAAACGACATATAGGAGTTGCTACTGGGTTTCATTAAGAAAATTTGGAGAAAGAAAGAAACAACGAAAGAGAGAAAGAAATAAGGAAGGAAGTAAATATAGAAATGTTTAAGGTTTGTTTCAATGAAATGGAAAATGTTGCCAATTTAAAATATTTTTACATGTACAGCCTTATGTCTTAAAATAAAGACCAACATTCCTCTTTATGACTGCAAATGCAATATTTTGGTAAAGTCGTTGCATTCAAATATTTAACGACGTGACAGGAAAATATCCACCGATATTTTATTGTCACGAAACTTAGCATGAGCTTATTCAATCATTAACTTAAGAATATTTAAATAGACGATGAAAAGTTCACCATGAAATACTTACGGGTTTTTCTAGAATGGATTATTTTTTTAATAGAAAACAAAATTAATTTTTTTGCAATATTATAGAACCATTAACGGAAAAAAAGGGTTTCTTGCTTCTAAAAAAATGTTAGCTCGATGGAATATCACGGAATGGGGCAAGTTTCTAGAGCTCTCATTTTACTACATGCTTCTGTTCATTTAAAATAAAACTTGAATACGGCCTGTGAAGATGGATATTTCAAGCACTTATAGTTTATAGAAAATATATACACGGTCAAAGAAAGAAGGTGAGCACTCATACGACAAAATATAGACGGAAACTTGTAGCAGAGTTGTGAGAACAAATCTCACTTTCTCACTCACTCGATATATATATATATATATATATATATATATATATATATATATATATATATATATATATATATATATATTAATGAGGTGAGGAGAACATTCTCAGATCACAATATAATTATATCGAATCAAATTTCTTTCGCTTGTGAAATAAGCTACTGACTGATAGTCGATTTATGACTTTTCACTGTACATAAAATTACCTTTAGTTTAATTAAAAATAGTATTTGATTTAAAGAATCAATTAATTCCTTAAGGATACGGTTTATGTTTCGGTTACGAAAATAAAATTAACAAATTTCGTGCGTACCAATGAACGCTATGAACAAGTAATTTTGGCTTCGTTTCGCATCATCGTTTCCCCCTGGTGTAATTGGCATTTTTACTTTATATTTGTTTTCCGGAATGAAAACGAAATAGAATTTTGAATCATGTGGTGGTGGGGGGCATTTTTTAATAGGACTTCTTAATCCCTAAAGTGTTTATCATTAACCTGTGTTTAAAATAACGGTGAGGTCGAGTCGAACACGTGTGTACTCTACATCTATCCTTTAGAATATTTAATAATATATATACGAAAGTCTTGTATTATCGGAATTGAACATATAAGTATATAAATAATGATAATAATAATAGGAAGTTCGAGAAATTCAGAGAAACTTTGTGTTAAATTTGACTGATAAAAAGTCGATCGGTGTGGCGAATAGTTCTTTTCTCTTGATTTCATTGTCAAGCCTAAAAGAAAACCCTCATCAATTCAGCTTGATTTATGAGGTACGATGGAAAGGGTCGAAGACTCCTGCTATAAATTTGATCATATGCGAATTCCCCGAACGATTTTCGTAACGACTCATATTATCTCAAAATATACCTAATGTTCAATTCATTATTTTCGACAACATGGCAATGAAATATCACTTTTAAAGATGCAATAAAATCTGACTTGACAGCTTACGTTAATATGAATTTGTATATGTTATTCTTCTGTCTTCATTGTTAATCAGGCATTTCTTAGATTAATTGATTAGAAATTAATTCACGACAATTTACAGACTTGTAGACTTGCGGCAGTACACCCACAAAGAATTTAAACACATTGTATTATATACAATATCCAAAGTCTGTATCCTGTAGACAAAGATAAAACAAGTTGGATCTTACAAAATCACAGGTTATGGGTGAATATTTGCATCAACAATCTTAAACAGCATAGGATATGCAAATGGCACATTTTATAGCAGTACAACAATGCAGATATCTGGGATGTAATTTGACAGAGGACGGAAAATGCAACACATAAATCCGAACATAGGCAAAGTATTATGAAACGGAATATAACTATAAGCAACAAAAAAGAGAATTAAATTGTGACCTAATATAAGTCTATACCTATATGAAAATATATAAACATGTAGAAGAGAATTGAAGCAATTGAAATGAGGTGTTACAGAATGATGCTAAAGAAATCATCGACTCTGAACATTTGAGCAACGATTAATTTTTTGAGCAAAATGAAATGAAAAGGGCATTTATATTTAACATTGGGAAGAGACAGTTGACATTTATATGACACATAATGAGGAAAGACAGACTGGAAAATTTGATACTCACAGTATTCTCTTTTCGTTTATTTCTTGCGATTCGTCTCTTCTTTGACATCTTCTTAAGCAGTTGAAAGGCACCTTTCGCTATCGTTTCTTGAAAACGACATCAGCCGATACTCAAGTAAGCACTTAATTTGAATTATTAAAAAAATAAAATTAATATTGTTTAGAATTATATTTAGTTTGAATGTGATTTTTTACTGCCATGTTTTATATAAAAAAACAAAAAAGTATATTAGATATGCCTTACCGCCAAGCATCAGAGCCGCCAAATGTTGGATGGGGCTAGTATTTCTTTTTAATGTTTAATTTCAAGTTTCTGATTGTCAGCTATGGTAACTTTTGGCTCTAATCGAAAATTAAATGGTCACTAGACATATTCCCACCTCACTAGCAACCCAAGAAAGTTAAGATAAGAAGTTAATTTGAATTACATGTAATTATAATAAAAATAATAAAATAATATTTCTGGCACTAAAACTTATATATGTATGGGCATATATATATATATATATATATATATATATATATATATATATGAAGAAATATAGTCTTAAAGTGTGCTATATTTACGGGATAAAGTGCTCATTATCAGAGATTGAGCGTGTGTAAATATAAAGGTCATACGTCATATGCTGCTTTACACACATTTATTAATTTAGTAAAACCACCATACATGTTTAGAAATAACTGTTTGTACTGATGCATTATTCAGTAGTAAAATTGAAATCTATCGTGATTTCGAAGCCCGAATGACATTTTCAATACTAAATCTTGAATTTAGTATTCCATATCATAAATAAACACCATATATATATATATATATATATATATATATATATATATATATATATATATATATATATATATATCAAGAAATATAGTCTTAAAGTGTGCTATATTTACGGGATAAAGTGATCATTATCAGAGATAGAGCGTGTGTAAATATAAAAGTGAACATAGAAGTCAACACTTAGAGGCGACAATCTGTTTCATGCTAGAGATAATCGTCAGACCACGAGTGCTGTTATATTTTATCGGCTATTTATATATACGGGTCAGTGGTGCATTGTGGGTAGTCTATTTTGGCAGATATTTTAGCGGAAGTCGTTTATTTGTTTATTTGTGTCAAATTATTTTGCTTGTTTTTATTTAATGTTATTTTTGTTTTTATCGTTTTATGAAGCTAGACGGAAGTGAATATTTTAAGTCAAATATTGAAGTCAAAGTTTGAAAAACATTTACATGAAAGAGAAAATAGACAATCGACTGGGAAGAAAGATAAGAAATGTAAACAAAGAATTTAACTGTCATTCAATTTAGCTTATCATTTTCACGATGATGCCAAAATGCTTATCTATCTTTCTTCATAAGTCAGAATTAATTTCTCGCCATCTCTGTTTTTTCCTTCATTAACGTACGTACTTATAGTCTAGCAAAGATAATCTCTCTCTAAATATGTGACTGAGTCTACAATTATGCGTCCACATATATTGAAAGCCTTTTGCAAATTTTGCATATAAACATACTGTTACTTGTGCCTGTTTAGGCAGATAGATAGATAGATAGATAGATAGATAGTCTGAAGCATTTGCTCAAGCATGAAGCAAACTATCGTCATTAAGTGATGATCTCGTGTCCACACTTCTCATACTTCCATAGGTTACAAATTCATTATAGTGGACACTTCGTATCTGAAACAGACATCCAATATCTATTTATAAATTAAATAGTGTGTATTGCGTCTATCGGCCATTTAAGATATATGAGTAAAGTAATTTTATCCACCGGCATATATCGAACATGCATCTCTTTTTTTAGGGGGAACTAAACTATCGAAGGACTTCAAATTTAAAAAAGCGTATTTCACAATATTTAATTCCATTTCCCTCAAATCATTTTCTAGAGAGCCCATATCGCTAGTTTCCTTTTTGAAAAAAAACAAAAAACAAAAGAAGTCTAAATAATCAATAAATTTATTTTTAATCCAATATTTTTATGATTTCAAACGTTATTATAGTGGACACTTCTTATTTCAAGTAAATGTATAATGACAAGCCAAATGTATTGAGAAGAATTTAATGCCTGTAATCCGGTGAGAGATAATACATTGAAATCAGTCATAGCAGACCATGTATAATATGAAATAAATGTTCATGTTTTAGCAAGTTTATCTAGTATGTTATTTCAGGGAGATATTTAAACAACTGGAAAATGCATGGATATTGAATTCGAGTATAAAAGTGTTACAGTATTTCGGCTTATATAATATTTTATTTAATGGGAATAACATGGTCGATTTATGACGCTGGTAATGTACAGTAATAAAGCATATTTATTAAGGGTAGAATTTCACTAAGATAACTTTTCTGCAACTCTTTCTGTGAGAGTTTCCAAGACTGGTGCCAAAACACACGAGATACTGGAGGCATGCAATTTCCGAAGCAAACACGGGAAAATATTTAACAGCTCGTTTGCTTTGATTTTTCTGTGCACATTACCCATATTTTTATCCTTTGTTTTATTAATCATTTTTCCTAATTCATATTTAAGAAACTTCCAAATAATCAATATGATCGCTGAAAATATATGTTCAGCTGGGTTTCCCAAGCAGGCGTACCAAGCAGAGTCAGATCGCAAGGAATACATTTAAATTCTTTAGTTTTCGATGTAATCAAAGCTTTCCAACTTGGCCTATTGTCACACGCATTTTCTTGAGAGCATTTGCAAAACTGATTACAGTAGATAATATGCAGAATATTTGAACACAGTTTAACGAGTGCTATAATCCAGAGAGAATCTCACGGCCGAGTGGAAATGCAGTTGTTTCGTAGCCAACAAAACCTCAGTAGCGAATGTTCAATGAGTTCAAAATATATTAATAATAGAAAGTTATAAGGATCTTGCCCGGGATCTAAAGTCCCTATGGAATCGCATGATGACAATAATAAATTTCTCATCCAAAATCCTTGACAATACAATGTGGAGATATTAGAGGAGTTTAAATACTTTTCAAACCGATGTACTTCTCAAATAGTTTAATATAAGGTACATTAAGACGCGTTGATTTTTCACATCTTTTAGGAAATCAACATTGCAATATGTGAAAGCTGGGGTTTGATAGGATAATCACTGACACCAAATGTTACAGTCATAGTTTTTAGCAACCTTTCGGTCTTTAGTTTTAAATATTGTTCTGAAGAATATACAGAAAACCACATTTCCTCTGACTTTTACTTACAGTCATCTGATTTTTGCTATGTCAAGTATAACTCCTAATAAGTTTAATGCCACTTGCTTTAGATACATTGAATGGAAAATATATTCAAACTTGAATTCTAATTATGAATGACCACAGGTAAATTATGCAATATTCTTTCTGTATTCGGTAAGTAACTCTGTGCCAAGAAAATTGTAAAAGATTTTCAAAATATGCCGCTCAATGACTTGAGATTTCTGTGATCATTTTGTCGATGATTTTGACAGATCATAATTAATTAAAAAATACAGAAAAATGGATATAACACAATGATGTTGCTGGGAACAAATTATAGGATAAAATGTTTTTAATTTGTTTATTAAACCTCACACTAAACCTACTTCATTTTATAATGAAGGTAGTTTTGCATCATAATATTGGTACAATATTCAGTATAATTGCCATTAAATGATAGCACAGTAATTTAGTAATATTATGATTCTGTCGTATATCTTGTCCATACAAATTTGTAAAGATTCAGTAAACTATAACTTTTATAAGGCCATGCTCTAAGGCTTTCGCTGATCATCGGAATTAAATTCCAACGCTATGATTTTGAAACTAATCTTCATCGTTTAAACTCGTTTCTTCAAAAATTGGTAAAAGATTCGAACCCAACTTTCAAATTTTGTGCAGTAGCTCAGTTCCAAAATCCACATACCCTAATAGAACAAGCAGAAAATTCATAGAATGACCATCGCACACTAATATAAAATGGTGCGCAGAGTTAAATAAAAGAATATCCAACAACAGTAAGAAACAGGTGGGTAAATTATATTATTTATTCCTTCTTTTCTGTGTCATGCCATTCCAGGAGGAATCTGATTTTGGTTCTCCACAATCGTCGGCCACAAAAATTCCCGTAGAAACTGTAAAAACAGAATCGGGTTTGTCACCCTACCCGAACGAGACTCTGCCCTTCGGCGGAGCATCGTCCGGGTTCCTCTCGGCTCAGACGCAGAGAGTTCGACCGTCTGTCAACTCGTCAACTGTAGTCAACTCGTCAACGATATTTAGTGTCCTCCCCACGAGGGACAGATGTGGCACAAGGCCGGGTTTAAAGTGGGGTATTTCCAAGCTCGTAGGCTCGCCCAAAAAATGCCCGTAGATCCCGTATAAACGGGATCGGGTTGGTCAACCAACCCCGAACGAAGCTCTGCCCTTCGGCGGAACCTCGTCCGGGTTCCTCTCTGCTCAGAGGCAGAGAGTTCGACCGTTAACTCGTCAACCGTAGTCAACTCGTCAACTGTCTACAGTCCTCTTGCGAGGCATAATATAGTCATAAGACGAGTCTATTTTGTCCATGAAGGTAGGTCCCCATAACACCCCGCTTCACAAGACTTTATCTCCTCAGGAGTCTCAATATCGTCTCCTTTTTAGATTGGTGAAGAGAGGGTCCGTGAACTTCCGCTTTCTTTTAGATCTTCGCGGTTACGGAGCTGCTTAGGGTATTTGAATGTCGAAGGTGTCGTAGATGGTATCCATCAACTCTTCTTCCTGGGGAGTACTGCTGCAGTCATTCAACATTCTTTTCCTGATTTGATTCAGGTGTCTCTTATGAGAGAAACGAGGGCCTTGTGTTATGTAGACCATATTTACAATCCTTTTTCTATCGTACCATGTTCCCAGAAAGATGTATTATTTTTAAACATCTTAAAAATACTTTTTCTCCTGGGCTGTACTTTTTCTTTGGTATAATAGAGGTCGGAATTTTTTTTTTGTTTGGTCAGCAATTTATCGAAAACGGATCTTCCTTTGCGGGCAAACGTTATTTCTGGCGGAGATAGTGAAGATGGCGCGTTAAAATTTGGGGTTTCTTGTATAACTGCTGCAGGACCTTTTACTTTTGGGTGCCGTAAGCTTTTTTCAGGGCTCTTTTTAGGGTGTCAACAAAACGTTTGCTTGACCATTCGACCTTGGGTGATATGGGGGGTCGTACTGTGTCTTATCTGAAAAGGCTCGCAGAACTCTTTAAAGTCGGTCGAAGTAAATTGAGTTCCGTTGTCACTGACCAAGCAATCTACTACCCCAAAACGAGCGAATAGTTCGTGAAGGTAGCTTATCTTTGCATCCGTATTGGGATTTTTTCATCTGAACATTTCCGGCCATTTTCAATAACTATCTACTACAATTAGATAGTAGACTCCCTCTAGCGGTCCCGTAAAGTCCACGTGGATCATTGACCAAGGTCGGTCCGACTTTGCCCACGGTTTATGTGAGATAGGTGGTGCTTTTGCCGCCAATGCACAGCCCTTGCATGTGTTGACCATATTTTCGATGCCTTGGTCCATTTTAGGCCTGTATACGTAGCTGCACATTAGACTTTTCATCCTATTTTTCCACGGATGCCCAATATGAAAATCCTTCAGGATTCTTTTCTGTATAATTTTTTGAATGACGACTCTCTCGCTGTATAGGAGTACCACGTCACATAGGGAAAAACTGTCTGAAATGTGTTGGTCCTTTCCTAAATGTTTTTCTTTGTTGTGCTAATGAATTCATCATTGCGGGCTTCATTTTTTATTTCTTGTAGCGTCACAGGAAGTTCTCTTATAGTGCTACATAATAAAGTTTTATTTCCCCCTCCGTGCGTTATTAAGCGATCACAGAATCTTCTAGGGGTTCCATATGTCTTGGAACCAGTCTGGAAAGTCCGTCAACGTGACAGATTCTTTTTCAAGTGGATGTATTCCAACTTAAATTTGTAATTTAGGAGAATTATCCCCCACCTCAGCAGTCTGTTTGCCGTATAATCGGGTAATACTTTGTTTGACCCGAAAATAGTAATAACGGTTTATGGACCGTTTGTAGTGTGAAAAAACTTCCGTGTATGTAACGGTGAAATTTCGTGACTGCGTAAATGATCGCTAAATTTTGTGGAGTTATTTCGCAGTGGAGGATTGTATTTGTACTAAAATTGGTCCTAAATAAGTTCGACGTACCAAACGTTAGGTACTTAATATAATAGGTATTACGCAGAATAATCTTTTGTGGTCTCTGACTACTTTCGTATTCGACTAACAGTCGGCTACTGTCGTCCGACATGGACTGACCCTCGTTCCTCTTACTACTCCTACTTATATTAGGTGGGAGAATCTAATAACTATAGAATAGGTGTGTTTCACCATAACACTAATCTCTCTTTCTCTATTTGGGAATAGATTTTTTCCGCTAGAAGCAGTACCTTGATGCGTGAGCGATGGGCTTTTGCGTTCCATCTGTCATTTTATGAAAGATACACTCTCATATTCCATGCGAACTTGCGTCGCTAGAAGCTACGATCTCGAGGTCCGGGTCGTAGTGCGTAAAGAATATATCCGATTTTAGGATTTTGATAGTTTTCTCGAATGCATCCAGGGATTCGGGTGTTCATTCCCAAAACGTATCTTTCCTTAAAAGCTCGTTCAGCGGGGCGCGGAGGTTATGCATGTTTGGGATAAACGCTTGATAGTAGTTCGCTAACCCAACAACGCTCTGTAGTTCTGTGACGTTTTCAAGAGCCGGCATATCCTTAATTGCAATGGCCCTTTCTGGGTCCGGTCTCCTACCGTCTTTGTCTAAGATGTGACCGAAATATTTAATTTCTTTCATGAAGAAGTCACATTCCTTTATTCCTTTATTTTGATGCCATAGTCTTGTATTCGTGAAAATACTTTGTCGATGTGTTCCCAGTGTTGTTACAAGATTTTACTGTTTATTATTATGTCGTCTAGGTAAGCCGTTGAAAAATGAAGTCCACTCAGCATGGTGTCCATAATCTGCTGAAAAAAGGCTTTCAAACTTGTATAAACGTCTATGTGTATTTATACATAGAAATGTTGAGCTTTCTTCCTCAACGGGTATCTGGAGATAAGCTTCGCTGAGATCGATTTTTGAAAAGAGATTGACTCCATTAAGTTTCGTAAAAACTTCTTCCAGGCTTGGAAGTGGGTAGTGCTGCGTTTAGTCCAGTAGAAAAATCTGCGTACACGCGGATTTCCTTAGACTTCTTCTTCACATACACTACTGGTGCTGCCCACAGGCAATATTCCACTTTAGATAAAATGCCAGTCTAAAAGTCTGTCTAAATACTTGTCTATTTCCTCTAACGAGGCAAAAGGCACATTCCTTTTTTCTTAAATATTGGTTGAGTGTTCTCTTTTAACTCAAACTTTGCTGACATCTTTTTGCATCTACCAAGGCCAGCCGAAAAGACCTCGGGGAAGGTTTTTTTAATTCCTTTTTTAGTTTATCTGACTAGGACGTCAGATTTTCTATTTTCTGACAAAAAGTATTTATTGGCAACTCACACAGATTCAACTCCTGCATCCAATCTAGATTGTCAGTGTTTTTATCACGAACATTTTTAATGTTTTGATTGTTCCATTCAAAGTAACGTTCGCGATAATTTCACCTTCAAACTTAATTTTTTTTACCAGTCAACGACCTAGCTATTTTGTCGGTTTTTAGCATGGTTGGCTTATTTAATCTTTTCCAAGTATATAGGTTGAATATTGATAAATCAGACCCGGAGTCGAACTGTAAACTGGAAACATAGTCAGTATTTCTACCTGCACATACTTTCTTATATTTTTGACGTCCAGTTCATCTGTTTTGTGGCTCTAATCCGGGTTTTTCTCTTGTATGTGTTATGCAATGTTAGCTCTTGTTCCCAACTTTATTACAAGTTAGGTAGGTTTTAAACCGATATTGGCAATCTTTAAATCAATGAAGTGCTCAACAACGGTAACGTGGACTAGTAGGTAATTTTTTCGGTTTTTGATTGAGTTGACTTTTTTTTTTTAGGATAGTGAAAATAATCTTTTTTGGTTTGACTTGCTTTTGAAGGGGAGGGAAAAAGTGGTTTCCGATGTATTTTTCTTATGTGTGCAACGCCTGATTCTTCAATATCTCTACAATCAATTTTTACAGTTATATATTTTTGGAAGTCTTCGGCTATATATTGTAAGGTTAAATTTGGTTCTCCCTCTAACCTCGTTAGGACTCTCCTTCTAATTTCTGCATCTTTCAACGATACAAGACCTTGTACGAATATTAGACATTTTAAATTATCTGCGGTAAGTCCGGCTAATTTAAAATCGTCACAATCTTTGTTAACTACCGATGCGAACGTCGAGTAGTCTTCGCTGTCTTTCTTGGTTAGGTTTAAGCATTTCCACCTTTTGTGAAATAACGACGATTTGGGGCTGAATAATTCTGTAAGAAGATTTATCGCTTCAATGAAAGTTAAATCACTAGTTGTTCAAGGTAATATGTAGCCCACGAATTTGCTATATCCAGTAGTCGCTAATTTCCGGAGCAGTAGGCGTAGCTTTTTAGCGTCTGCCCATTTTCCACAATCTATTTCGAATAGATCATCATACCTTCTGAAATATGAAGTGAAGGTTTTATCTTCGTCTGGCGAACAAGTGAAATTGCCAATCGCGTTTTGTGAAAAAGTAGTTTCACTCTCGGTATTTTGACCCTTATTCGACCCTGTTTGTAGAAGCAATTCTTCAAGCCTTTTCTCTGGTTCTATCATTTGTCGCTGTAATTTTAATTGCTCTTCTCCATGTTTTCGCTGTTGTTCTTCGAATTTTTGCTGTAATTCGAATTGTTTTTCGTCGTTTCTTCGTTGTTGTACTTCGTGTTTTTGCTGTAATTCTAATTGTTTTTCTTCGTTTCTTCTCTGTTGTTGAAACTGGAGTTTAACAAGTTCTAACATAGTAGCTTTAAACTCTTCCATGTTTTACTTTTCAATATTACGCTTCTACGTAAGTTTACTTGTACCAAGCTTTTCTATTGCTCGGAGGAGAGAAGAAGAAGAAAAAAAAACAAATCAATTTGTTCTCACTTTAAATGTGTTATTCACGCACACAGCTGATTTTTTGGACAACTGCGAAACGTAAAGTTTATACTTCGGCGCTGGAAACAAAATATTTTTCCTTTCTTGTTAAGACGATACCAGAACAAGGAACATTAATATTTTCTCTGCGAGAAAAAAAGAAATCACTTTTGGTTAGTAAGAAAATAAACCAACTTACCAATTTTTTTCTTTTTTTTATATGATTTCACGTGGAGTTCATTAAATTCTATTCGCCAGTGTTGTAGATAGTGATAAGCAAATTTTGTTTCTTTTATTGTTTTCTCGTGGATTTCTTTTAATCCTCGTCGCCAGTGTTGTGGACACTGGTAAACCAAAAAAAACCGGAATAGGTGCGAAAGAAAACTCGAACTCAGCAATTCAGTGAAAACGTATTATTAATAAAAAACGAATACAGAAGTGTGTCACGTCCGACTGACGGCTAAGTACAGTAGTCAACTCGTCAACTGTCTACAATCCTCTTGCGAGGCGTAATACAGTCATACGACGAGTCTATTTTGTCCATGAAAGTAGGTCCCCATAACACTTACACGCATTGAGATGTGTTTAATAAGTCCCTTGAGAAGGAAGGAAAAGTTTACTTAAAAAAACTTAGATATGTTTAATAAATCCCTTGAAAAGAAAGGAAAAGTTCATTTACGCATATTGAGGTTTGTTTGATAAATCCCTTGAGAAGGAAGGAATGGCACACATACACAAATTGAGGTTTGTTTAATAAAACCATTCAGAAGGAAGGAAAAGTTGTTACCTAAATTCCTTGTAGAATTTACGTCGCTAAAGTGAGAAAAGTCGATTCAGTTGATGAGTAAAACATGTCTGAATACATAACACGGAATCCCCTTCGCTTCTTTTATCTTTGGTCTTCATAGTTTCCATGTAGCAGGTGTTCGCTCAAAATCAAGCCCTGTCAGTGGTCGAATAATAATATGAATTTTATTTTAGAAAATTTTTAAAACGCCGCCGGATGTATCAGACAGAGCATACTCCTAAATGTCTGATTTTTGTCATTCGTCTCCTGACTTTAAGACATAAACTTCCGGTCGCCTCGACAGATTCATGTTTAGGATTGGGTTATCGTTTCAGTGGCATTTCCCCCTTACTTGGGCAGAACCGATCCCGCTATTCGTCTTTTTCTCGATAGTTCCTGGTTTCTCCTCGGTTCTGTCACTGGAATTCTCCTCATTCTTCGATAAGGTCACATCACTAACGTTTCACGTATTTACGTCATCTATTAGAAACCTGGACAGTATTCAATCAAATATAGGAGATTATATATTATATAGATGTTCAGTACTCTTTTTATTGTTTCTTAAGATATTTTCGTATGAATCAATACTTTGCTTAGATACATAATATTGTTCCCTCACTTTCAGCCTCCTGTTCTTTCAACACAAAGCTATTTAAGGTGCTTCATTTTGAGGTTTTTAATTATTGTTTTATATCGATGTCCTAATTAATGGGCTGTCTCTTTTGCTTACCATCCTACCAACTCTCTTATTACCGTTAACTGCAGTAATTTATTCCTGATTAATTAATACTTACAGCACTACATGTGGGCTAAGAAGGATTTCTTCATCGGCGTAATATTATGGCTTCTTTAAAAATTGGTACTAAATAATTGCAGATTCAATATTTTGTAACATTAGTATTTGTTCATATTACTATTCTACAATGCACATTTGCGTCAGATGCTGAATATGTTGAAGGATGCGTATAGGAAAATGTTTGAATTAGGTCAGTTTGCACTGGTAGAAGGAGTAAATTAAATTTATTTTCTGAACGATGACTGCGGCGTCTGTAAATATTATTAAGTACTTTTGAATTGTCTGATGAAGATAGAAATGAGCTGATTCAAAATGCACTGAAAAAAGGAGAAAAATAATTCCCACGTAAATAGACTGGCTAATTAAATCTCTCGTGCGCTGTTTGAGGTCTACGCGCCAGAAAAAAACATCTAGACGAGAAAGACGTAAATACATTTCTAATTGAATATGAAGTGTTCTACTTTTGCAAAGACTGTGAGCACATTCGAGATGAAAACAGATCTATTAATATTACGAAACAGCAAGCAATATATCGTGGAAAAAAAATGAACATTAGCATTATGCTCCAACAATAGCCTCTGGCAATAGAATAATTCTCTGAATGAGCACTGGGCATTTCTATGCGATTTATTTAAATATGTATTTGCAAGAATATTTTTGAAAAATTGAATATTTTTAAATGGCTTAAGTTTAACCTTCAATCACGCAAAAAACGATGTTTCAAAGGTATGTTGTTCACAATGTTACAGCTATTGCTGTATACACTATCTTTTCTCTCTCAGCAATGTTTATTTACAAGATTCTAAAAATATGTGAACAATAAATAATGCGATAATTATTATCAACCTTTTATTAAGATTTATTATTTACCATTTTATTAAGATATACAATTGAAAATAAATATTTTTATTTTAAAAAATTATATAAAATGTCAAAATGAACAAAATATCAAACAAATTACAATGCTATACTATTTATCATTATTACTTTTATTCCTAAATTTTATAAATAATATGAAATAAAAATAAAATTGAATAAATTTTTCAATATTTTTTATAACTCTGTTCATTAATTAGGAATGGCGAATCAATAGATATCCAAGTCGTGAAACTATTAGGTCATCCCATATGTTCTGTCCGAATTTTAACTTTTTGTTAAGTTGAATGAAATTTAAAGAGTATTTTATAATGTCTAATGGAGCTGAACATTATTTTTATATTTAGATGTATTTAAACTGATCAAATTTATTTCGGAGAACATTAAAATGAAATTTTGTTTGATTAAAACCCCGCTAACATGGAAGTACCTAAGAATCATTTGAGGAACATAATGATTTATGAGTTCAAGAAAGGAAACTCAGCACCCAAAGCGGCTAGAAACATTCACTCAATTTTGGAGGGAAATGTGTGAATGAAAGAACTTGCAGAAGCTGGTTTGCAAAATTCAGAGGTGGAGATTTCACCCTTGAAGATGAAAGATCGAACCGGATGTCCAGTTGAGTTTGATGAAAAGCTTCTTGAAGCAGCCCTTGAAGAAAATCCTGCTTTATCAGTTGAGGAATTGGCAGTGGTTCTCAGTTCAAACCATACAACTGTTCATCGTCATCTCAACAACTTGGAAAAGTTCCTAAACTTGGAAAATGGGTGACTCATGAATTGTCTGAAAACAACCTCAAATCCCGTGTTGACATCTGCTCTTCTCTCCATTCTCGCCAACTTGTTTCACTTTTTTTGGATAGACTTGTGACTGGCGACGGAAAATTGATCTTTTATCGAAATGTTAAGCATCGTAGACAGTGGCTTGGTAAAGGGGAAGGACCCCAGCCACAGCCGAGAAGGGGAGTTCATGCAACAATTAATGCTCAAATATACTGTCAGCAATTAGAGCGTTTGAACCAAGCTTTGAGGAAAAAATACCTGCTCTAGTGAATCGAAAACGGGTGATGTTTCATCAGGACAATGCGCGACCACACACAGCGAGAATCACGTCACAAAAGATCGAAGAACTTGGTTGGGAGAAAATTCCTCATCCACCTTATTCCCCCGACCTTGCTCCTTCAGACTACCATTTGTTTCGTAGCTTATAGAATCATTTGGAAGAAACAGCTTTGTAACACAGGAAGAGGTTAAAACTGACATTTGTGAGTTCTTCGAATCAAAGCCAAAATAATTTTACAGTAATAGAATAAGTAAGCTTGTTAATAGATGGAAGGAAGTCATAGATAATCAGGGAAAATACATTGTTGATTGAATCTTTAATTAAATGTGACATTTGGACACTTGTTTTCTTTATTCAAAATTTCTGACAGAACTTTTGGGATGACCTGATATAACAATTAAGGGTTATTCTCTCATCCAATACGTTTTAGAAAACCTAATATTGAAAAATGTTTTTTTACTTTTTCTTTATTTAAAAAGAAAACATACAAAAACTAGTGGCAAATTAAATAAGCCATATAATTAATATTTTATAAATTTTATATATTTGCTGCCAATTGTGAAGAATAAAGCCAATGGTGAGATCCTCTTTCATGTGTTTGGATTTTAGTAAAATTCAAGTCCTCACTTTATAAATCAAAAGTCAAAAGTCTATGCAATAATACACGTCATGGGAATAATAGTTTCCTTTTGATATACTGTTCATTTTTGTTGACACAAAGATTAAACGATTTTTTTGCAGGCACGAAGGCTAAATATTGCGGGTATAAATGAATTAAGTAGCTCTTCTGAGGAAGTGCTAGTATAGGATAGTTTTGATTTGGGTATGGGTGTAGGTTTAGTTAAAGATTTAGTATCGCTATGGGATTAGTATTTAAAAGGTAAAACATGGACTTAAACAATGTAATAAAGATACTAGCTCACCTCGGTATGGATTCCGGAAGTAGTTTAAATGACAACACTATATAAGAAAGAAGTGTGAAAAGCCCGGTTTCCATTGGCTGATGCTGACTGGCATATGTCAATAAGAACGGTCGAATTCCGGCCTTGCTAGTGATTATGATTATTGTTATTTGCAATGTCGCGGTGCGTAGCACGACGCTTTCAAGGAGGCGGCCTGACTCGGCTAGAATCAGGTCGGGGTTGCTGTTGGAGCCGATATGATGCAAAACCCGAAATCGGCGATGAGAACAGTGCATCACTGAAGACCACCCTTGATGCATCTAAAATTTATATTTCAGTTGTACATTTCCGCATTAGTTATTTTATTAAATTTTATCGTAATATTGTTTTCGCAAAATGTATCAGAGACACTCTTTAGTATATTACAAATAAGAAGTTTATTAAATAGCCAGAGTAATTTGCTGATATTTATTTTTGTTAAAACATTTTACTACGTTTACATATATAACGTATTTCAAATGTTTTAGTGCATTTCCTCTGAATATTGTAGAAAAAAAAACAAACAAATGAGTAGACATGTTTTAGAATAGAAAATGTTACGCGTATAATGTTATTCAGGTTCAGATCAAGTGTTAAAATCAGAATTTAAACTTACATTATTTAATGCCGTACTTCATCAGTTACTTTCAGATTCTCTCTGTACGCGTGGCGGAAACCACGTGGGACTTCTCGTTTCCGATATCTATCTTTGTCATGCTTGTCGTTCCGCACGTTACCTAGCCAGCTGAAGCTGTGTTATTACGTGATTCTTTACTCGGAGGGAGTGAGGTCACCTACCTGAAAATCTTCACCTTGCTCCCGTAATCGGCTGTTGAACTCTTTCGTTCAAATTCTATTCTGGCATGAACTGAAACAGTACAGCGAATTGAATATATGAAAATATAATCTTACAAAACTCTAATATCTAACATGTTTCCATGAATACATAACCCCAAGAGTCACTCTATGTAGAGAGTTACAAATAACGGTTGTTGTTAATATCGTGAAGCGATGAATTAATATGTGTATATTATGAGGATATGACGGATGAATAAGGATGGAACCAAAACGTGAAAATTTTACGACTATCGGAAATATACTCTCGCAAGTCTGTTCTAAAAGTGACACTCCAAATGACTAAGAAGAAAACTAAGACGAGTTAGTTCGTCCTAAATCGGAAGGTCTGAACTCGATGAAATAAGCAATGTCGATCGACTGAACTTCTGTCATGTAAATAGTGAAAGATTAGCGAGAAGCTAGCATAGTTTCGACAGCGGCAAAGACATTGCAGGTTAGAAAATAATTAGACAAATACAAGGCCGCGTAATTCCGTTTGAACTCTGTAATGGCTGGACAATACTAGCGTAGTTATGACAGCAATAATCCATATGCGGTCTGATATTACTCTTGTGAAACAAGGCACCATCTGGAGGGAAGAAGTAATCTTCCATCATCTTCATTGATTTTACAAATATACCTGTTCCACTTGAGATATAGAGTAGAATTTAGACCCCAGTAGACATTCGAAGCAAGGAATCTCACTGAAAGTAGAACCCATTATCAAAACAGGAGGAAATTTAGGGTTTGATTAGGTGTGATCAAGTGTGAACAGTTTCGTATTTGGGCTATTGAATATTACAATTCTGTCGCCCCCCCCATTTGATCTGTGAAATGTCGGTCAGCGATGGGATCATCTGGCGCATTATTGTTGCCAATGTTTTCGGAGGTGCACCCGTAAACGGTGGTACCAGCTGCATGTATATTTACTAAAGATTTAAGTAAAGATTATAAGGCAGATCGTTAATGGAAAAGAAGAGTGTATGATAGATGAAAGAGCTGTTGGCAAGGCCAGCTTTGTTCTTACATGCTTTTAAGGACTGACCATTAACGACGACCTACATGGACGCTGTCAATTGCTAGTCATCTGAAGAACAAGAGATCAATGTCGGCGTTTCCCAAGATAATAATGGTCAATTAGTTGTTTTTATGCATTAGATATCCGCTTATCCTAACATATCCTCTTCTAGAAAGGCAAAATTTTATGTGGAGAAAGAAGCAATATTTGGCTTAGGGCGAAAATGTCACAGTGACTAATATTCATATATTTAAAATAAAAAAAAGATTCTATTTAAATTAAAATCAAAATTGCTTAAAGCAACAATTTAACATTGAACCTAATTTAAAGTCCTTCGTTAATTAAATAACTGTCTAAAAATATATTTATTTTATTTCCTAAAATAATAAATGATTACGCTTCCAATTAAATTGTTGCACGCACTGCCTCAGTGCTTTGATGCCTGTAGCAAATTTCATGAAGGAATTTTGATGAACGTGATTATATTACAAAAAGATATGGTATGCCGTAACGGTTACAATAAAAGAAAACGGATGTTAGCGAACTAATTCCAATATTGCTTCACAGAATATTCTTTGTTGTTTTACTGTTTTTTTTTATAAATGTTTCGTTACAAACTAACCCATTTTCAGTGAATGCATTCACTTTTTATCAGATATTTTAATATTTTACTCCGTGTATAATGTTATTCTCTACCGGTGCCAAATGATGGATTACTGAATTTCGAAACTCACAATCACATGGTGAGGAGAAACCTTGGCGATGATCATTACTTTAGCCTATTATTGCATCCTTTGCAGGGATTAACATACCTAAGCCTTTACGGAAGAGGTTTTGATTGTCCCCTCAGCTTTACACTTCATATTTAGCATAAATAAAATTATAAAAATAGAAATTCACTCTAGTATACCTCGAAAACAAAAGTTATTTAGGGAAAACTTCTTGTTGACTCATATTTCAATACACGTGATATAAGCATGCGTCATGGAAACAATATTCGCGTATGTCTTCCTTACAATTCTATAATGTGTATATTATGATTAGCAATTTCGGATTTAATTTATTAATTGTAGCTTAGTTTGCATAAAGCCATTTGCAATACATATATAAGAGCACAATGACTAATACCTTTATATATATAATCCATGTCATTCAGTGGAAGAGAAACAGTACTCGCCAAGAAGAAAAAGCGAAGAAAATTATAAAATACAGACAGTACACAATAAAACAGTAACAATGATCATATAATAATTTTTAATAAATACAGGTTGCGATGGGTAAATTTTCGTTATATTTTATTTTAATTTCGCGCATGCGCATTGTTTTGTTTTAGATTTTCTCGCCGGCAAATTATAGGAGTATCAGTCGTGCCCGACTGATACTCCTATATTTGCGCCAAAACTTGCAACATGACGCAATTCACTCCGCCAGAAATTTGGAAGTGTCATGCTATACTGCTTGGCATTAGCACTGCAAGATCCATTGCGAACATTTCAGAATGTTTCGGTGTCAATCTGAGGACAGTGCAGAAGATTTGGAATGGCTTAGATGAGTCTAATGATGATTACGGAAGTACGGCACCGGAAAACTAACTCTGATCGTTCTGATAAGAAGATAACTCCTGAAATTGTTGGTGAAGGCCTCAGATTCAACACGACTGTGTACATTAAGTGCCTTGAGGAGGTAATACTGCCTTGTGTCAAGACAGTGGCTGCCGAAAGACCCTATGTCTGGTAACAGCATTTGTAACATGCCACTGTAGCAGGAGAACCCTCTCATAGGTGTCAGACAATTTCTGCGACCACATCACCTTTTACATCTGGCCACCTAACTCCCCAGACTGCAACCTCCTCGATTATTATGTTGGGTCGCATTTAAGTGAGAGACCAACAAAACTCCTTGTGACACTCAAGATAAACTGAAGGAAATGATTATGGCAGTATTCAGGAACTTAAACAAGGAGGCCGTTCAGAAGAATTGCAGAAGATTCCGAAGTCTTCTGGGGGCTGTGGTTGAAGTAAATGCATATTTTATTTAATGAATTTACTCTTTAATATTTCAAGATATATATGTGTAATTTTGATAAATACATGTGTTAAAATGAAATGTCAGTGTTATTTTCATTTTTGCGTAATTAAGCTGACAATTTATTAATGGCATTCTGTAAGTTTACTGTTAAATACATATATCCATATCCAAGCCTAGCTCATCTACATCATATGTCTGTTCATGATTACTATAATAAATTCATAGTAAAAGCTTGCTATTGAAGTAAGTGCTGACTGAGCCATTGTTAATCTAAGCCAATTATTAATTTACACGAACATATATTAAACAATAAAATGGGTACTGATCTGACATATGATATGTAATCTTCCGTGCTACATTGAATGTTGTTGAGTCTCATAACAGACGAAGTAAATCAATGACCAAGTGGAGAATGCCATTGACACGGCATTTGAGTAATTAGGCACTACTAAGCAATGTAACAATTATATACGTTCACACCAAACAAGGCGATAATGTCATTGTGATGCAAGGTGATACTAGGAAGAGAAGAAATTAAAATATTCAGAAGGGATTTTCGGTCCTTTTCCTTTAGCCATGCTTTAACAGTGGTGCTGTCAATATTTTCTTGTGATGTGCGGGGTTAGGGGCAGCCCCTCTCATCCTACTGACGGTAGAGGCTTGGCAGGTTTCTGGTTGCTGTTTCTAACTGGAGCCCGATATCTTGAGTAGCGACTGTTCAGATCAGTCAGTTAATTATGTGTCATGCGTGATACACGCTTAGGCGATCATGTATTTTTCGATACATGACTGACGAGGCAGATTATTTCCCACGGTAGTTTTCCATTCAATAATGCATGATATCGGGATTCTTGCAGTGCCATGCCGCGTATAAAAGGGTGTACCTGAAAGCACCTCCTTTGGGCAACCCTGAAGCCTTACTATGTTGCTATCTTCGCCTATTCCCTTCTGCACGTGTTATATTTGATGACCGACTTCTACTATTACCCTAGGCCTTTTCTAACCAATATCGCACATCATGAATATAAACAAATAAAGATATAAACCAATACCATCTCAAATAAAATCAACTAAACCTGTTAAACTTTCATTCTCCAACGTACGTGGTATTCGTACCAAATCCTGCAGTGTGGAATCGTTCCTCTTCGAAAATTCCACGGATATCCTAACTCTCGGCAAAAATAACCTTAACTATTCAATCCCTTCCTCCGATTTCTCGATTCCTGGCTAACTTCCTCTACTTAGAAAGGACTCTAAAATTCACTTGCTTGGCCTGGGAGTTTAAGTCCGCGAACAATTGTAGCTGGTCAGGGAACTCTCTTGACCATCTAGACCATTCGTACATGTCTCTGTAACTCTGAACTTAATTCAGTCAGCTATCTCTTCTTTTTCTACCGTTCCTCTAACTCTCAAGACTGTTGAATGCTAGATAATATTTCCGATAATATCAACTAGAACACCCGTCTGAAAACATTTTCGTGTTTGGTGACATTAATACCGACGATACCAGCTGGCTTAAACACTTTGTCACTGACCCAGATGGAATCCAAAAACTTAACTTTTCAATCACCCAATCTCTAATGCTAGTGGTTGACTGTCCTACACGTTTACCTAGGAACCCTGACCGAAAAGTTTCTATTCTCGATCTTTTTTACCCCTATCCTTGACTGTCACGTTATGCAGTTCTGCCCGTTTAGCAATTCTGATTACGATGCCTATAAACATCACCTTCCTTTCCACAACCAACCCTGAAATTCCTACTAACAGAAAATCTTTCTGTTATCAAAGAACAGAGTGTGACTCGTTTCGTGATTTTCTTCGTGACGTCACTTGGGATGTAGTTTTTAATCATCCCTTCAAATATCCGAGTCCTCCTGTGTGAAGGCGGGTATCGATGCTTTCATCCGAGGAAATACCAACTTAAACTGCATTCATCTACTTGGTTCTCACCTGCTTTTTCGGTCGCTATAGCCCACAGTGATCAGTTCTTCCGACTGTAACAGAACGTCATGTCTGATTGAACAGACGTCTCTTTGTCTCTGCACGTAATCAGTGCAAGCGTGTCCTCAATGAAACAAAGTCATTGTTTGCTGATAGAATGAAACAACGGATAACATCTGGCAAGTTTAGTTCTAGAGATTATCGGCGGCTCTGAAAGAGGGTGATGAACAATAGCAAATACTCGATCCCTCCTCTATTCAATCAATTGCAGGACCTAACATAAGATTGAGAGTATTCTCGGAAATTATCATCCAATCCAACACTCGACTCATCCGGAATACCCACATCTGTTTTCCCCCTATAAATGAGTTCGATATATTAGCCGTCGTCTTAAATGTGTTCCCGAGCTGGTTCCAGTTCTCTCCAAGCTATACAATAATTGCTTCATTGCTTCCTGCTTTCCAGCTTTTTGTAAGTCCGCCTCTGTTATCCCTGTTTTAAGAACACTAGAGAACCTTCTGACCCCTCTAACTACCGCTACTATCAGCCTCCTACCACATTTCGGCAAAGTCTTCGAGGCTTTAATCAATGCTGAATTGGTTAAGCATCTTACCTCTCAAGACCTACTCTCTGACAAAAAATATGGAATCCGTTTTGTCCGGTGTACCGCTGATATGATTACGGCCATAACCGAATATGTGTATCATGCTGTTGGCAATAACGTCGAGGCTTGAGCTGTGGTTCTAATATGTAGAAAGCGTTTGACAGTATGTGACATGCTGGCCTTCCATGTAAATTTCAGGGCCTCGGTATTGCAAGACGATTGTTTAATCTAATACAATCGTTCCTATCAAATCGTGAAATGAAGGTCGTTCTGAACGGGTTCACATCCAGCTCCTTTCATACGAAAGTGGGTGTCCCCCAAGGCTCTTTTCTGGGTCCTTCACTGTTTCTGATCTTCCTGAATGATCTTCCCGATACCATCATTTCACAAGTGGGCATCTCTACAGATGGTACTACCATCTACTTCTGTCTCAATAGTAAATCAGACACCACTGACAAAGTTGACCTGGCAGCTGTTCTCGAGTTCCAGTTAACTGGGTCAGGAAATGAATTGTAAATTTTAATGCCCCCGAAAATAAACTTCTTTCATTTAGCCACCATAGAGTCGCGTTCCTGCCCACCATTATCATGGTTGATGCTCGACTCACTGCGCCATATTTATCTCACATTTTCCACTGAATTGATGTGGGACCACTACATCGTCTCAATGGTCTCATCTACTGCAAGGAAAGTTCATTCACTGTAACGTGCCAGAATTTTTTTCTCATTAGGTTCCATCTTACACTTCTACAAATTTACCATTCGTCCATGCATTCAATACTGTTGGCATATCTGGTCTGGGATTCCTGCTGTTCATCTCTTTGTTCTCGATAAAATCCACGGAATGACCTGTAATGTAATCGGCCATGAGTTGGCATCTCGGCTTCAATTAATTTTTCACAGACGGGATGTGGCTTCTCTCTGTCTTTTCTACAAATATTTTCATGGCCACTGAGGGGCTTTTCCCCCGGTGCTCCGAGTGCATGATTTCTAGATTGGCATCTAGTTTTTTCGGTTCAAATAGTTAATTGTAACCGCCACTTCTACTGCAATAATTACTTTACTCGCATTCCCCGATAGTGGATCTCCCTTCCTCTTAACTACAACCTTCAAAACTCTAGATGTAAACGTCAGTCTCCATATCCTGTTGTCTTAATTCCCGTTCATTATTTTAACTTTTCCTCAATTTCCGCTATACCAGCTCGTTTTTCTCACTTTCTCCCTCTGCAACCTTCAGCGTGCTAGCAGCCCTTCCACCTTGCGTGAATTGAAAGACTTAATAAATACAATTGGAACCATATTACTGAACAGGAAACAAAGCATATAACTCCTATACATAGTCAGGAAGAGAAAGCTATTTTGTCTGGGATATATAATGAGGAAAGTGGGTCTGGAGAATTTAATACTCACGGGATCTATTTAAGTAAAGGAAAAAAGGTGGAAATAGCTATTTATCTAATTAAGAAATTGATGTGAATAGGTGATAAAACAAATATAATCATATGTGTAAATAAGAGTTCTTTCACGTTTTCATCGCAACATGTCATCAGAAGCATTTGACATCAATATTTTAAAAATTGCCATCTCTTTTAAATATATTTAACACGTGCATTTTCTTTTTAATTATCCAATTTTTTAAAACGCTGTTCGTACAGAAACAGTGTAAAATGCGTCTAAAGCCGTGAAGGTAAATTATCCCAAGAAAGAATGTTACCTGAAAATGATATTTTCTCTTTGTCAATAATTTATTTTCTAAAATTCCGTTTATTATTAATGAATAAATCTAAATAAAATCTTCTCATTACCGAATGTAATTATAAATTTTGGAAAGAAATAGCAACGTTAATCTTCAGGTGCAATCATATATTTTTTTATGCCTATGGCCTGTTGAAATGTTGCAATATATCAGTGTTGGGAAGTGTATAATCTCAGTGTAGTCTATTTCCCCTTCAGAACTCTATATTCTAATTCAAAAGTCTTAATCTTTATTGACATTTGGTTTAGAGCCACATTATAGAATCATTCGCCTAGAAGTGAGATCTGTTTCCTTTGATCTGTATCTTGTTTAGAAATAGGTACCAAAAAGAAGAAGATGAATTTATTTTCTATTTCATATATATATATATATATATATATATATATATATATATATATATATATATATATATGAAATAGAAAATATATATATATATATATATATATATATATATATATTTTCAAAAACAGATAAGGAAAACAAAAACACATTTAAATTTTCTTGAACCAATATATCATAATTTAAAAATCTATCTGAATTTATTTTAAGAGTTTATAGGACGTAGATGCGCGCACATACTCACATTCATATGTGTGTGTGTGTTTGTGTGTGTGTGTGTATGTATGAATAATGTATATATGTGGTAAAATTGCTAAATATCCTTTATAAAAATTATGATTGTATCGTGACTGTCAGTTTCACGCTTGAACGTGGTCTGCATATGATGCACTAATTATTCTTTAGCGAGCTCTACAAAAGTACTTGAATGTGTGTGTCATGAACGGGTTAAAGTGAGTGGCGAAAGAGAAAACAAACCTTTCCCGTTTATTATTATTATTATTATTATTATTATTATTATTATTATTATTATTATTATTATTATTATTCCGGGCTAACAGGTGTATGTCGCATATCTGTGCGAATTGGATGGTTGCAGGTGTTGTGGATGTAAATAAACTACATTTATTTATGACCATGACGTCTAGTTTGCTTATAAATACATATAATATTTACTTCGCCTACATTACTTTTGTATATTTTATATACTGGATGTCCGGCTTGTGTAATGGAACGAGAAAGCGGAGACGGGAGTTCGAATTCTAGTCAAGTTTCATTATATTTTTTCACGAAAATATCTTTCGGAAAGTAATTAATCTCTTCTCCTAGATATGCGTTAAACATTTGAACAAGCCGGGCTTTTATGACATGCTTAACAAATAGTCTAGCTGAAGAAAATCTCTTAATAACCGTACATAACATTGATGAATTAAATACTATGCAGTTAATGTAGGATTTGTGAAGTGTACAATGACTCTGATATATCGTTGATAGATAAAAGTTTTTTTTTAAAACAACAGCATAAAATATTTATATCCCTTTTTGTGGAAGTTAAGATTTCTGTGCAGTGTTCATTTATCATTAGTGTCTGTGGATCTTGATGATTGGAAGATACGCATTTAATTTTCCGGGAGTACTATGTAACAGTGAATAGGCCAGATTCAGCAGCCTGAATGTGAAATAGGCCAGGCCAAACTATTACACCAATGAAGCAGATGAGATAATGAATTCATGATAATATAAATATTTTTAAGATTACTTGCCAAGGCAACTGTCACTAATGTTAATTCGATGGAACAATTCGTTCCATCGAATTAACTAGCATTGGTGTAAGTTGCCTTGACAAGTCATTGTATTCGAATATTACTTTGTATTTTAAAAGTAAAGGCACAGCTAAAATCTCCGATGATACAAAGATGAGAGGATGATTCAAGAGGAGATAGCCAGGCTGGGAATTTTCAGAAAAAATCTTCAGACCAGTCAAAAGAGCTTTACTAATATGGGACATGTTTAAAGTACAATTAAAACTGAAGACCATAAGTTCGATGAATAAATATTTTATGAGTCCCGCCAAGAAAACCCAAACTTAAGAACCAAAAATGTGCTACGTGAATGCAGTCATAAAAATAATGTTACAGTTTATAGTATATGCAGAGTATTACAAAAAACGTATAGCAGCAAAAATGATCATAAATGAAATGAAAGCATTACGCGGGTAAATGGTAAAAAAATACGTGTTGAATTCTAATAAAAGAATATGGAAGAAGATCACCGGGAGAACGAAAGAATAAAACATACCACAAAAAACGGTAAATTCTGTTGTTGGACACCTAAATGTTTGAATCTGAATCGCAAGCGAGGGAAAAAAGAAAATTTCTAAAATTAGATTGGAACCTAAATAATGGAATGTATATTATTTTATTACGAGCGACTTCTCTGCCAGACGAAGAAATGGATAAATTTTTCAGCATGATGCTTATCCTTGCGACCTAACCTGGACAGAATAATGTTTTGTTTTCGATGAAAATGTTGTTCTTTTAGACACTGGCCTTGAAAATGTTCCAGTTTCAATATAATCGAATCATTATGGTGATAACTGAAGAATTAAATTATCCTACAAGAATATCAAAAAGCCTTAGGATTACTGCCAATAAGAAACTTTTGACCTTGTCCTCTGCAATGACATATCGGATTAAGACAATTATTCGATCCAGAAGCAGTAACTACATGATTTCAAGTTTGGTACATTCTGTCATAATAATGGTCAGTTTTTTGCCGAAAATATACATTTACATTTAATAAAAGAGTTGAACGTGAAATTTCCACTATTGGGTCTCAGGATATTTGCATTAATTATTTTTTATCATCACTCATACAGGATTAAGGAAAATGCAGGAATTGTTTCTTTCATTACAAATACATAAACTTAAGTAATTAAACAAGGTTGCCCCATTCTTGGTACGCAAGTTTATACTGGTAAGGACAAGGTTATTCTTTCCACCCATATTCCTTAAAAAACGAGTTGCACATATAAACAACCAGTTAGATATTCATCTAAACTAAACTAAGGATTGCATATATTTGGTCGGAAGATCACATTGAAGCATGAAAGTGGCAGTCAATATATATATATATATATATATATATATATATATATATATATATATATATATATATATATATATATATATAAAATCATGTTTTTAAAATATGTCTCCATCGCGGCACACAAGTTAGTGTTTCGAAAGCTTAAATTCTAAACTTTACCTTTAAATTTAAAATTGCAAAATTCGGAGATCGGTTCCATTCTCAAGAGATGTTAAGAATAACTCACGAAGACATTGGATTTAATCTATTTTTAAGTTAAGTTGGTGATGTTAAGAGAATTCAGATTTTTCATTTATTAAAGGGTTTTTGGCTTTTATTTGAATTTAGAAAGCAGGTGTAGCTTTTTGTGTCAAATTTGAAGTTTGGATTAAGGTTATGATTTCTGAAAAAAAGATTCCTAAAAAAATCTGGATTATAAATATGTTCTTTTCTATTGTTTGAATATATATATATATATATATATATATATATATATATATATATATATATATATATATATATATATATATATATATATTTATATATATATTTATATATATATATATATATATATATATATATATATATATTTATATATATATTTATATATGTGTGTGTGTGTGTGTGTGTGTGTGTGTGTGTGTGTTTCGGCTAT
Source organism: Acanthosepion esculentum (assembly GCA_964036315.1). Classification (NCBI taxonomy): domain Eukaryota; kingdom Metazoa; phylum Mollusca; class Cephalopoda; order Sepiida; family Sepiidae; genus Acanthosepion; species Acanthosepion esculentum. The sequence goes on from OZ038495.1 coordinate 7,680,073, forward strand.
ATAATCGAGGCGATTTGCTAGAGATTGTTTTTATTCACATCTCTTTTGTTATTGGATATCTCACATTAAATAGAGAAATGTTGAAAGGCCAAGAACTAAAATTTACTTTGATGGATCTACCAATCAGGCAATTCTCTAAAGATTTTATATATATTATACTTTTGCTGATTTTTCCTTTTGTTGACTCCTTTCTCTGACTCATCACGCCAGACTATGAAAAGCATACGGGTCTAACATTCTCCATCGGTGAGAGTCTTTCGTACTTTCCCTTAGGAGTGAGACTACGTTCTATATGTAGAAAGCAGGCGGTATTCTCAAATTCCTTAATACAATTCAGCTAGAGTATCTTCCAGTCTTAAATGTCTAAACTTTCTTTATCAATCTTATAAAATAAATGCAAAAATGTCTCCCTGTGTCACACTTTTACAATTAAAGGGACACAACTCGCATTCTTTTTTTTTCTTATGTATTAAATGCGAAAGTGTATATGTGTAAAACTCTTTCAATTAAAGGGACACTTCTCTCTAAATTTCAATTATCTCACATTCTTTGTCTATCTTCTGATATGATAAATCGGAAAATATCTGGGTGTGACACACTTTTCCAATTAAAGTGACACAATCTTCTAATTTAAATTATCCCACCTTCTTATATAATAAATGTTTTTATCTCTTACACTTCTTCCATTAAAGGGACACAAATGTCCAATTTCATTTATCTCACTTTTTTAACTAACTTCTAATATCATAAATACAAACATATCTGTGTTTCATACTTTTCAATTAAAGGGATACGACTCTCTAAAAAAACTCTTGCATTTAGACCCTTGTTCAAAGACTCAACCTGATAACAGCCTGAGTTAAAATCACAGTTTCCTTGAAGCTGGGAGATTTGCTGCTTTAGTATTACTATTTGACAACAGAACCATCATAACTTGGACAAAATGGAGATATTTCACTCCCAATTGTTTGTGGAATTTCAGACTGAAATATCCAAGACTTGATTGACCATGTCTATCAAAACATTGAACAACATTTCATGGAATTAAACTGGCTTTGTGAGATCGCCATATTAAGTCCAGATATCAAATTGTGGATAGCATTAACTGGAAACTTCTCCAAGAAATTTCAAGTTCAAAGTTTGACGTACATTTCATTGGCACTGTGAAAAGAGCAGGCAGTGAATTATACAATAGAGTTCCTTAAATCACTGAATCGTCCTGGAATGTCATCGTACGAGCTGGAACTAAAAGAAAATGTTCCAGTTATGCTATTGAGAAATATGGATTATCCAAAGCTTTGTAATGGAACAAGTATAATTGTCAAGAAGATGATACCTCATATCTTTGATTCAGAGATCCTTACTTTGCCCAGGAAATGAGGAAAGCGTTTTACTTCCAAGAATAACCTTAACTTCTCCAGATCTTCCCTTTGGATTTAAAATGCTTCAAATATTCAGTGAGAGTGAGCTATACAATATCAATCAATAATTTTGAAGGAAAATTATTGAAAGTAAATTCACTTCATCTGACGGAACCCTACTTTTCTGATGGCCAGTTTTATGTTAGTTGTTCAAGGGTTTCAAACGGAAACAAGCTTTTTCTACTGACCCCGAAAGGGAAAACTAAAAACTGTGTTTATCATACAGTTTGGCAATAAGTTCCAAATAAAAAATTATATCATTTTTTGATGTAAACTGTTTATTGTTTGAAAAAAGTTGTTAAAATTTAATACAATTTAATATGCACTACGTGTATGAGATGTCATTGTTCGGCCGAAGCTAATATATATATATATATATATATATATATATATATATATATATATATATATATATATATATATATATATATATATATATATATATATTAGCGATACATCGTATGTAAATATAAAAGTGAACATTGAGGTCAACACAAAGAGGCGAAAGGCTGTTTCCTGCTAGACGCAATCATCAGACCACATGTGTTTTTTTTCTAGTAAGGGTCAGTTGTGCATTGTCGGTAGTACATGCTAAAGCTTTTCGTGGCGGGAGTGGTTTGTTTATTTGTTTATTTATTTATTCATTTATATGTATCAATTTATTTTACGGGATTTTTTATTTTTTTATTTATATTGTTAATTATTCTTTTCGGTTTTCGATGTTTTAATAACGTAGTAAAAATATTTAGTGATTAGATCTGTTCGTTTATTTAGAAGATTGTTTTGGTCTGGGATTTTAATTAAAGCTATTTTTTCGTCAATTTTTTGGATTGATTACTGTAGTCTATTCTAACGGTTATTTTGGAGCGAGTATTTTGTTAATATTTTAGTATTTACTTAATTCATTTACTCATTTAGATTAATTATTTTTACTTGTTTTTGCGTATTTATTTTTTAATTTTATTTAGTATTTTCAGTCAGTACTAACGGTTATTTTCGCGGGAGCGGTCTATATATTTATTTGGATTAATATAATTTAGTGTTTTTTTCTTATTTATTTTTATTTTATATATTTCAGTTATTCGTTTTTTTTTTAATGTTTTTGTATTCTGAACGTTTATATAGTCATTTTTAAAGTGGAAGGTAAATATAGCTATTTCTCGTCCAATTTCGGATTGAGTGTTGTTCTAACGCTTATTTTGCCTGGATTGTATATATATATATATATTGCTAACTTCTCGTTGAGGATCGCTGCCACACTATCTGCCAACATTTGTACACACACACACACACACACACACACACACACACACACACAAATGTTGGCAGATAGTGTGGCATCGATCCTCAACGAGAAGTTAGCAATTTATGCAAAGTTCCCAGATATTATACTGATAATGTCTCGTTCTGTACGCTCATCACTAGAAATGCAGGTGCGATTCGAAAACGTGTCTGACAAAAAGAAAGGTCCACTATTATTGTCCACTCATTCCAATTGTAAAACTTGTTTAGCTTAGGCTGCTTGAAATTGTATGCCTTGTAAAAATGTCAAATCTGTTCGAAAACAATTTTCCGAATGCATGAGCAATAATTGAATACAAGTAGATAGAAATGAGATTATTGGCAGAATGTCTCATTAAGTTCGTTAGATGCACGATTCCGTTCAACGGAAAGCTCACAGCGGGTATAGTCTGTGAACTTTCTGAAAACACATTATATATCTATCTATATATATATATATATATATATATATACTTTCACTTTGAACATTTAATTTTAACTAAAGTTTTTCATGAACCTCTTGATATCACATTAGACTAATTAGTAACTTTCATGTTTATAAAGTGATCTCCAAATTTCTTCTCATGAAAAGTTATAGAATTAAGGATTTTCTGTTGTTATTGTAGAGATTTTCCAAGCGTAGCTTAGATGTGGCACAAGGCCGAAAATATGGGGCACCCAGTGAGGATCGAACTCACTACTCAGCCTTAATTGTTCTAGCGAGACAAGCTTGCTAACCATTACACCGTCTCGAGGTGCCCTTCTGTTGCTATTGTATATCTGATAATGTAACTTAGAAGTGTTTATGATATATTAATATAAAACTTATTTTGTATAACGTCACACAGCACCTATATAGGAAGTTGATAAGCTTAAATCAAAGACGTAAATATGAAGGACCCGGTGGGACTCGAAATCACAAGAAAGTTGTAATCGATCCAGCGAGACAAACGTGCTAAGAATTATACCACGTCGTGGTGACTACATCTAGTCACTTTAAGTGTATCATGGTGAGATCTGCACGCCAGTCTAGTACTTTGCTTAATTAAATCGACGTATAGTGGATAATTCATCATAACAATTAGCATGAAATAATTTATAGAAAAGCCACAGAGAGGCGATATTATAGAGTTGAAAATCACTGAGGTTAGATGTCATTTAAGAACCAAGTGACATTTCAGTTTCTTCTTTGGAGTTCCTTAATTATCTCTAAACGCAGAATCAGGACACCATAAAGTTGTCAGCAATATTCTAAGCATTAGTTATCTATGTAAGAAAAATTCTATTGTCTCTTACGATACAGTGAACCGAACTTTTTTATCAGCAGATCTAGCAAATCATTCATACCATCAGGAAATATTTGCCCAAAAATGCGCAACGATTCTTCTGAACAATAGCAGTTGAATGGAAGAAAGTCTCCTCGAAGAATATTGCTTTACAATTTACACAAAGTGTTGTTTAAATTATTGTTTGATTAGTTTATTCAGTGTAACATCTGCTTGATTAATTGATCCAGAAAAAAACAATGATTGGTGGCTAATAATCTAATCAGATAAAAAGTTTTCCAACAGGAGAAATGACACGTTCTTATCAATATTTTATCTGCGTTAATTTTTTGTAATTCCACTGTTACGAAGTGATATAAATCAAATTATATTGGAATCTACACTGAACCGAATTAAACAGTTGTTTGATAATTAAACTTCATTTTGTCAGTTCCTTTTATGTTCATTTTTGTCCATCTTTCTAATTTTCTCTTTCATCTGGATATTGTACATTTACATTACTTTTCAAATAAGATTTGACATAATCATTATTAGGTATTTGGCCAACTGCTGTAGCAATGTCAATGTTCAGCCTTGGGACAGTCAACTTTATGTTAGTTTATTCTCTAAGAATATATATATATATATATATATATATATATATATATATATATATATATATATATATATATATATATTTCGTAGCGCCGCCCACGCGACGCCAGCGTATCCGACTCCAAGAAAGAATACTCTGACTTTAGAATTTCAGTTTTTCTGTTTCTGACCAGTCCTGTATATATCGTCTCTTCATCTAACTTAAATCTAATATAAATATGTCTAGATTAACCTTGTCCTGAAGAAGGTCTATTTGACCGAAACGTCTGAGGTCGACAGAATAACAAAAACAAAAGCAAAATAAAAACAGTAAACTCACATATTCGGATTTTGCTTTGTCTTTTCCACATCTTCATCATACCGTCGGATCTACATCCACACATTTGCTTACACATACATATATATATATATATATATATATATATATATATATATATATATATGTGTGTGTGTGTGTGTGTGTGTGTGTGTGTGTGTGTGTGTGTGTGTGTGTGTGTGTGTGTGTGTGTTTGTGTGTGTGGGTGTGTGTGTGTAATATATTGATAATCCAATGAAAGATTTGCCTTTGTAGATAAACACGTGCAACAAAATAGATCCTACAATGTCTTGATAAAGTCCTTCAAAAAGCGTCGGTTAAGCATAGTTTTTCCTCTTATCTGTTTATATTCATTTTGTCTCTTCTACAGGTACGCTCTGCCTGAGAATATTTACATTCAATACAAATCCCACACTTGAAATTCTTCAAATGGACGATAGAACAATTAAAATTTTAGTTCGGATCAGATTATTTTATAGGGCGCTTTTTGACGAATGCAGAAAAGTAAAGCTTGCTGTTAATTGTAGGCATCCGATTCGACGATCTGGTTGTGGTTCCATTGCTCATTTACGAGAGAATCTATTTTCGAGTGACCACATGGAGAAAAGACAACGTAGATTTGCTCCTGGAAAAAACAAATCACCAGATATTCTAATATACAATATCGTGCACCATTGAGAAAGACGGATAACATGAACACTGTTGCTAATGGCTGCAATGCCTGCCTGAATATGAAAGAACTTAATAGCTAACAAATTACATTGAAATGGCATCGATCTCACAATTCTTCACGGAAAACGCCAGACCGGTACCCTATATAATATCACCCATTATCGCACAGGCAATAGCAGGACGATACCAAATTCAACCTAGTTTGGAAAAAGTAAGAGATATGCGAAATTAAACATACACACTTTATAACCGGCGAATCCGTTAAGAATAATTATGACTCAATCATCAAAGATTCCGATGCATTTTACCTACACACGGTATTTCCCACTTATTCCGATCTGAACGCCTACCAGACGGAGACGAAATTAGTTGTCAGTACTTGATTTCAACTTTCATTACGTCTCTCATTTTCTCGACTTAGAAGCATGATAAGCGAGAGAAAAAGAGACCCATCTCCTCACCTTTTGATGCTGTTGTCTTTTGAACAGAGAATAAAACGCAATAGCAATTATCTACCTCTACGTCACATATTCCCCTCTGCCAATGATGGGAATTTATTAAAATTGCAATGTTGAGGGTGTAAAATACTGAAATACAGGAATATGTATATTTCAGTCACAAGCTCAGAGACAATAGCATCGGAGTCACCTTTCATCCAGACAACAATTGAACAATCTTTCTGAAGAGAAAGTTAGTGTGCGCGACCGCACTGATAAACACAGGATTATATACATATGTTTTCTCAAATATTTCTATACCTGCTCTTAATTTCTTAGGTCGTAGTTCAATTCTAAATTGCAGTTTCATATATAGAGTGACAAAATTTATGCTATTTATTATATTGTTAAATCAAGCAAGTTTTTCAAATAATGATTCTAAATCAATGATGAGATAAAAAAAACACGTAATAATGTAGTAAAGAATGAACAAGAGATTAGATGAAATAAAGGACTAATATGATTAAAGCCGTTTTGCAAGTTCTCAGTTGGAAACAGGAAATTCTTACGCATCAATAACCCAAGAGCCATAGCGATAACAGGTAAACATGAGATCATTGTATTTTAAATCAGATGATATATCCTGCAGATATATTCAGATATACTCAAGAGAAAATCTAGAGGGATTATTTTGAAAAATATTTTCCAAAGAGAATATTTTTAAGGAATATAAATCGATTACATATATATAATAAAACGTAAAATATAAGTTTGCCTTACTTTCGTTGAACTATTTCTTACAGTTTCTCTCGCTTTCTCTCCCTCTTCTACACACAGATATATATATGTGTGCATGCGCAAAATAAATACGTTATATATATATATATATATGTGTGTGTGTGTGGAGATGGAGAGGGAGAGAAATAGATAGATAGATAGACTGTAGGCAAAATCATGGCTCCTCATTCTGAATTTTCCAGAAACCCGTAAAAGTCGAAGGTTGTGTGCATATTTAAAACCTAATTTACGAGCTCTTATCAAGCCAGAGGGATTTTTCCTACGGAACATATTTATCATATATTCAACAAAAACAGCAATCATAATAACAATAATATTAACACATTACAATATAATGTTTCCTCCAGATGTTTTTTTCTTTTTCTGATCCACATTGCTGGCTAATGATGATGGATGATGTATTTCTAATGTTATGTACCGTCTTCTCTCAACAAAATGAACACTAATAGGTTAAATAATCGTTAAATCAAGTAATCGTTAAATCCAGTGTTCCCAATCATTACAAAATTATGCTTGGACCATATTTCACATGAAATAAATTTTGGAGAATATCTGACAGTATTACCTTCTGAGAAGAATTATCCTAAATTGGAAAAATGACTAAACAAATCGACACAAAATTTCTCTGAAATTTAATAATATTTGGTTTATATATATATATATATATATATATATATATATATATATATATATATATATATAGATAGATAGATAGATAGATAGAGAGAGAGAGAGAGAGAGAGATAATATCAGTGATAAATATACACATACATATGCAAACATATATCGAAAATATATAAATATATATACATACATACATATATACACATACATATATATATATATATATATATATATATATATATATATATATATGTATGTATAAAAAAATAAAAAATAATTCCCAGAGGATAGAATCCAGGTAGAGCTAAATATCCAGGACAGAGTAAGGATATAATAAAAAAGGCTTAAACACTAATATTCCATGGCCATAATTTATTCCATTGGAATCGTAAATACGATCCAATTCATTAGACCTACAAATTCGAAAGGAAAACAGAAAAAAACAACTCCGGGAAAAAAAAATAAGATTTAGAGAGAGTGTATGTATGAGAGTGTGGGGCGAAGGCTATAGTGAATGAAAGCTATAGGGAGGGGTAACAGACGAGAGAAGGACAGGAAGGTCTAAAGATGAATGGGGGGGTTAAAATTTAATAGAGAGAATTTTTAAAGAGGAGAGTCAAAGACGGTTTAAGTGAGAGCAATATGAATATTTTCAAATGTCTAATACATCAAAGATACACCGGAAAAGAGTATACATTTTGTGGTGACATACACACACAATAGACGATATAATCTTAAAATTCAGAAGATGATTGTGGGAGAGGAAAAGAAAAAGAGATGGGGGAGGTGGGGTAGGGGAACTAAAACCGAAACCCGCTGTGTAATCAAGAAAATTTGACAAAGGTAATATCGACTACAGGTTACAAATCTAATATAAACATATAAAAATAACGATTATCTAATCCAGCAAGGACCTGTATTTCTATGTTCAAAAACACATACGTATACACACATACACAACACCATATTTATATTTTCACGTACATACATGCATATAGGCGTGTACACACACACACATACATATACATACATATACACTCTGATGAATTGGATCGTATTTACGATTCCAATGGAATAAATTATGACCATGGAATATTAGTGTTTAAGCTTTTTTATGATATATATATATATATATATATATATATATATATATATATATATATATATATATATATATAGTCTGGTGACCCCAGCTTTTTTATGATATATATATATATATATATATATATATAGTCTGGTGACCCCACTGTTTTTCTCGAAGTCCTCGAAAAGATTCAGAAACGGATATGAAAAGTTATATGTCCTGATGTGGCAGCTCGCCTGCAGTCACTCTCTCAAAGATGTGCTCTGTATTCTCTCTATCTTTTCTACAAATATTTTCATGGCAACTGGTCTGACGTACTACTTTCACTTGTTCCCAAACTGCATGAATTTACGTCACTAGGTTGGCATCTCGGTCCCACACTTTCAGTCCCGAAACGGTTAGCTGTAGCCGTCGATTCTACTCCAACAGCTTTTGATCTCGCACTACCCGTCATGGGAACATATTTCCTCTTACTTTCTTCCTTGATAGCTATGACCTTCAAATATTCAAACTTAATGTCAATCAGCATCTTCTGATGCCTTGTTTCTTGATCTATCTATCTACACACACACACACACACACACACACACACACACACACACACACACACACACACACATATATATATATATATATATATATATATATATATATATATATATATATATATATATGATGGACTCTCCCGTCGAATTCGACGTATGAGGGTCAGGCAGATCAGTTCCTCGAAACTGAAAGCCCGACACCGACACATGAGATTTGATTATAGTGGTGAAGGCTTTGTGCAGGGCCATCCACAGTTTTTGGAGGGACGAATACAGGGATCTGATGCAACGAACGCCACAAGGTGTCGAAACAACACTCCGCAGGTTTTGAATTCAGAGTTGTCCTTCTCCTAGACCAGTTGCCAGGCAAGGCTATAGAACCCAGTCTATCCTGCTATATACCCATAGTTAGAGGGAGAAGAAGAGGGTTCAAATTTTTCCCAAGGAAATGCACGTAAGTGAATGTAATGGATTCGACTGGTATTCGAACTCGGCTCTCCGATTCCTCAATACAAGCCGTTATCCATTACATATATATACACGTATAGGTATATAAATATATATGTGTATACACAAACACACACACACACACACACACACACACACACACACACACACACACATATATATATATATATATATATATATATATATATATATATATATATATATATATATATATATATATGTATATGTATAATCAAACATTGCTAACATCAATCTTGAAATTAATTCCAAAATCCAAAGACGAATCTGCATAATTATTAGTCCATGCCTATCATCTCGGCGTCATTAACATTCCCCCACCCGTAACATAGCTTCCATGTGACCTTTCTATGAACGTTTTTATGGTTACTGCTTTGAGAAGGAGAATACTTTGGTGCACCGTCTTCGTGGAATAACTCACACTGCACAATTAGCAGATTGCTCTCCTAATTCCAATGTTGATATTGATAGATATCCCCTTAGCTTTAGGATAATTATGCCTTGTCTTGCATTTATAACTTGTGAAATTGTCTTCCTTCTTCTTGCTTTCGGCCAACTCTAATATTCAACAATTTACTTCCAATGTTAATTGTCATATTCTCTCTCCAATATCCTCCGCTTTATTCTTCTCAATAATGAATATTCCGTTTCATTTCCTGAGTTCGTGTGTATATGTTCGGTTGAGACACTTCACGCTTATGATAGTAATGAGACAAGTGGCTATATGTATAAATAAGAGTATTTACCTACATTTTATCGCATTCATGATGAAAAAAGCACCTTAAAAATTACAGAAATTTTCATCAAAATATTTAAGTTATTTTTAAGTTTTTTCATAAATACAAAATGTAAAATATACAATGTTAACTGCTCCCTTTGTGAATGTTTGGTCGACCATACACTACATTATCAGAAAATAAGAGAGATAAATATATTAATATTAAATTCAGCATACCTTGAATAGGGGGTAATATATTCCATGACATTTAAGATAACTGAGTACTTAAATTTCTCGTTGTATCTTTTTCCTTCTCCCATATAAATTCCATCTCATGTTTGAAAATTCCTTTTTTCGCTTGTGACTGGATAAATTTAAAATTCATATATTGCTGTCATACTGTTTTGTCTGATGGGACGTGAATGATGAATCGATCCTGAGAAATAGACTATTAGCGGCCACGCACATACACACACACACACACACACACACACACACACACACACACACACACACACACACACACACACATATATATATATATATATATATATATATATAGATAGATAGATAGATAGATAGATAGATATATGCAAATATGTAGAAAAATAGGAAAGAACACGTTAGGTAAATAACCGGAGTACTTTATTATTTTTGTTCTTATTTTTAAAATCAGTGCTCCATACAGAAGCAGAGCCTAAATTTTTTTTTTTTTAAATAATATCATTCCGTCGCTACATAAGAGTTCTCATGTTTCAAAAACTAGAGCCAAAAACCTCAATATAATTATTAAAATTAAATTTAAGGCAGGGCAGGAGTGTTGGCACCAACGTACGTCATTAAGTGTCTAAAGAATTTTATGTTATTTTATTTAATTATTTATTCGGAAAAGGCTGTTTTGTACATAAACGCGTCGCACCGAACTACAATTTATTTTTTGACAACTTCATAAAGGGTTTTTCTATCTTATGATTGGGTTAAGCTTTTAAATTAAATCTTTCATTAGACTATGAAATTTAATTGTTTTTATGCTAATTATTTAATGCGAAAATTTGTTGATGTCGGCAAAAAACTGTTAACTCATGTCCATGGTTTAAGAAATTTTAATTATTTAGAAAATTAATAACGTGTAGTTTTTCATGTAGGCATAAAAGTTTTACAAGTTCATGTTCTATTTTTTATTTTCATTTTACTTTTAGTGTTTTATTCATTTCTTTTAAATGCCAAAAATAGTTGGATAGTTATGTCTGATTTATATTTCTAATATTATTTAAGCAGCTTTTGTGTTGTCTCCATCTAATTTTAAATTCATTCTTCGGTGAACCAATGTATATCCTTTCAATGTTATGATTCTCAATGGATGAGATAGTGCATTGGTATACCACAGATTTTGTGCGGCCTTTTTTTTCCAACGGACAGTCTTCAGGGTTTCTACAATCACATAATTTTTAATTATTTTTGTCTAATTTTAGTTTAGGATTTTATTAATTCTGTTTTGGCATGCGTGTTCTTCCAGGGTTTTATTATTATGTTTTTATGATTCTTTCGAGATTTTCAGTGTAACTTTAACTTAATTTTAAGTTTTTTTTTTATTAAATATCTTGCTAAGTCTGATTAGTAGGAAAGTGTGTTTCAATTAAAGCTAGGAACTTATATCCTAGCTTAATACTAACCATTTGGTTGAACGGAGGGGTATACCAAATGATTTTTCCTCTTTTTCTTCTGGTTAGTACTATTGTTTCTATAACTGATGTTACGTTTTTGTTTCCTCTAATTTTTAGAACTGTGTTATATAAATTACTGTTGTTGGAATATTTTCTTATTAGTGGAGTTCATGCTGATTCCTTTCTCTATTGATGCGGGTATATGCTTATTTGTAGATGGAGGGTGGTTTAAGCTAGATGGTACATACAAGGGGCTAGCGTTAGGTTTTCTGTAAGGTTGTTCATTAAGTCTAGAATTACGTCAAGGAAGATTATCCTTTTTAATTTACTATTGACTGTAGTTTTTAAATTTAGCTTTCTGAATTCACTATATATTATCTTTCTAATTTTATGTATTTTAAAATTTGTGGAGCTCCTCAATACAATGAGCGCATAATCCCTGTATATACCGATGTCCTTAATGTCTAATTCCCGGTGCGCCTTTAGATTGTATAGTATTAATAGACCGACATGGTCAGAAGATTCTGCAGAGTCTAAAGTTCCCATGGTGATGTCAAAATTGTCATTATTGTTTTTAATCCATTGGTCCCCATTATGAATGAGGACATAATTTTTAGCACTAAGAATTATGTTCATTTCTTCCTTAGATAAGTCAGAATATACAGTAGCAAACTCCAGGGCAGTCGTGAAGATATCTCTTGATACTGACTGGAAATAATCCACAATATTGAACTGCATTAGGATGCAATCAGGCTTATTGGGATATGGAAAATAATAAATAGAACAAGAACTTGTAAAACCTGGGATGACCCATGACCTTTATGCCTACATGAAAAATTATACATTATTAAGTTTCTAAATAATGAAAATGTATTAACTCACAGATATGAGTTAACCGTTTTTTGCAGACATCAACAAATTTTCGCATTAAATAATTAGCATAAAAAATAAATTTTATAGTCTAATAAAAGGATTAAATTAAAAGCCTAACCCAATCATAAGATAGAAAAACCGTTTATGAAGTCGTCAAAAAAGATTTGTAGTTGGGTGCAACGCATTCATGTACAAAACAGCCCTTTAGCGAAATAAATAAATAAAATTCTTTAGACATTTAACGACGTACAATGGTGTCAAGAGCTATCTCTCGCTGTGACTGACCAGACGATGTGCGTACATGAATGCCATCATTCACTTTGAAATTGACACCCCGGCCCTGTGTCAGCTTGACCTCTTTCCGAAGGTGACTGATAAAGATGCGTAAATTTCAAGATTGGTTATTCCTAACTTTTCGCTTGAGGATGAACCTGGGCTTGATAATTTAATTCAGTTTAATGGTAATAATTATATTGATGTTTTCGGCTCTCGTTTTTGAAACATGAGAACTCTTATGTAGCGAAGGAATCATATTTTTAAATAATAATAATAGTAATAATAATTATATATATATATATATATATATATATATATATATATATATATATATATATATATATATATATATATGTATTTAAAAAAGAGAGTAAGCGCAAATGTATTTGTTTGTAATGTGGATTTTTAAAAAATATATGTTTTCTTTTATTTTCCATAATTTTGCAGTTTTCGGGTTTCGCGTTATTATTCATGCAAAGAGTATATATTTCCACGTATTAAAACGAATTAATTTTCCTTATAATATTTTTCGATGAAAATTTCTGTGTGTGATAGTGACAAATATGCCTTTCTTGGAGTCGCAGTGACAAAGTTCTTCTGTTTGAATTGTAATAAAACAATTAAGATTGGTCCGAGAAATGGAGAGGAAAGACACTGTACTCTTATCTTAAAGACCCCTGTGTATTCTTATATCTGCTTCCATCATTTTCTTATTTTCTGTGGTTTTCTTAGTATACACATGTAAAGTATATTCCTTATCCATACATGTATACTGTCTTATTATAAGACAATATGCCTACTGTTCTTCACATACATACACACACACAACCATTACTGCGTGCGACATATTTGGAAAATGCCTGAAACTCAAACCTTGTGAGTGAAATTGGATGAACGGAACACTTAATGGCTGTCGAAAGTTGTGCTAGCACAAAGTCACAAGACATCGTGGCTGAGCGCTTGAACGCGCTGGCCTTGTTCAAATTGTTGATCACGCTAGATAAGACGCTCTTTCCCAGAAACTATAACTAACTTCTTCTCGGTATTATTACAGTATAAACTCCTGTTGGGCTCTGTGTTTTGAATTAACACAACTGCGCCGGAGTAAATTTCTGTAATATAGATTGGCTAGTCGCCGTAGTAGACTGGTATACTCCAATACGAGTAGCCAGATCTCTCTCTCTCTCTCTCTCTCTCTCTCTCTCTCTCTCTCTATCTCTCTCTCTTATATATATATATATATATATATATATATATATATATATATATATATATATATATATATCAGCAGTCGTCTGTTACCTACGTAGCATCATGTAACACTGTATTACCTTCCCTCTTCCCCAACTCTCTCTAAACAAACGTATATAATCTGTCTAATATTATTACGAAAATCACATAATAGTCGATAACGCAAATTTGCTTTGAACATTATTTTGATAAATTTTAACATTTAATTTATACGACAAAACAGAGCTTGATTTACATTTTTAGGCAGTTTCAATTGTTGTACTTTAAAAAAAAAACTACAATCTGAAATTAATCTGAAAAACAAATAAATAACATCTTCAGTGACAAGTTAATAGACACATCAGCAATTGATGAACACATATAATAGAAGAAATAACATATGATACGTCGTTGAACTTTTTGCATCTAAATATAATAAATCTTCCCAATAACATATTATGGTCTTTAACTAGAAACATCCAATTTTGAAAAGTAATAATTTTTCAATTATTACTCGATGTATTTAATTTCATAAATACTTGACGTTTGGCACGCTGAATCAATTCAAATTCGCTAATTATATATATTCGGCGTTTATTTGTTTCCTGTCTCTTATTCATTGAACTAGTTAGTGTCACACTTGGCCAGTGCTAATTTTTGCTTATTCTGAATTCTTTAGAATTTAACGCAAGAAACAACACTTACTAGTGACGACGTTTTGAAAACTGGATTTGATTTCAGTTCTTTCTCGACCACAGCCTTTATAAAGTCATTATGCACCCTATGGGGATAAAAGCTTTATTTAGCTGACAATAAATCGGGTATTGGTCCATATAGTAGAATCATTTCACACATTCACTCATTCTCTTCTCTACCAAAAACATGGATAAGGACATTTTTCTCAAGATAGTACGGAAATTGAAGTGTATAGAATCCATGCCCCGAACAATAAACATTAGGAGATCAATCGAAAATCATGTTTGTCTTTTTCCCTACAGATAAATGTTTGACACACCGAACATAACCAAATATATCTGTATTTTCTTTTATCTGAGGTGGGATATTGCAGATATTTGCACAATTTATATCGTTCGGACTGCTGTTCTCAACTTTACTGTGACATTCACCAAGAACCACCCTCCTGGGTATGACTATAAACTACATCCCCGTCCTGGGTAAGACGATAAACTACGTTCAACAGCAAGGCCTCTCATCAGTAGGTTCTGAGGAGCGTGAAACCACCTCTTAATTGCTGGTGTTCCCATGTCCACGCAGACCCTGGGTGGTAGCACCTGTTAGGGTCCCAGATATATGGAAAATAGTTAACCCTGAAACTGTTGTAAAAGCACTATGAAAGTGTAAAAATAGGTTTTAATACGAGAAATACTTCGTAAAAAATTATTACCAGCAATAATTTTTTGTAGAAAAAGAACTATTACCAGCAATATACTTTTGAAGGAAAAATATTACCAGAAATAGATTTTTGACAAAAACAAAATATTACCAGCAAAATAAATGTTATCGGCATTAAATAACCCATTAATTTTTATATGCCGTAAGACAAAAAAAAATAATCAAGAACTCATGGACCAGTGGAAAAAATCGTTCGGTTGACGGATCCGAATAGTAACTTGATCCAAAGAGTTGCTAGTACAATCCCTGATGTCAGCACAAAGAACAAATACTTTGAGATTTATCAAGGGGAATTAGTTGAATCTTAGATATCTAAAGTCATGTGGAGTCAAAACAGTCTATCCCCGATGATTATTTCCAGCAAAATTACCTGAAGAGACCCGGAACGGATAGGAAACGCAAAGAATATGACAGTAAAAATGATGGCAACAGTCTGAACAATATAAATAGCATAAATTAACCAAGTATTTTTAAAATTCCGTATCCATTTATGGGGTAGACGATTGTAGCTCTACAATAAATCATTTTCTTTATCAAGTTTATAATTTCTGAGGAAAGTTAATAAAGTGTTTTACTGTTGCATATTCGTGCATGGTTGTCTTCGAAATCGCTAAGACCTAGTTATTTCACCCGTAGCTGGAGGGAGAAGAGTTAAATTCTTTCTTTTTCCCAAGCCATCAGAGCAGCTTGGGCCCGATTTTAAACTTAGCTCACTGATTCCTAGTTTACTTCCGATAACCTTTACACTACCCGCACAAACGCACACCAGTATAACTTTTCCGATGTTCAATTGTTGCATGTTTATGTGTAAAAAATAAAAGGGTTCCGTAACAGGTCATGTGGCCAAAGTCTACCGCAAATTGAGTTTAAAGATTTTCAATGAACTAAAACTGACCTCGTGCCAAAACCTTACGACATCGTTCCCAATCCCGACACGCACCTCATTGCTATTTAGAATCTCGAACACGGAAATGGCATGAGGCCCAGTCAGAAAAACCAGCGGACTATGAACCAATCGCGGGCGGGTCGATCGATTAACAGCCTTTGGATTAGAGATCTTCGCCTATTTTGGCCCCCGGCCCATGACTTCAATTCCGACCACTGGACGCACCCATTTAGTTCCTGACTACTGCCGCCATTCCCAACCACCGTAGACAGTCTTGTCGGCGTGTGTTATATCGAGTGGAAAGATGTAGTCTGCCAGCTCACGGGTGTGACCTCAGTGCCGTATATACACTTCAATTGACCGACCCAAGCACAGAACAGCTAAAATAAGCAGCTGATTACCGGCTTTCAGTCTTTCTGTTCAAGGCATTTATTAAGTTCGTTCGGAATCAAGAGGGAAATATTTGATAGTCTGAGAAGATAGAAAATGCAAACATAAATAAACATAATAAGAAGGAATATTTCGTTGTTGAAATACGTTAATTCAGGCACTGGTAATGTTATTAGGACGAGCTTGACGACAGTGTGAAAATTGTCTTCTATTTTGGCTTAACAAAACAAGCGCGCGCTATTTTGCAATTATAGATACAGTAACTTAAAACGATATTTATACACTATTTGATTTATATTAAAGAGAAGACAAATATTACGAAATGTGTAATTTCTCTTATTGTCGAGATGTATAATATTACAATTTGGCCTGAGCATTATTAGCATTTAAAACTTGAAAGTCAAACCGCTTTCAAATTTAACTCAAATAACAGCTATTTGGAAAGCATATATTTATTTATTTTAGCTAGCTACCAACGATGGAACAGTGTAATCTCCTGTCTTACAGAGGCAACATACTTAATTCATGGATAATATCTTATTCAAATCAGTTAGGAGTTCATTTGAAACATCCTTTGCGTAAAAGCGATTTGGTAATTAATTCGCTACAAAATAATTTACAGCCTTCGAATAAAGCATGTTTAACTTTTCTCTTTCAGTGAATATAGAGGATTTGTATTTACAATGCTGTGTATTCATTTGTTGTTGATCAACTTGATATTTTCCCTTGTATTATGGAGAAGTTAGAAATTATATCTAAATCTTTTTCAGTAAAATCTAATGAGAGAAACAGAACTTGATGAAACTGCTATTACAAGACTGAATATTAATGTACAGGTGTCACCTAAAAAATAACATAATTTTGTGTTCTAATAACGTAGCCAATTTTCGATCAAATGATCCCAAATATTAACAAATGGTGTAAAGTTGATTGACTGTACAGACTTATCTCAATGAGAATATATAAAGAAGATGGGTTGAGCGTACCAGTGACAAAATAAGAATGTGCTGTTGAAATGGCCACTACGTTCACATGTTTTGAAAACTTGTGGTTTTCTTTCTGTGCGGCTACGTGAAACGTAGAGGTCAATAATCTCTTCTTGCTACAAGGCTCAAGAGAATGTTACAACGTGTATAGAAGAAGCTTTACTACAGACTTTACGTGTGTCGTGTCACAGTTTTTACACATATTTTGAACGTTTGTGAAGCTTCGTGAAATCGGTTATACTATTTCTATCGCTTTGAATATCTCGTTCGAATTTTTTGATACTTAAATATTTCATTGCTCAGCATGAAACCTATTTAATCTAGTTTGTCCTGGAAATTTATTTCCTCAGATATTCCCATTTTAAATGATGTCAATTTTTAGTGGACACCTTGTATTTTAGTTAATGATTACAATCGGATTATTAACAATATTCATAGCTAACAATTATGCATTTATTATGAATACACCACTTCAAAAATAATCAAATGAATTATAACGAAGTAGAAGCAATTGTTTGGTGTTTAGCCCTTGGTCCTTTTGTACTACTCGTTCAGATTGCTTTCCTGGTGGATTCCCGGGTTGCCTGATGATTTTAGAGATATTTTATAGGAAACATATCTATGATAGGGCTTGGAAAGTTATTGCAAACAATATTTTACATATAACAACAGCCAAATTTGATTATTTTAGATAAAATATTTATGAAAGTTATGAATGAGGTAAATGGAATTGATTGTATAAAGACCTGATTATTTGAACGCAAGATTTCTGTAAAAACATGTAGAAGATGTTATGAGACTTAGTTTGTCTTTTTTGTCGTTAGAGTTGGGAACTTCGCTACTTCTTATGCTGTAGTGTTTTGTTTTAAACATATAGTTTGTCCGTAATATGAACTCACCCTGAGAAGAAATGAGACAAGTCTTCTCCATACATCTTTGTGTGAGCAAAATCAGAAGTCTGTTTCTGCTATTAATTCCATAGGCCAGTGCACACCACCTCTAGCCAATCAAGGTAAACTCAATCCTCTATGTCCATCTGTCACTTTGATATCCACATTGAGAATTAGCAGAATCCAAAGCTCAACCAAATTTCAATACAACAACCCTTCGATTTAACCTCAACTATCAAAGCTGTGGTGAGATCATTGATGATATACACAACGAAGCTGCATATAATCTACCCGCGTAACCAGGACATTTAGTAAAGTGTCATTGGAGCGTAGACTTCATTTGGTATATAGCAAAGCATATTACGTAATATACAATGTATATATGTGCAAAGATACGAGCAACAGATGAGATGATCATGTGAGGAAAATCCATTAAGAAAGCAGCAGGTAAGAGTGAAATTCATCGTATGTATGAAAAATGCAGAGGAGATCATCGAATTTAAAATATGCACAGAAAATGTTCATTAATACTCTTGAGTTGAATATATATATATATATATATATATATATATATATATATATATATATATATATATATATATATATATATATATATATATATATGATTTAGAACCAAAGAGAATCAGCGAATAAATAGGGACAAGTACATACAGAGAAATCACAAAATATATTAAATCAATGTAAAAATAAAAATAAACTTCATAATACATACGATCAGTTCCGTTCCAAAAAGCAGGTCTAACGAACCACTTGTTAACTGGACAGCCATATTCCTCTCTGACATGATATATTAATATTTTTATTTAATTTATTTTTATTTATTTATTTAATTTCTATTGGCTGTCAAAATACTAATTATTTTATTCTATGCTGATATTTTACACTAAAATATTTTTTATGATATTGATATATATTACCCAGAGAGAGGTCCCATAAAATTGACAGAAAATAGTCACGACTGGATTCGTTCAAGATTGCTACCAACTCACATATATTAGGTCTTGTCTCCTTACTAGAATACCTGAAAATAAACATCTCTTTCTTTACACAGGGTGACTATATTTTCCTATTCTCAGCAAAAGATATTTTTCTTCAATCGAGCTCGCCGCATGCAAGGTAGTAAAGCCACTAAGGCACAATGGATTACTGGGTGAAGGAGAAATAGAAACATTAATAAGGAGCGAGAACAAAAGAAGAGTAATCAGGAGGAAAGTAGATAGTGATTCACATTGCATTTAAAATTTCTGACAATCAATGTTGGCTGCAAAGCATGGGGACCGGGGTGAGATCCACAAATAATAATTGCGAGAAAGGAACGGTTAGCATAGAACTTACGGTTATACCTAACTCCACTGTAATTTGACGAGATCCCGACGACGGTCTATAAATGCGTTTAATTCACAAGTTCTAGACACCTTAGCGAAGAGTTAATCCTAATAATTTCCATGAAAAGCTTTATAGAAAATACAGAGTGAGGCAACTTCAAGGCGGTGGGAAAATGACTGAGACTTAGACGCAATATCAGGACCAATGATATTGCTGATTCTTCTTTGAATTTTAACAAGGAGCCCTAGATAAATATCAGGAGCACCGGATCATATGTAGGTGTAATATTCTAAGCAGGGAAGAACGGTAAGCTTATATGTATCGTAGGATAGATTCTATGTATCGTAGGATAGATTATCTCGCACGACACAGTTTAACAAGTTGCTAGGCATCTGACCACGAAGTGGATACACTATAATATTTCCACTTCATGAGATCTGAAAACATTAACACGTGAAGGAGCATCCTGTTACGGGAATGTAACAACAGCCATGTTGGGGTCTCTCAGATTATTAATGGAGATCAGTGTAATTTTGGAGGTGTTCAAATTAATAAGGTCATTTTTAGACATCGGCTGCCATTTTGACTATATCAAACTGATTACACTGAACAAGGAAAATATAAAATAAATTTTCTTACATGAGCCACAATATTTCTCGTGGAAGCTTTAGATGAATAATGTACTCGGTGAAGAACACAATGTTAAACTGACGGAATGGAAAACTAGAATTAATTTTTAAATTCAAACCGAACATACTTGCGAGGTTTGACATGAAACAATGACATTTTTAGTCAGAGACCGTAGAGCAAGAAATAAACTTATTGGAAGCTTTATAAGTAGTACTTAGCATCAGTTATTGTACTGTAATTTGAGTGGTTTTGCTATATTTTAAGTTCCATGTCTACCTTGATATTTCTATATTTTGTAATCCCACAAATGCAATTATTCGGTTTCTATTCCTAATCAATCCGCAGGTTTTTAGAAAAAAGTCTTCAGATCTGTACACTAACTTTCTCATATTTTTTTCTTATTAAGTATCAACTTATATCGGCTTCTTTATTTGAAACCTGTATAAAATTAAATTATCAAAACTCATATAATTCACATGTTTACCTGTAAATACTCCACGCACCAGAAAACCTATTCTTCGTAAGTGTTTACAGAGATGTGTTCAAATATGTATTCCGTATAGAAAACATTTTACAAGAAAGGAAATTGAAAATGACAACAATACACTAAGTAGCACACACACACACACACACACACATATATATATATATATATATATATATATATATATATATATATATATATATATATATATATATATATATATATATAGAGTGGTTTTTCAAAATAAAAATTCATCAGAATTGTGATAAACATCAGTGGATTCTGAAAAGGATGGAAGACATGGTAAATATTATAAAATAGATATGAAAATTCGTGAAGTAATAAAGATTAATACTTTCGAGGCACCGGGAATGGAAAATATTATTTAATTATGAAACAGTGCCGACGGGGTTAAACTGACTGTAACGCTTTAATTAAAAACCTACTGAACTAAATTCACAACC